>VDFB02086081.1:371446393-371578882 GCA_007258455.2 Sequoia sempervirens
AAATGGGTCATCTCACAATAATGGGTCCCAAACTTGGGAGATCCTGATTTTTTCTTGAAAACACATATTTTTTATAAAAACTAATTATTTAAGTCTTGAGGGGTTCCATATAAAGAGTTTTAATTGAAGATGGTTCGATAAGACCCCCTTAGATCAAACCCACTTGGATAGAGCCCATCTAGTCTTAAATCATACCCACAATGGAGTCTCCTTCGCACCTATCAAAATGCTAACAAAAAACCACTTTTTCTTTACCTTTTGAGGGATCAAATAAATTCATTTAAAAAAAAAAATTTGTATGTAACCATTATTATAAGCTTTCCAAAAAGTATAATTTTGAATATTTTTAATTTTAGTATTAATTTTATATTTTGTTTCTTGTGAATATCATTTTTTTACCAAACATTAAGGTATTTGTTTTGCACATGCGAAAAAAATAGAAAAATAGAGAAAAAAATCTAAAAATATATATGTCCACTAGTAGGTATTGATGTCCTTGTTTTAGAAAAATAATAATAATAATTTTAATACACAAAAAATAAGTTATGAGTTATGACATACACCTATGTCATGATTATAATTTTTTTATTCAAGGGGTAAACACTTTTGACCAGAGCTATGAACCGGAATACAACCATTCAACAATACCACCCCAGCGGGGTTTGAACCTTGGTGGAAAGAACAACAATGCAACCTATAAACCATCACACCATGCCAATACCGGCATTTTTTTTTAGACTGCAGGAATTGGGTAGCACGACCCCCTATAAACTGCAGTGTGCCTGGTAAACTTTTTAATATGACCAACGGCGCTGGCGCGACACGCCCTTCGGTACCACAGGGGTGGGGGAGACTAGACCTCATGACCAACCTCCTGCAATGGGAAATATTTATCCAACCGAGCTAGGGCCCCAACCCCTATGTCATCATTATAATTACTTTGACTTCAAAAATTAATTAAAAATATATATAACAAAAAATTATGAAAAAATATTTGTACACTATATATATTGGTGTTACAAATCTATATTTTAAAATTATAATTTTATCCTTTCAATGAAAAATTGTGTTACAACATAAATGTAACCTTTAAAAATGTTGTTTACTACAAAAATAAGTTATTAAAAGTTACATAAAAATATCCACAATTTATTTGTAAATCTTTTTTAAAAAACATATTTAGAATCTACACACAAATCCTTACAAATCACTAGTTCGCATCATCTCCAAATTATTAATGGTTTAGTTCCTATAGTTTTCATAAAGTGAAAATTCGATGAAAAATGTTGATTTCAATGTCCTACTTTGGCCAAAAAGTGGGACACATTATTGTGGGCTGACCCAAATTTAACCAAGAAATCTTCAATAAATAGAAATGAATCAAGAGATAATTTTGTTAATTGAGCTTCCAATTTTATTATTTTCAACTCATCAACTATACCAAAGAGATCTTTAAACTTGTCCCACATTTTCTTAGGAGTTGTACTTTCTACAATATAAAATTGCAAGTTATCAAAAACATGGAAACCAATGATACCCATTTCCTCATCTAACTTGTTTCGATAAGTAAATTGTTCAAAATATCTAGTAAAATATATTGTTGGCCATTGATCATTTTCCATAATCCCTTAGATTGAAGTAGTTGTACTTTAACTTTCCATGTGTAGAAATTATGTGGTGTTAACAAATCAATTTTTAGATCCATGATGCACACACAACAAGTCACTTGAATTGTGCCTTATTAAACCACTCAAATTGTACTATATTTGAATATTGACCCCTCAAAAAGATGCAAGACTAGATTTACAAGCTTTTATGAAGTTTGAAAGCCAAATCACCCATTTATAACTCACAATTTTTTTTACAAATATAGAAAATGGGGCTTTCCAAAACTTGATTTTGACTACAAATCTACAATCCTTGCAAAGTTTTGATAAAATTCAAAAATAATTTTGTCAATTTTGAAAAATGGGGTGAAAGTTATGTCTCATCGAAATTGAACAAATTACACTAATTCTTGAAAGTAAAAAATACATTAAAAATTTATAATTTTGAAATCATCTAGATGTTGCTTTGTCAGAAAGAGTTTTCTAGTGACTATTCACACTTGAAAAAATACCCCCATTTATAGGTTATGCAAAAAAACAAAATCCCCCCTTTTATAAATTCTATGATGAATGAAAGGTTAAACTTAACAACTAATAATGAAATTAAATGTGATGATTTTTTTAAACCACAATTACAATAATGTGTTAGTTGCAACCATTTTTTTTATGTTGCAAGGGTGTCCCCACGACTCAATCCAGTGACCTGGCATCCCATACCTTGGGAACATGGGGCAAGTTGGGGTGAGACTAGCCCCCTATGAGTGGACGCCATAGCTTACATACAGGACCACTGATCAATCACGAGAGCAGGGGGTTGAACATGAGACCTATGGGGAGCAAACCCACAACCCAAGCCAACTCAGCTACCCGGGTGGACTAGGAAAAAAATCCCAAGCGAAAGGGGCCACGTGTTGTTGAGGAAAAAAAACTCTTATTTTTCTTATCCAATGGTGTGGTGATTTGGAAGACCTTAAGGAGTCGTGTGAATGGAAATTGATGTGGAGGCCACTCTAAAAAAAACTTTTTTATCTACAAAAAATAATATTTTTTCCATGCTCCTAAAGTTGATGGACTCTACTTATGTACCCTGTGCAAGTGAGAGCAGGTGAGTTGAAGAGTGAATCCTGTAAATTCGTATAGAGGTTGTATTGGATGGTGTACACTAGTGAGGAAATGTGAGTGAATTCTCAACTAAGCAAAAAATTACATGGGAACAATTTTTGTTGCTATTGATGATTATAGAAAAATGACATGGATTTATTTTATAAAGAGTAAATCTAAATTTTTCAATTGATTTAAAGAATTCAAACAAATGGTTGAGTTGTAGACTAGAAATAAAATAAAATGATTGAAGATATTTAACAATTGTGATGAATTTTTATTTATTTATTTTGACAAATTTTGTAAACATTGTGGTATTCAAAGACAAAAGACAAATTTGTATTCTCCGTGATAGAATGGATTTGTAGAAAGAATTAACAGGATGTTGATGGAGAAGGCTAGAAGTATCTTTGTGGTGCTAGACTAAAATTTAAAAAAATAGGCTAAATCTATAGCCACTACTTGCTATCTAATTAATAAGTCCTATAATTTAGCTCTTATTGATAAAATGCCTATGGAGGTGTGGTCAAGTCACAAGCCTAAATTGAGGCATCAAAGAGATTTGTCACAAGACATACGTATAAGTGGAAAAAGATAGATGAATAAAGGTGGAGAATAAGGCTATGAAATATATCTGCATAAATTAGAGTTATGGTGTGAAAGGGTACAAGTTTTGGGATCCTATTGCACAAAAGATAATATATAGTAGAAGTGTGATTTTTAGATAAACTAATCATCCTTATGCTATAGTGCATCCACAATAAAGTGAAAAGAAATGTGTGATTCAAATTCCTTCTATGCCTAAGAAAGTCAAGAATTAAGGCCTCAAGATAGATAAGAAGTTGAGGAGAACTAATCAAGATCTAAATATTCAAAAGAAGAGGAAGAGGCTAAAGAACCTCCACCTTAGATTTTTTGAAGGTCTATAATGCATATAAATTCACCAAAAAGCTATGGGTACATACTCTTTATGATTTGAGATGCATATTTATTTTGAATACTAACATGGATGCATGGATATCTATAGAAGAGTCATTAGGTATAAATGATGTAGAGTCCTTAAAAATAGCTATGGATGAAGAAATGAAAGCATTAGAAAATAATGATGCATAGGATCTAGAACCATTACGTGAAGAACAAGAAATTGATGGTTGCAAATAGATTTTCAATCTAAAAAGATCGGTTCATATGGAGGTATTGATAATTACAAAGCATGATTGATAATGAAAGGTTACTCTTAGGTTGAAGGTGTTGATTGTAGTGAAATATTTGATAAGTGGGTGAATGTTAAGAAAGGTATATCAACCTTGATCCTAATGTTAAAATTATAAAAAGTATAATTTTTAGGTTATAAAATAGAAAAACTTAGTTTCTAAGCTATAACTTAGTTTTTAGCAGGAAAAATTAAAATTTTGCAAATGTGTTTGGAACTGTCTTTGGAGGTGCATGTTACATAGGTCTTTGAGCTCCTCAATTTTTAAAAAAAATCCCAATTGACCTCCCAAATTAAAATTTATGGCTTCCAAAAGTTTGTATAGGAAATTTAAAAACATGTTGGATACATAAAAGAGTTCTAACAGGGAGATACACTTGTTGTACAACATGATATTTTTTATGACACCTCTTAAGGAATATTTGGTTGGAGATAATGGAATCAAAATGAAACCCCGAATTCAGTGACTAGATCATAACAAGGTTATGACAAGTGGAAGGATATATGTTATTTTTAATGTGTGGACTCACCTTGAGATTTGGGTGTTAGATTTCTAAGCTAATAATTTAGGCACCACATTTTGGGTTGTTTTATCTCATGTTTTTCTAATTCATTGCTTCATGTATTCTATCTCTTATATGTTAGATGCTTGAGATAGAGGTTGCATGTGAGTTTTTATACATTTTTTACTTGCTAGAATTACTCTAGATCTCTAGTTGGTGATATTAATGTGAAGTTTTTCTCTACAATTGTATTATAACTATGTTGTTTATTGAATAATACATTGAGCTACTTTAGAGTGGGAATTTTCTCTTGAAATTATTTTTTCCATGTACACCTTTGTTATGGTATATTATTTATTTTATGTTTATATGTGTTTCTACTTTCTATAATTGTTAAAAGATTAAAATTTGAATAAAAATATCCTTAGAATGTTAGTGTAAGAATTTGTTTTCATACCTTTCTTCCTTTCAAATATCCTTCCTCAAATATAACACTCCTTTCAACTAATATCTCATGATTATCTAGATGATAGAGCATGTATCCACATCATTTAGATGACCCATAAAGATATACAATCTACTCTTTGTTTACAAAAAAGGATAAAAATATAGTAATTAAGAAGCTAGAAAAGACTACAAAATGATTTCCAAAAAGCAATAGCAATCATCAAACCCAATAGAGTGAATATATAAGGACTTTCACCATTTAAACCCTACCTCAAAAGGGAAATAGAAAACTTAGAAACCAAATAATACTAAAATAGTAGTAACAATAAGCAACCCATATCATTTTGAAGAAGTTTAAAAAATTATGAAGATTGATCAAAGGATAGGGATTCCCAAGATAAAATATTTTATCTAAAATTAGCCTCAAAATCCTAATTAGAAATAAAATTCATAATATAATTCCATTCACAAGGAATATGAACAAAAGAGATGGAATCAAAGTTTCTAGAAAGGAAAAGACTCTTCCCCACCAAAGAAATCAGCCACCAAGAAGAGTCATCAAAAATCTCTCTAATCAAAAGAGAAACCAAAATCATGAAATTTATCTCACAAATAACCTATTTCCAAGTCAATTTATAAGATTTATCCAAATCGACAAGGATAGCATGGGCCTCCATCTAATTATTAGTATCAAACCCGATAAAAAGAAAAGAAAAAGTAGTTGAATGAAACCATTACTATAGTACCTAATACCACGAAGCCCAGTTTCACTATGATTACCCTAGGAAGAACTATCATTATTTATTTTAAAAATACCTAATGTGGTAGAATACCATTTACAAACCCTATTAACCTTATGAGAAGATTTGAATTGAGAGCTAGAAGGAATAAAATCCAACCAATTGACACAAATTTAACTTTTTAAAAACAAAATATCAAAGGTGATTATTACTTGATCAAAAGAGCACTTAGCAACTAAAGTTAATTTTAAAGAATCTAAAATATTCACTCTAATGATCCATATATTTTCATTTTTTTACTAGAATGTGGGCCCAAGCTAAATATAAAGACTCTAAATTGCTTCAAAGTGGTTTTATGTTGAATACCCAAGATACTAAGAGGGGGGGTGAATCAATATCTTCTTGAACTTATTGAACAAACACCATCCAATTACTCCAATGCATATAACCATAAAGATAAGAAAGAGCATTAATAGAACATGAAAGCACACAACACATGAACACCAAGATTTTTACGTGGAAAACCCAAAATGGGAAAAACCACGATGAGGGTTAGCTCACAATATAGTATAATTGGTTATAAGATATTACAAAAGGGTGGTTCACAACCAGGGCTCACTTTCCAAAATGGGAGGCTCACTACCTACAAAAGATACAATAACAAAATGGCTTAGAGCCAAAATATGAACTGATAAAGTTGCACCTAACAAGTGTTGATTCAATTCCTTTGATGCTCAATAAACTGACTTAACACACTTCATCATCTTCGCATACTTGTCTTCACATTCGCATTCTTAACTTTGCTCCAACAATCTCAAAACTTTCCAATATATACATTTGATACATCTGCAAGCATCAATTAGGTCAGCCTAATTAGATGCAACCCTTATTCACCAAAAAGATAATTGTTGGCTTCAAGCATGTACAAAATCATTCCAAAACAATTCAAATGTGTAGCATGCTACAACATGTCGGCATGGACCAAAGATAGGTCGCACATACATCCATAATACAAAAATTAATTCATTACAACATTAGCAATACATTAGGTTGATCAAAGATAGACCCAGTAGCAAAATGCAAAAAAAAAATGATGCCAACTCGCCATACTAGCACCTATGCACACAATATTCTGAACATACAACCTTTTAGCATCCATAAACCATTTCCCAAAACTACAAGCAATAATAATTATTAGCAGAGAATTGTGGACCAAAATACTAGAGGATAGTAACTGCATACCAGTTCAGATACCAATTCAAAATACTAGATCAAACTTGAATTTGAACTTGCAGTTGCAACTCCTATAACATGGTGACATCAATGACAACACAAAAGCTGCAAAATGAGATGTTCTTCTTCATTCTTCCAATAGTTTCCTCCTATTACAAGCTTCAAAAGGAGCAACCATTTTCATGGTTTTATGTGGAACTCTATCTTGTATGTATTTTGTGCAGTTAATTAATTTTACCTAGATTATAGTACAAGGGATCTAGAGCTATGAATCATTATGTTATCCATTTCTTATAAGGGTCTATTCTTACATTCTACCACCCCATTTTGTTAAATATTTTATGGAATTATACTCTATCTTGTATTTATTTTGTGCAGTTAATTACTTTTACCTAGAATTATAATACAAGAGATCTAGAGTTGTGAATCATGATGTTTTCCATTTCTTATAAGGATCTATTCTTAAATTATACCACCCTATTTTTTTGAATATTTTATGGAATTGTATAGTATGATTCAATGCCCTCTAAATTAAAGAACTATTAAAACTAATGTTGAGATACTCACCAACATTGTCAAATTACATAAAATATTAATGGCTTTCCTAGATTATTTATCTACAAGTTATTTGAAGTCTTGAAAGTTCTCAAAGACCTCTACCTTATATGGAGGAAAATATACCCCATATAAACTAATAAAATTCATTTGTGAATTTATAAGGACATATCTAGTCATACTAAATGAAAGATTTAATAATGGACTAGCCAAATCACTATGCACTAGCTCTCTATTCTTTCTTTTTTTTTACTAAGAGTGCATCCTTGGAAGAATCCATCATAAAGTGAATAGAAGGAAACCATATTACCATGCCTTGTTGGTTAAGATATTGTAGATAGTATTAGTTCAAATTCAAGTGAACCACTCATTACATAAATACTCTCCTAATTAGGAGGAGTAAATAGTATAGTGGAAGGAGAATCAAAAACCAAATATAAGAAGTAATATAGTTAATGCTAATGATCTACCCTCCCAATTTCTAATGTGACTCCATTATACAACTCACTAATGGCCAAAAAATTTGGAGTAAACTATTTTTCTTGAGACTTTGCATGTGTTATGGTAAATAGATAGGACATTAGTTGACAAAGAATGCACACAACATATATTCTAATTTTTTGTTTCAACTACATGTTCAAAATTCTCTCACAAATATCAATAAAATTATTATCACCCATTAGAATATTTAGCATCATACTTGGCTTCAAGGATGTGAAATCATCGTGATCTAATTCCATATATGATATGAACCACTTGAATAAACAATCCATGTGGATGGTGAATATGCAATAGCAACAAGACCATTTACATTTCCTTTCTATTTATTCTTGTTCTTATAGGACTCCTACTATAATAAACTTTGTCTAATAGAATTAGGCACCCCTTTATTGTTCTTCTTAAGTGATGGTGTAATTATTTTATTATAATATTATATTAAGTTTACTTAGGTAATTTATTTTTATTAATTAGGTAGAGTATGATAATTGATTACATGTAATTTCCTTCTTCATTTTTTGTATCCTCTTAGATTTGGAAACTTAGTTAAATCAATCCTTTTTCTTGGAGATCTTAAATTCATACAAAATCTACACCATCAAATTTTCACAATTCAAAATAAATCTTTCTCTCACATTTATCCACAAATAATTTTAATCCATAAGAAAAAAAATTGGAATGTGATCAAATTTGGAAGTTAAAATGCTAGGTATGGGTGAGAATTGGACTCTTTCTCTTTCCCAAATGTTTGATTTCTTCCAAAAGTATTATTCTTCTTGTTATTTAAATTAGCGTAAAATAGAGGTTTGATTTCATAAAATGGACATTGGTTTGTGACCAGGTAGAACTATGGAAAATTAGGATTATAATTGTGTTCATTATCTTCACTCTTCATCTTAAAGGAAGAAAAAAAAATAGAGGTACTAAGATGGTGCACCTTTACAAGTTACCTCAAAATTATGGGATGGATAAATTTTCTAAAAAAATGGAAGGATAATTTGTAGAATGTATTATAAGATCTCAACAAATTGTCATATTAACCTTGATTCAATATCAAATTCAACCTCTTGAAGTCCTCAATTCATACAAAAATTCAAATAAGCATGTCCTTGGAAGTTTAAAGGTAGTTAACTAATTATGAATCTCATTGATATTTTCAAATTTAATAATATTATGCAGAAAGTTAGTAAGCTCAAAATTTGAAGATATAACAAAAATAAAAAATTGTAATATTCTAAATCTAGATTCTAAAATACTATTTTTTTTAAAATGGTTAAGGAGTGAAATGGTAAGTGCACACAAAAGTGTTCATTCTTTTATTAGTAAAATATAACATAGTGTCTAGTATGCACCCCTCTATTTTTCTATATTAGGTATTTTAAAAATTATTTGGGATAAATATAACTAAGAGTGAATACAAGTTGTGTATTTTTTGTATTTTTAACTAAATTTTTTTTTTTTTATTGAAAGTGGGTGCATCTTGAAAATTGAATCACTACCATACACGACACATGAATTGCACAAAATTAATTCAAAATATATTGTTTGAATGTGTATAAATTTAAGTATAGAAAAATCCTCTCTAATTTTTTTCAAGTTTTGAGAAGTGGGTCAAAAATTATAAAGAAAAACCAATACATATGTATTAGAGGAATATGAAAACACTCTTCAAAGAAAATAAAAAATAAATATCTTAGCTTATTCAAAATATAAAAACAAATGTATGGCTAAAAGCTAAGAAGTAACTCATCGTTTTGGTGGTGGTTTCATAAAATTTATTCCAAAACATGTAAAGTTGATGAGGTTGAAGTTCAAATTCATTGTTTTATGTTAAAAATGAAATTAGGAGCCAAAAGAGGCATCCAACTCTTAGTATTAGAAATCCAATCCTAAATGGGTACATTCATCAAAAGTTTGAATTGAAAGAATTAAAAATATGTATGCATTATATAGCGCATACATGTTAAGTTTTGTAAAAACTAATACAAAATATAATGTGCTCATGTTATGTTATGTATTGATTTTTACAAAACATAATACATATGTACTATGGCTCATACATGTAAATTACATAATCTATACACGTTTTACATATCAGGCTCACATTTTATCAAAAATCTCAAGGTTGGTCACTTTTTTGTTCCCCATTTCTAAGCACTTGCCCTAATACAACATTCATAATTATAAGCCTCATAAAATTTATGCTTGGATTTTATCTCATGCATATGGTACAATAGCTTAATAAAAAATATACTCTCTAATCTTTAACTAACACTTGGCAACATAGAATTTAGATTGTTTCATTGACTATCATTGAGGCAAAGATTGCTTATTTTTTAATACGATTTATGCCATGATCTTCCTATTAGTTCTAGATTGATTCATTTGGGAGTTCTCAATTATTGATTCCCTTTCTATGGGCACCAAAAAATTATCAAACACCTTTTTTGGCTTTTCCCTAAAGCTTAAGCAGCTTGGAATTGGATCCATTACATCTTCAAGCCCTTTAGATTTAAGCCTTTATAGAATCTGTTTTTTCTAAATTGGCTTAGAATCTCTATTCAATTCACTTAGATGTGACATATTTTTAGAGGAAATACAATTTAAGCATTTGGAAAGATTGAAATTCTACTTTTTTAGATGTATTGTTGATGATTTAAATTTTTTATATATTTTAAATCTATGATAAGTTCTTATGTGCTAATGTAGATACAAGTGCAAGATAATAAAGTTGCACTTAAAGTGGCTCAACTCTAGGTCATTCTTGATCATTGGACTAATGCACCTTATATGGTTGTCAAATTTCACACCAACCTCTCCTCTTCTTTCCAATAAGGGTCAATCCCCACCACAAGAGCATTGGCATTGCAAAAGTTAGAATACCTATGTGCATGATCTTATTTTTGTGCTTCTCATTACACAACTCAAGGTCATAGTCTTCATGGTTGGTCAGGTAGTCATCCTATTAGTGATTTGCTTCTCCTTAATATCACACCAAAGTGGCTTCTAGATGGCCAAACAGTAGCAGATTTCATCATTTCACAATAGCTATTTATCCTACCAAGGTTTCTAGTCAACCTCGTAAGGAAGTGCAAACTAATAAAGATAAATCTCATGGTGCTCTCATTGACTAGAAGCCTAATCATGATGATCGAGATAACTCATGTGTGCAAACCAAATAACCATGACCCACCTTGTGCTACTAGTGTTTTAGTTCTTGTTGGTTAGAAACTTTGTTTCTTTTTGGATATGATGTTTAAGGCTATGTCTTGCTTAAAATTTGGAGTGTGAAATTATCTACACCCACATTTTTGTGATACAGTATTTTTTGTTTATTTAAAAAAAAAAAAAAAAAAAATCTAGTTTTTTTTATCTAAATTATAAGGGACTTTTCAATTTTTAAAATGAAAAGTAAATAATTAAAAAAAAAAAATTTAAAAATTACTATAAAAGGTGTATGACTGTACTCAAGAATTTGATATAAATTATTAGATTGTGGTTCCACATAAGCAACCAGCAACTGCAATGCAAAAGGGTGTTGTTGGAGATGAATGATTAGCTACTGGTCTAAGAGATCTGCATGGGAAACAAGAATGTCAGCTGTGGGAGACAAATTTCAAAGGCACTGCCTGAATAAATACTCCTTTGGAGTGGTCAAAACAGACAGCTTAGATATTTATTATTAATTGAATAATGATCATGGTACTCCTCCTCTTCTCAAACCTGCACCTTCCTTATCAAATATATAATACATTAGTACATTAGTAATGGCAACAATAAAGAGCAATCCTGATTTTCCACAAATAAATAGAAAAATATGTTGTGACCTGAGTCTGGTAATGTACAGACCAGTGAGACAGTACCCATGTTATAGTTGAGAAAAGCCTGACTAGATTGAATGAATATGCCAATCATGTCCAATACAACAAACTAGTTTGGAGCATCCTACCAAATTATCTCAAAGGAATGGAGACTGGTTATATTTCTTGAATTTAGTACGGTTGGAAATATTTCTTGCTATCCACAAATTTGTTAGGTAGAATACCAGCAGAGGAAGTTTTATGGGCTTTAAAACTTGTATTCAATATACTTTACATTTTCTGTAGGTAACCCAATTATCTTATTGTTTCTATTGAGTTACCCAATTGCTTTTCTTGAATGTATACAGTGAAATACAAATATATATTATATAAAAAGTTAAAAAATATAATTAATATTAAACTTAAGTAGATTAATTATATAAAATCCCCAAAACAAGGCATTCATTACTTCTGCTAAATGAATAAAACTGTTTCTACTTCTCTTTTAAAAAGATAAGATTACCCAAAAAAACAAAAAACAAGACGAGATTTATATATGGGAAAAAAAAATAATGATAATTTTAATAAAATTTTCATTCATCAAATATAATATTTTTAAATATATTATATGTTATCTTTTTTATATATAAAATAAAAAATTATACTCAATATTGACTATTCTTATGATTGGAAAAAAAAAAAAAAAAAAAAAATTAATCTGTAGTATTTAGTATTCAAATCATCAATTTTTAAAAATATAAAAGATTAAAAGTATGTGTTCCTAAAAAAGTATCTTAAAAAGGGATGATAAAATTGTCTCAAGATAATTACAAAATGAGCATTAGGGCTTTAAAATATGTAGGAGAATTAACTGCTTAACAATAGCAAATTTTGGTATAGAAAACATAAAAATGTAACTCTTTTTGCTCAATTAATCTAAGGTGTTTATGTAAATCCATGTGTGGCACATTAATTTGGCTCTCAAGGTTACTCACCTTGCAACCCTACTCAATCATTTGGACAATGCATAAGTTCCTCCTTCCTTATCAAGTCTCCTCACTAGTCATTTTCTAGGTTGTCTTTACTACTAGGATTGTGTAACTCCAAGGAATCTTTGGAAATTGTTAAGACTAATACCACATAGGAAGACTATTAGAGATAATGAGTACACATGCAACATAAATAGTAATAATTTGGTACTACCTAAGCTTATAGTTAGATAAATTTCCATATGTACATCATGTCCCAAAGCATAAAATAAACTATATGTATACAATAGAGTAGTGTAAAGATAGATAAGAGATAGTCATTCAATAAGTTATTTAGTGAATAAGGAAGATAAGAGAGATTTAAATGTATGAAAAATGATGCAATGTGTTATATAATATAATATTAGATATTTATGATATATTATACATGTGTATCTATTGTACGTGAATAGATAAAGTAGAGCACTTATTTAAATTATTTGAATCAATCTAAATTCTTCTCTAACATTAACATTAAGACATTGATCAATTCCTAATAAGATAGAATCATCCGTTTGGCCTAATAATTCTTGTTAACATTTTATGGTGCCCCCAAGTTTTAGTTGTTGAACACCTAGAATACTGAGAGGGGGGGTGAATTAGTATTCACTGAAATTCATTAACTTCATCAACCTAAATATCCATTCAATGCATCACATCAAAGAACACAAAAACACCATATTTTATGTGGAAAACCCAAAAAGGGAAAAACCATGGTGAGGATTAGCTCACAACATATTATAATCAGTCATAAGATATTACAAAATGGCTCACTACTAGGTCGAATCACTATATGGAGGACTCATTGTCCAAAGAATAGAAGAAATGGCTCACTACCAAGTGGACTCACTATCAAGAGAATTGAAGAAATGGCCCATTGCCAAGATAGAAAAGAAAGTGTCTCACTGCCAAATATTTGAACTGATACATGCATCTACAATATGCTAAAGATAGTTCCAATTAAGCCTTGTAAATTGACTTAACACACTTCATGCTTCTCCACTTATCAACCTCTTCGCATACTACTTTGCTTCAAATCTCACACACAATTATTTCACATCTCATACATTACACCACACTTCACATAAGGAATTAACCATGTCTATATATCGCTTCCAACACAAACATAAATTAGGTCAGACTAATTGATGTACTATGCATCCTTGTAATTGTTGGCTCAAGACTAAACCACACATGCCCAAAATATATACATAATCAAAATAGGTTGGTATGACCTATAATTACTCTCATAAATTTGATCCATAGATCCTTTAATTTTGCACAACCTCAAACCCTTTAGGTTAGCACCACTAGTGAAGCAACAATGGAATGAACCAACTTTTTATCCACAATCTAACACGCAAACCTCCAAAACTCTTGCCACTTGGACCACACATGCTTCTAACACCTGTAAAGATTCACTCAAAATCAAATAACAAATTTTTCATCCACGGTGGAATATGGAGCATCCCAATCAAGTACTCTATCACTATAACTTTGTCATATCTAGAGCGATACTCTATAAACTCCAACTTCAATTGCGAAGGACATAAAGATATGAAACCTTGTATCTAGGTTCCTCCAACACGCACCAAAATCACCTTAAAACCTCATAACTAGATTCTTCATGGTGGAGCAATGCGGACCACAAAACAAGTCCACTGTACATTAAAAAATGTACTTTGGGACTTAGGCAATTCTGCAAAACATTTGATCTATTCTAGACCAACAAAATTGCATCTATATAATGGGTTTCCATCACTACATTCAATCATGATCATCAAACATCAGCTATACATCAATGTTGACATCACTATAATGTCGACAGCAATGAAAACACCATAGTAACATCGCTTGCCATACATCCACCAATCTTCTTAATGACAAACCAATCTTCCAACAATCTCCCCCTTTGCCATTGATGGAAACATACCCAAACTATTATCAAACTTTGCAAACCATCTCAATTGTTCTCCCTTTTTTCAAATATACATGTGTGTACATGAGAATAGCTCCCCCTTACAATGTTGTTCATCAACAAGATCAAAAATGTACTACAACATTCTCTAATACATCTACATATGTACAAAGAAATATAAAACTTGCATAAACAAATAGAAATGTACATAGTTGACTAGAAGAAGGAAAAATGCTTTTGTAAGACACTTTCAATTTTGCAAGGTGTTCCTCCTAATCCTTCTTCCCAACTTCCCAATCCTTTTGTGCAAAGGCAAGCATGCACCAATGGTTCTCAAATTTCATAAGGAGGTCTTCTCCTTCATTCGGTGAACTGGTTACCAGATTCTTTTATGCCAAATTTTGTGCACTTGCTAATAGTACACTAGTCAAGGGGGTAAACCTTGCACTTACTAGATCTCTAAGCTAGTTGTATTGTACTATTATCTTCTCCTTTTGCTCTTTTAGATGGAAAAATTATCCATGTAGATTTTCTATTGATATCCTTGTAGTACCATATGCATCATTTACTAGGTCATATGCTCTAAAGGCCTAATCAATTTGTGACTCAATAGATTCCATTTCATCCTTTATGCTTTTTGTAGAGTTGGAGCATTTCAAACAAAATTGAAACAAAGTCCTTGCTTCATCCAAACACTACTGCACATTTTTCAAATTTTCTTGTAGTTTCCATGTGCAACACTACACTTTTCAATATTTTGGTCAATATCCTATCATTGACCTTATTTTTTATCTCCTTTTCAAGCCTCTCTTCCAAACCAATAGAATAGTCTCTAAATGAATCCAATAGTAGATTTAGTTTCTCCACATTGGACAAAGACTCATCAATAGTAGCTCTGGGGACACCTTCTTGCAACACTTTGACTACTTCTTTGATCAATTTTGTGCTCTTTTGGTGAGTGGACAATATCTCCTTCCTTACGGAAGCATGAAAAACATCACCAAGTTGCAATTTTTGAAGAGGAGAAATCTTACTCATGTTCACTTGTCCCTGTTGCTTAGGTAGCTACAGTAGTTGTGTAGATACAAACGATGAGAATTGTAGTTGCATATCTAATAAAAATTTTAAGGAATCTCTAGAAGATTTGAAGGATTCACCAAAAAAATTTATACTTTCTCCTTCCTTCTTCTTGTCATCCTTTTCCTTGTCACCAATGTTGTCTTCAAATTTTAAGTCACTTTGCTCCCTATCTGCACTACCAGACTCTTCCTCAATCTTCTTCTCTTCTTCAACTAATTTCATTTTATCTTCTAGAGGAGGCATGTCTCTAATTTTTTGTGCCTCTAAATTCTCTAGGTTACCTCATGTAACTTATTTATGTACTACACCTTTCTCTATGTCGAAGGTTTGAATTTTGCTCTGTTTGTACATCCTCCTTTTGCATTTCATCATCCTTTTCTTCTCCTACAGAACCCCACCACCAAAGGAGCATTATTTGTAGCCACATTTTGCATATTTTCTCCTTCAAGTACATGCTCATGTTCTGAAGCATGCTCATGTTGTGCATTTTCAGGTTCATTTACTTCTGGGATAGAAGTGTCATGTTGCATTTAACTTCCACTTTCTAAAGACATTCCCAAACCTTTAGCTAGCTATGCAATCTTTTGCATTGTCTCATATCTCAACCTCTAAATATCTTCTTTTTCCCTGCTCATCAGGGTGTAAACTCTTTGTTTATATATTTGAGATATTTTAGCTCTACCCTCATTAATGAGAGAAGAACCAATCTTCTCCAAGGAAAAAAATCTCATTTTTGCATCCTCATCAAATGCTCCTTTCCTTCTTGCATACAACAACCTTTTAAATCTTCAGGAAACTAATCCTTTATATCTTTCATGCAAATTTCAAATGCTACAATGTACCTAAAAATGGCCTCTTCTATGGTTGACTTGTCAGTATCATCTGCAATAGGATATAATGTAGTTGTTTCTTCTATATTCCCATATTCTACAATACTACTGTCCAATGCTTCAAATTTCATTGGGCTCTATTTTTGGATCGGAGGAGATTTATCCTCCTTATTTCCTTTACCTTTCAAGGGATTTTCTCCTCCACTGATCTTGTTTTCTCTTTTCTAAATAATAGATTCTTTGTTTTGCTTCTCTATTTCTTCCTCACTGTCAGTATCCACATTATCAACCTTTGATTTCTTTGCACTTGCCTCTTCTCTAAACGCTTGAGGCATTCTCTTCTTCCAGACCAACTTAGGTCCTTCCTCTTCTTCTTCTTCTTCATCCTCATACCCAACATACCTTTCTCTTGTGGCATTTTCTTTATTTCTCCTCTGTAGAGGACTTTGTTCTTTCACAAGGGCATTGTTTTACTCTTTCCTCTTAGTTCCAAAAACAGATTTAGTCCCAGAGGACTTAGGAGCAACCAAAGAGGGGGTAGAGGTCCTACCTAACCTCCTTGTGCTTGGAGTTCATATTGGAGGAGTAGATATACCTTTGGATTTTTCCACAAGGCCTTTTGGTAAACCCATAATTTCTACTACTTGAGCCTTCATCCTCTCCACATTCTTTTGAATTTCCTTATTTTTGTGTTTCATGTGTACTGCACTAGATTTTTCTTCATATGTTTCATATCATTCTTCTTTAGGATCTCTAGGCATACTCAACATGTGATTTTCCAGATCAGTAAGCACATCCTCTAAAACCTCATATCCCATTTTAGGGATCTATATTATCCTCAGTTCAACAACTTCCATCATGCAATAGTCTTTCCTAACCATGAAGATGATATATCATTTTTATAATTCTCAACAACTCTTTTGGGAATCCTTTCCCTTAGTTGCCTGTTTTCCTGAAAATTTTTAATGAAACCCCACAAAGAAGACTTCTAAGTATTTGCATTTCCCAATCTTCTTAAATGGTCTCTAATTTGAATTGTAACTGGAATATCCTTCAACCATAGAATATTCTTTGTTCTGGGAATTTCTTTGAGAAAGTAAAATAATAAACATATGATCAAGGTACCATACTAGAAAGGGTACTGAGACTCTTTGGCCTTCTATAGATTTTCCAACAACTTTTTCCTTAACAACTCACACAAGTCCACATCCATGCCATTCTTCACCATCTCATAAGTAGTATTAATTGTTGTGGTAGAAATAGAGTTTTCTCTATTTGTGAAAATATCTTGTATCCAATCATCATAGAAGCATATTTCATAGTTGTCTTTAATATCCTTAACTATTAGGACACGTTTATAAAATTTTACACTAGTTAAATTCATTACTACATTTTTCACAGATTTAAGAGCCAGAATTGGTCCTATTGAGCATAACCTTGTCACAACCCTAATGGATTCCTTATTGATCAAATGTGTCATATCCAACCAAATGAATCTATCTTGAATTTTTTCAGCACATATCCAATCTATTCATCAACATACCAAAAGATAGGAAAGTTATTCCAAACATCTAGTTTCTTTTCTGTTAAACTTTTGTATTTTGGTTTCAACTTAAAATTATCACTGGTTAGCTAATTTACCCATACTTCTCCCAACTTTGAATGATTGTATTCTTCCATTTTAGCATGAATAAAGATTCTAACATCCTCAATATGTAATACACCAAAATTAATACTCGAGAATGCACCTTCCAGATATGTCACATTGGATTTATCAGGGTGTTTCTTGAACTTGGGTCGAGGTTAGTCCACAATTTTAACAAATTGAGGGGTAAACATCTTAAAATACTTCTAAAACTAGGGAAAATTAAGAAACTATAAATACCTTTGAGTCTTTGTCGATTAGGGTTTCATGGGACACTTTGAAAACACTTCACTTCACCTCCACTTCATTCTTCACTTTTCAAGAATTTGATCACAAATGAACTTTTCAAATACGAAACCACTTATAAACACCTTTTGAATGACCTAAAAAGTGTTAATTTCTTAGATTTGAAGTTAGGTCAAAAGCTAAAAAATTCTAACTATGTTGACACAATCACCTTCAAACTCTCCATAAATTTTCACAGCCAAATATTTTCCACTAACGATTTCACCAATAGGTCAAGCTATGCCTTATATCAATGTGTTGAAGGTATCAACACCATATCTTTGCTAGGGGATTGAATATCTTCCGTTAAAATTCCCCCTGAGCCAAAGCTCTTTATTTAGTTTCTAGAGGAAACATCTGCACTAGGGGTTGGCACAGACTCACTTTTCTCTTTGAATTCTCATATTTCTTCTTCCAAATCTTGTTCATTTCTTTTTTCATAGAGCATTCAGCTCTATATTCTTTACTAGATTAGCCTTCTTTTGTGAAACAAAGGGTTTCACATTCTTGATTCTACAAAAAATTGCTATGTGTCCTAATTTATTGCATTTGTAACAAGTGGCACCTTTTTTAACAAGCTCACTTGTTGCCATTATAGATTGGCATTCACTTGTCGTATGCCCAAATCCATTGCATGTATAACAATAGCCATTGAAAGATTAAAACATCATGCCATTATAGTCATTCATCATCTAAATTTTGCATTCACTAGCTCTATGACCAAATCTATTACATGTGTAGTACTGACTAGGAATGATTAAACATTTAGATTCATTCTGATTCTAAATTTTATAGCCTTATGTCCAAACTTTTTGCATGGATAACAATAACCATTTAAAGATAAATACCTTTGTGCATTAGGTTGTCTGATAGGAGGCCTTTTGAAATCTTTCTTTTGGTTTTGAAACTATTTGACATTTCTCTTCTTGCCATTCTTCTTCACAACATTGTTTGGGGTATGATCTATCTTTGAAATTTCTCCTTTCTCAAACCCTAATCCTTCTTTGTCCTTAGAAGCCTTCTATCCAACAATCATCTCATCAATTAGTGTGGATCTCTTCTTGAATTTATCTTCTTGAATCCTTTCTTTCTCTAGATTTGATCTCAAAGTTACAATCTCTTGTTCAAGTTTTGAACATTCTTCAAATTTATCTCTTAGTTTAGCATTCAGGCAATCTTCAACTCTTTTACCTTCTTCAATTTGCAATTTTAGACTAGTGATAGTCTCATTCGATTGCTTGAGCTATTTGGTTCTATCTATAGATTTCTTGAGTTTCTCTCTCAGCTTCTTAATACACTCATTTGCATCACTAAGATCCCTTTTTAGATCTTTGTTCTCAACTTTTTCTTTATCCAAATCTTTAAGAGCTGACTATAGTTCACCTTCCATGTCAACTTCACAGTCTTCTTCAATAAACCCCTCAGGTATTATCTCTTCTTGAGGAATATGATACTTTCTTGTAGTCATGTGTTCAACCTCCAATATCTACCTCGGTGATCAAGCCAATTAATGGACCCTGGCTCTTATACCAATTATTGAACACCCGAAATACTAAGAGGGGGTGAATTAGTATTCATTGAAACTCATTAACTTCATCAACCTAAATTTCCATTCAATACATCACATCAAACTTGCAGTAATAGAAAGGAACATAGAAAGCATGCATCACATCAAAGAATACAAGAATGACAGATTTTACGTGGAAAACTAAAAAAGGGAAAAACTACGGTGAGGATTAGCTCACAATATATTATAACCAGTCATAAGATATTATAGAATTGCTCACTACTAGGTGGATTCACTATGCAAAGGAATTACTATCCAAAGAATAGAAGAAATGGCTCACTGCCAGGATAGAAAAGAAAGTGCCTCAATGCCAAAGATTTGAACTGATACAATGTGCATCTACAATATGTTGAAAATAGTTCCACTTAAGCCTTGTAAACTGACCTAACACACTTCATGCTTCTCCACTTATCAACCTCTTCAAACATTGCTCTACTTTTTATCTCACATACTTAATAATTTCACATCTCATACATTACACCACACTTTGCACAAGGCATTAACCTTGTATATATACCGCTTCCAACACAAACATAAATTAGGTCAACCTAATTGATGTATCATGCATCCTTGTAACTTGTCAACTCAAGACTCAACCACACACACCCAAAACATATACATAATCAAAATAGGTCGGCATGACCTATAAATAATCTCATAATTCCTATCCATACATCCTTTAATTTCATACGACCTCAAACCCTTTAGGTCGGCATTGTTGGTGAAGTAAAAATGGAATAAACCAATTGTTCATCCACAACCTAACACAGGAACCTTCAAAAAAAAATCCACTTGGACCGCACATACTTCTGACACTTATGAATATTCCCTCAAAATCGCATAACAAAGTGTTCATCCGGGTGGAATGTGGAGCAATCCAATTTGGTACTCTATCAAGCTATAACTTTTCCATATCCAGAGTGATACGCTATCAACTCCAACTTTGACTGTGGAGGACATCAAGATATTAAACCTTAGATTTAGGTTCTCCAACAAGCACCAAAATCACCTTAAAACATCATAACCATATTCTTCATGGTGGAGCAATGTAGACCACAAAACTGGTTCACTGTACACTGAAAAATGCACTCTAGGAGTTAGGAAATTCTACAAAACATTTGATCTATTCCAAATCAACAAAATTGCATCTATATAATGGGTTTGCATCACTACATTCAATCATGCTCATCAAACATTAGCTATACATCAATGTTGACATCAATGACAACACCATAGTAACATCATCTACCATACATCAACCAATATTCTCAATGACAAACCAATCTTACAATATTAAAACTCTAAGCATTATAATAAGTTTGATGTAATCATTGTTATAGTTTGATGTAATCATTGTTACAGTTTGATGTAATGATTGTTGTTTGCAAGTTGGAACTCAGAGCATGACAAGAGTGTGTAACACCAAGACAATGTTAATAGTGAATGGGTAGTAACCAGGCCCTACTATTTAAGTTCATGAAGGTGATAATCTTGTCGTCAAAGTGAAAAATTGACCATATAACGTTATGATACATTGGTAATAGAGATTCTCTCTCTTCAAATCATATTTCAAGTTTGCATTAATAATAAAAATTGTTTAGGATTTGTAGTTGGGATTTAGTATTTTATGTATTAAGGTAGTTGAAATCCTATTGGGAAAACAAACCAGTGTACATAATGCAATGCCCCATTACACCTAGCAACAAATTCATCCACAATTTTACAATCACAGGACAAGAAGGGACACTATGGTGGCATGCGCATATCTCATATCTGAGAGCTATCATGCATGGAGCATTGGTTATTCTACCCTACCATGGAAAGGTATCCTTTCCCCAAACTAGATGTTGAGGTTCCTATTATTTTAGGTCAGGAGTCTTTTCACATACCTTCTTTCTTATCCTCTAAAGAGAGGAAAAAAATGACATGCTCGATGCTCAGTCAACTACTTGAATTTTCTATTCAATACATCACATCAAACTTGCAGTAATAGAAAGGAACATAGAAAGCATACATCACATCAAAGAACACAAGAATGAAAAAAATTACATGGAAAACCCAAAAAGGGAAAAACCACGGTGACGATTAGTTCACAATATATTATAAAACTAGTCATATGATATTATAGAATTGCTTACTAATAGGTGGACTCACTATCCAAAGAATAGAAGAAATGGATCACTGCCAGGATAGAAAAGAAAGTTCCTCAATGCCAAATATTTGAACAAATAAAATGCATCTACAATATGCTGAGAATAGTCCCAATTAAGCCTTGTAAACTGACTTAACACACTTCATGCTTCTCCACTTATCAACCTCTTCAAACATTGCTCTACTTTTGATCTCTCATACTTAATCATTTCACATTTCATACATTACACCACACATCTCATACCACACTTTGCACAAGGCATTAACCTTGTATATATATTGATTCCAACATAAACATAAATTAGGTCAGCCTAATTGATGTATTGTGCATCCTTGCAACTTGTCAACTCAAGACTCAACCACACACACCCAAAAAATATACATAATCAAAATAGGTCAGCATGACCTACATTTACTCTCATAAGTCCTATCCATACATCCTTTAATTTTGTATGACCTCAAACCCTTTAGGTCAGCACTGCTAGTGAAGTAATAATGGAATGAACCAACTGTTCATCCACAACCTAACACACGAACCTCCAAAACTTTTTCCACTTGGACAACACATACTTCTGACACCTATAAATATTCCCTCAAAATAGCAAAACAAAATGTCCATCTGTAGTGGAATGCGGAGCATTACAATCAGGTACTTTGTCACTGTAACTTTTCCATATCCAGAGCGATACACTATCAACTCCAACTTTGATTGTGGAGGACATCAAGATATGAAACCTTAGTTTTAGGTTCTCCAAAAAGTACCAAAATCATCTTAAAACCTCATAACCATATTCTTCATGGTGCAGCAATGCATACCACAAAATAGGTTCATTGTACACTAAAAAATGCACTCTAGGAGTTAGGAAATTCTACAAAGCATTTGATCTATTTTGAACCAACAAAACTACATCTATATAATGGGTTTCCATCACTACATTCAATCATGCTCATCAGACATCAGCTATACATCAATGTTGACATCAATGACAACACCATAGTAACATCATCTACCATACATCAACCAATCTTCTCAATGGAAAACCAATGTGATACTAGTATTTTATGAACTTCGAGTTTGAATATGATGTCCTTCATTTTGATTAGTGTGGTGTGTATTTTTTTGTTTTTATTATGAAAGGAAAAGGTGTGAATATAATATTTTGTCAATTCTTCCCAATTATTGGTTTCTCCTCTTTGTTCTTGGTTGATGTAACAAGTTTGGACCACCAATGTGAGTGTCTAGTAAAATAATTATATGTATATTTGATCATCATATTCATTTTTTTCTTTCCATGTGTTAATGCAAATAGGAAGGTGCTCCTCCAGTGCGATATATCCATTATATTTTTATATTTCCTTATATTCCCCTTCCTCCTATAGGTACCTTAACTTGATCAAGATTTTAAATATTGCTTGGAATGTGTTAAATGTTCTTTCTATGCATTTCACCAACATACGACATTGCAAATAAGAGCATGTTTCAATATTTCTAGTCTCCTTTCCTTGGTTTGAAAAATCCTTTCTATTTGTGTGAGGAATAGTAGTAAGTCCCCATCTCTTGAATGCTTGGGAAATTTAATATGTGAGATTCCTCGTGAAATATGATTCAAATGGAAAGTATTTTTAGATATAAGTTTTGTGTTGTCTTCTATCTTGCCACAATTCCTATGGTGAATTATTTGTAAATGTAGTAGAACATGGAGCATTCTTTGGTGACTTCATAATCATAAATACTTTGAGGAAGCCAATAATTCTCCTAGAATGGAGTTCCAATTCTTCCTGCATCCAAGCATCTAGCACTTCCTCGCTATTTGTGTTATAGGTGGTGCTCTCAATTTCAAATTATCCTTCTAAATTTGGATTTTCTAGATTTTCATTTGGTGGTAGCCTATATATAAGTTTTTATTGTCAATCATTATATTATTTTGGGTTTATCTCTTTTATGTAAGTTTCATTTGGGTTTTTTCCTAGGGGAATATGGAATTCTATTTGTATTACAAAATGATAACTCTTCTTTGTGGGAATCTACAACTCCAATAGAATTTGTAAAGCATCATAGCTCCAGTAAGGAATTGAATAAATCAAAATTTTCTTTTATGGAAAGCACTTCAAATTCTACTATTTATTTCACCCCTTTGACATTAACTTCCACTTGTTTTCATGGACCTAGGGTTTTCATTCTAGTGCCATTTGCTAGACTTATGTTGTATGGTGTTTGTTGTAGTTTTGGTTTTCATATCTATTCCCACAACCATTTTGGTATCATTTTGTTATCGACTCCTAGGTCTACCATGATATTGTTTATCTTTTTATGATAGATACTTATTGTGATCATGATTGGATGAGTTTTCCATTGTCTATCTTCTTTATTTATAGTTTTGATTTATGATAATTTTCCTTTTTTTTTTTCCAATATTTACATAATATTTGGATTTTGTTTAGTAGGTTAGATTGCTTATCCATTTTTATTAGCTACTTGAGTATTCCTACTTCTTGGCTAGAGAAATATTAGTTTGCTTCCTCCTCTTGTTGTTTTGTGACTACTTGTTTTGTTTCTTCCACTATTAGGCCATGTTCTTTCTTAGTAGGGTGGAATGCCTCCTCATTTGTAGAAGTTTCATCTTATATAATTTTATGAGTATCATTTTCAATTTTAGTTCACTACCTTGTTAGTACTGTAGCTTTAGGAGCCACTCTATTGGAGCTACTGGTCTATGCATTTTCTTCCTTATAATTTTATTCCTCTATGTTTGTGGGTTCTTTTAGTAGCTTCCTTACTAGTCTTGCCCCTCTATTTTGATTTAGGTTTTGTATTTTATCACTTTTTAATTGTGGGTCTATATTCTTCTAGTAGGTCTAGGATCTATTACAATTAAAGACATCATGCTCTATAGTACCACAGAATCTGTAGGGTTTCTTTTTGTCCCCCCAACTCTCTTTCATAAAGTGTCATGGTTTACCACATTTAAAGAATGAGGCATCATTCCACCTTCTCCCACCTTGTTAGCCTCTTTCTCCATGGAATTTTCTTCTATCACTATAAGTGTCTAGGTTTGATTGATTTTATACAATATTAATACTTTCTTTATTCTACCATGGTCTAGTATCTTATATCATCTTATTGGTATAATGGTCGTTATGATAATCCTTTAACATATGCCATCATTTTTTGGTCTTTATTGCTTATTGCAATAAAATATTCTCTTAATTGAAACAGTTATGAAGGATAATCTTCGGTGTTGTGGTCATCCCACTTTCCTCATGTACCACAATAGACTAATTTTATATTTTTAGGCAATGTTCCATAGGTCTGCTCATAGTGCATTTGCATTATTTTCCCCTACTTCCTTGGGGAACTCACTTTTATTGTGGCCTTCTCTACCACAATAAGTACTCAGATATTAGCTCATTTTTCCATTATATCTTGTTGGATTCTCAATTGTTCTACTCCTAGTCGAAGTTTCTCTAGTTCCTTATTCTCTCTTTCCCTATCTTGTTTTTGTAGTGATTTTTTTTCAATTCAGAATGCAAATCTAACTGATTTTGAATATGTATTAAAATTTCATCCATCCAATGTTATTCTAATTTCTAGTATGATTCTAGAGATGAACCATTAGATCATTTGTTTGTCAGTTTAGGGTTCTTTTATTCTTCTAGTGACTTCTTTGAATCTTTAATCAAATTCTTGTATTGTCTCATCCTCATTTAGTGTCAATTCTCAAAGTTAACTAACCTCCTCTGTAGATAAGTTCAGAGTGTCGAAATTGGCTAAGAAATCATGTTTGATTGTTTCCCAATCCCTATCATTATTAGGGTAGTTTTTCTTATACCATTTCAAAGTATCTTCGTGAAGTGATCCAATGAAGTTGAATATATTTGTGTCATCTCTAGTTATGCGCTATCATTTCCACATAGATTCTAGGATGAATACATGTTCTACTATTTCACTTGTGTCTTGTCTAAACATAGGAAATTTTGTGGTAGTATTCATGTTTGGTTCTTATTCTGACTCACTATCTATATATCCTATGTTAAAGTTGTATCCACTCAGTATGTCTATTTTTTCCTCTCCTTGTTGTTCTCCTATATTTTTCTCTTTTATATTGTGTTATACTTCTTCCATAGAAATACTCCTTGCTTTTAATGTCATTAAGGGAAACTTGTAGTCTGGGGGTTGTGTCTATTCAAAGTTTCTTTTCATTCTCAGAGATATCCTTTTATTAGTCAGCATCATTTGGTTATTTTATAGTTTCATCTTGTTAGGATTTGTAAAGCTCATATAATTCTCCTTATTTCCTTCTGCATCTACTCCTCTTATCTTTAGAATGCTTCTAGTGACTAACTCATCTAAATAGTTAGTGTATTCTATGTTTCGAAGGTTTTATATAGGAGTAACCAATCTTCATTTATCCTTAATTGAATATTCCTCTAATTTGGATGAGTAATTGGCATTTTTCTTAGGGGAGGTGTCATAATTCTTACAACTTCTTGTTCCATTTCTCTTCTTGTGTTTCCATATTCTTCAATTTCTTATTCTAAGTTCTAAATAATCCGGTCTATGCTACGGCCTAGTTGTGGATCTCTTTCTTTACATTCTCTAACAACACCCACAATGGTGTGCTCTACTTCCTCTTCTCCAATAGCACCCACACTAGTACACTTATTAACACCCTTAATGGAACACTCAACCTTTGTGTTTCTATTTTCTGCCACAAACTCTAAGTCCTACTCTATTTTCCTCTTTTTTGCTTCTTCCATTCTTCTATAATATCTTTCAAGTTATCTTTCCTAAATCTATTTCAACCTCCTTTATTTTTTATTTATCTTTGTTCCCAACTAATCCTTTCAATTATCTCTCTTTTCCTTTTGTCATCTCCTATTCCCATGGGCCTTTCTAGTCCATACTTCCATTGATCCTTATATATTTCATGGGTGGTTTAATTTTTGAACAGATACATTTTTTTAGGCATCTTTTTGGATCCCTCCCCCCTTTCGATTTTCCATCCCTTAAGTGCTTACCCCTCTCTCACACAAGTAGTACCTAAGATAACTATCTACAAAAAAAATATTGAGCTATGTTTGTCCTTTTCTTTCTACTCGAAATTTCTCCAATATCCTCTCTAGGGTCCCAACAATGAAACCAATGTTAGCAGAAGAAATGGGAGAATTACAATCTAGATATCTATACCCTAATATCCCTTATGTAGTCAATTTATACCCCAAAGGGTACAATGGTAGAAATTATTAAGTGTGGTAAAGGACTCTATCTAATAGTAGCATACATATAACTTAAATATAAATAGTAATCATCCATAACATAGATATTCATTGAATCCTTATAACCCCATTATATATATTCAAATAATCATTACATAAGCAAGTTTTAGTCTTTTCTTTCTACTACAGTTCTTTCTCTATCTATATCCATGATGATCTCCTATTTGGTTACATACATATATTGAAATGCCTAGTCTCTTATAGAGATGTGACCCTTATAGGGAACCCCTTAACCTATCTCCCTTGTTATCCAAATTCTTTGCACTTGCTTTGTGGTGAGTTATAGTATGGTATACTATGTATCCTATACCTTGCAAACACATACCTTATAAATAGATTTCCAACCAAGATAGTGATTGGAAAATAATCAAAAGAAGTTTGATCTAAGATATAACCAATAGTAACCCACTCAAGGATACCAAAATATTCATAAGAGGATTTTAGACTAGATAAGTTGAGGCAAGCAAGAGATGTGGAGATTTCTCAAAATTTGAATAAGTTCTTCTAGTAGATCTAAAGAATCAACAACCCAATTACCTATTGACTCTAATACCTGATGAGCCCAGAGAGGCCTAGTGGCTAGAGATTTTGAAGTATCTAGAAGAGTGAACTCTAAGTGATAAATAAATATGGAAGCAAGTAAATCATCATCATCAATGTCATCTAAAGTGTAATAAGACTCATTAATATTGGAAGGATTAAGATCCTCCAAATAACTATCATCATGTTATATTTTCTCTAAAGTGGTGAAGGATGGAGAAGTGGTAGAAGAATAGATAGAAAGACTTTATTAAAAATGAACATTCCTCTCAATAAATATCTCATGAGTTATGGGATACAGATTACTATCTAGCCATTAACATTGTATGGGTACCCAAAAAATATGCAAGGCTTGTTATGTGGATCCATGGCGTTGCATTTATCTACTAGAATTTGTAGCCATGTTAGATAACCAAACACTTGGAAGTGTTTCACTATGGGTATCTAAATGACCCATATTTGAGGAGCTACTCCCTTCATGACTTGATGAGGAATTTTATTCTAAATACAATATCCACAATTAATGGCCTACACCTAGTACTAAGGTGCTATTGAACTAGAGTGAATCATATAATTGTTCATCTCTTTCAAGAAATAATTCTTCCATTCAAAAAATCCATTTTGTTAAGGATTGTAGGGAACTATGTATTGTAATTCAATGCCTTTAGAAGCACAAAATTATTCAAACATATACTTGATATATTCTACCCCCTTATGTGTTCATAGAATCTTGATGGAATTCCTAGATTATTTCTGTGCAAATGCTTCTAATTATATTAATGAATTAAAGGCTTCAAACTTATGTTTATGAAAATTCACAAAGGTATACTTAGAAAGATTATCTATAAAGGTCAAAAATATCGATCTCTACTAAAAGATGGATGTGGAAATGGACTAGCCAAATCACTATGTACTAACTCTATAATCTATGAGGCTCTCTAATATTTTTTCTTGTCAAGATTCTTTTTGGATGCTTACTAAGAATTAATCCTTGCAAAAACCATTAGAAAAATGAAGTGCAAGAAAACCCAATACTATGTCGTGTTCATTGAGCTATTGTAAGTAGTGGTAGTTCAAGTGATCAAACTGCCACTGCCACAAGTTTCTCACTTCATCTGAATGAGAGAAAATAAATTGGAGAGTGAGGAACAAAGTGAGAAAAGTAGTAGATTTTGTATTTATTATCTACTTTTCTAATGGAAACTATAGACCTATTGTGTAGTTCATGAATAGCCATAATGTCTAATGTAATTCAACATGCTTACTAGAACTTGTATAGGTGATCCAATGGACACATAAGATATTAGTTGACAAGGAAAATGCACAAATAATATAATAAAATGTTCCATGACTAATATCAATAGACCCTCTCCAATTAACCTCCTATGTGGATTCATTACCCATAACTATATTAGGAAAAAAAACATAATTACAAAGAGGAGAAAATTTCATGTGAATTGGCCATATGGTGCTTGAAGCACTTGAGACAATAATCCAAGTATCAAGTCATGAATCTACTGCAATAAGTGATTTTTCATTTCCTTTCCATGTAAGTTGGAATTATTGGCCTTTGAAGATTCTCCAAATGAGTCCTACTTACCTAAATTTGGTAACTTAATTTTTTTTATTTTGAAGAAGATGGGTAAGATAATATATAAAAAAAAATATGCATTTATTCTCATAATGACCATATTTCTTAGAAAATTCATACTTAACCTTTCCTTCTTAGACTTGTCATTTTTTGAGGAAGAGATTTCAAAACTTACATTGGAGGTAGCCAATTTTGGATCTTTCTTATTTTGTCCTTGGTTCTTTTGTTTCTTATTTTTCTTCTCTAATCCTTTCTAATCTTTAGTGCCTTGATTTGGAGACAAGATATGAGACTTAGAATATTTATAGTGCCCATCTAAACTAACTTATCCTACTCCATTGTTAGTTTGATGCCAAAATCATGTAGAGAAGGAATTTTGAATGTATTCCCTAACACAATTTTAGAGCGTGAGATGTAGAAATAAAAGTTAGTTAGGCCGAATTTTAGAGAGAATACTCAAAATTAATTTATATCTTTTTCTGTAATCCCATAATGTTTCAATTGTAATACAATGGCTTTTAGTTTAGTGAATAATTTTTTAATGGTGTCAAAATTACAAGGACTTAACCCTATGAGCTCACTCTCTAGTTGAAAACCTCTCAACTCATCTAGTGTAGAGACAAAATTAACATGAAAGAGTAAATGTGGAGTTTACACAAGGTACAAAATGTTTCATCACACTTATTATAAGGGAAAGGGGCCCATAGTGGGTAGGGGTCCAAAGGTGGGTATAGAAGTAGGCCTAAGTGGGCCCCATAGTGGGTAGGCTTAATATCCAATAAACTTACAATTAATATCCAATTGCAAAACACTGTTATCCATAAAATACACAAACTGACAAATCATGTGATGCCACATTAGCGCACCAATAATACATGACTTAGTGACCCACTATTGGTCTCACCTTTTTTTTGGGCCGTTTTGGATACCTTGACACAAAGCATGTTGATGTGGCATCATATTTGATTATGTGGCCTTGAAACCAATTTTTATAAGTAGGGGACTTGTCAAATAAGTTGTTGTACAAATTTGGGAGTGATTTGAAATTTTCACAAAAGACTTTGAGAATTGTGAAGTTAGGGTGGCCCACTATAGGCCCCTCTCCCTTACCATTTGGAATATTTTACAATTAGTGTTGGTTATATTTCAACACCCATTGTAACTGTATGTAATCCTTGTTTTTCCAAGTAGATTTTCATTTTAAATTTTTAATCAAAATAAGGTAGGGTGTGAGAACGTGAAAATATTAATTGATCTATTTAGAGTAGAAAAATAGATTGTAGTTGTTACTGTTGTGTTAAAAAAAAAAAAAAAAAGAGTGCAAAAATGTAAAAATGAAGGCACACAAGACACACCTCTTTTTTAACACCCCTCCTTTTTAATAGTTTCAAAAATCAGCCCTTAGAGATCACAAGGTTGGCACTTCATAATTAGTGCATTTATAACACTTTTAATAGATTGCAAGTTTGCAAAGCCTTGAAGTTGCCAAGATAGTGATTTTCAATACAAAAAAACTTGATTTTCAATACAAAAAAACTTGATACAAAGCTTTGCAATAGCTTTCCAATGCCTATTTGTTTGTGTAAGAAAAAAACTAGGGTGAAACTTATGGTTTGTCAAATGTATGAGCAAAAAATAGCTTCAACCTACAATTTCTGGTAAAAATATATAAAAAATTTAATTAAAATTGGTGTTAATACAAAGTACATGTCCCTGGCTTTCTAATGCCTTTTCCTTGTGAAAATCTTACTCTCATGGTGCAAGATGTCACCAAAAGAAAACTCCCTTGTATAAGCACAAAAGATGGCCAAGCGTGGCCCTTGGGTCATTGTAGAGTGGTGCTAGTCGATGGAGTAGTGGATAGGGCTGTTGAGGTAGTGAGGCAATGAAAACCATTGGTGAAGGTAGCATGGAATGACAGTGCATGAGTTTAAAAAGATAACTTTTTGAGAACATTAAACACCAATCCCTATGTTTACAAATTAATATATATAAACACTTATTCTTAAAATATAAACTATCAAGATTTTTATAAATTTATTATGAACAATTGATCAAAATATATTAAATATTTATATAATTTATTGTTGTTAACAATGCAACTATTGTAACAATCGGTAAAGAAAGTGCATTACTTGCCATCATGCATAGCATATTAGTATAATATTTTTACAAATTTAATCATATAAAAATAAAATAAACTATAGCCCTAAAAATCTTTTCACTATAGCCCTTCCTTTACATACTTTCTACAAAAAAAAAAATGGATATATTAAACATAGTTGAATGTTTTCAACCAAATCATAGAATATTGCACTCTTTTTTTTTTTAAATGCACTTGCTGATCTTTTGTTAGAAATAGAGATTACATGAATAGAGGAGATAGGAAACAAGATAGAATTGGAAAAGCTTTTAGTGATGAAAAGGAAAATGAATTTAAAGATTCTATAGTTTATAAATTAAAAAATTAAAAATTATATAATTTTTATAGAAAATTTATTAAAATATTTTATTTTAAAATTTAAAAAGATATATAATTAAAAATTTAGTATTATATTCTTTATTATTAATTTGATTTTTTTTTAAATATGTTAGAGAAATTTTGATAAAATATAATACTCTTAAATATATTAAAAGTATAATTTTTTATTTTCTTTATAGTAATTCATAATTATTATGTATTATTTTTGTATAAATAAATTTTATTTAATTTTTTCATTAAATTAAAAAGATAATAATACATAATTTTAAAAAATACATGAAAACATGTCTTCAAATTCTAGATCAAATAAAAACCAAAAAAACTAAACAGCTAAGAATCATTATGTGAAGAATCATAATAAAATTAAAATTAAAATTAATATATATATATTACTAAATTCACTATTAAATGTAGACCAAGTTAAAATTTATCTTAAAACGGCCGATAGAACGTCAAATTCTACACAGCTTGACTTTGTTGTTCGAACGACGCTTTATCTGAGGGAGGTTTACTAAAATCTGGCTAAATTTAGCGACAGGACTGTACAGATTTCAGTTTTAGAAGGCCTTTTCCCACTATTGAAATTATTATCTAAAATAAGAAGATACTCTACCATTAACCAGAAAAATGGAAAATGTACGTTATTACGGACACCACACAATTCCTGTTTTACATTCTTTTTAAGTTATCCACTTAGACTATTGTCTATCCAGCTTCTAGAATATATATTTCTGTATTTATTAATTAACAGACAATTATAATACACTGGATTTGTTATTTTCAATTAATTAATAAATATGGTTAAATGTGCATTGTGGAGGTTGCATAGAGGTTTCCATGACTTGTGGATGGACCCAGCAGCTAAATTTAATTGACAGACATGATCGACTGTCAAATTTAGTTCCTTGGTAGAAGTTAATTCAAAGTTAGACTTCTTAATTTTATTTGGAAAAATGAGAACATAAAAATAGAAGTACTGCCCATAGAACCAAAAGAGATGTTAGATTATCTCAAAGTAATTACAAAAGGGGCATTTAGAGCTTTGAATGTTTAAGTGAACTAGGAAGAAGATTTTGATATAAAAAATATTAAGTAAATATTAAAATGTTGTTATTTTTTATAATTAAATTAATATATAATTTTTCTACTTACTTTATATTAATTTTATTCGTGATTAAGTTAAAATATGGTTTTCTATTCATTTTAGATAGTTTGTAGTGTTTATTATGTTTATGTCAATTTAAGTGAAGGTCAATAAGATACCTTTAGAGATCGTTCATCTTCAAACCCTATTTGATCATTGGGCAATGCTTCTGGCATGGGTTCCTCCTTCCTTACCAACTTGTGCCAAGAGCCCTCACCAAAGTCAGCAAAGTGATCACTTTGATACTCCTAACACTACTCTTGAAGTTGTCATCATTGGTCAACTCCTCCATCACCTAGGCAACACACTAGACAATCTCCTCCACCATGGACTAGGCAACACACTTCCTTTATGTCCTCTTAGAGATAAGGATAGAACCCCTTGTAGAGCTTGATAATTTTGCTCACATGACTATTGCATTTTATCCTTAATGAGACATACTATATAGTCAATCTCCTTATCAAAAGGCTCAAAATTATAGTCTCGGTATTCGGAGCCAATTCATAATGTCCAAGATCTACTAGACAAAGGATGGGGAAAACTTGATGAAAATGATCCTCTCAAACCACTAATTTTATAACTTTTTTGCTTCTAAGCTTTCTCATGTTTTATGACTAAGACTTGATATTGAGGTTTTGTATGATTGTTTCATTTTAGGGCTTAATAAATTATCTATGTTGTTAGTAGTTATTTTCATTTTGAGACTACTTATTAACTTTGTTTTCTTAAACTTGACTCGATTTGCATGACTTTAAGACATGATCCTTTCATCCACCTTGTGTGTGTGTGTGTGCATGTATACTTTTATATATAGATATATGCATAACTATATGTGTAGATTGTATACAAACACACACACATCTACATATACATGTGTGTATATGTTTTTACATATAAACATGTATATGTGTATATCTACATATATGTATGTATGTATTAAATCAAAAAAATGAAGTAAAAGCAAGGGACAAAATCTATATCTACTTCTAGATGAAGCTAATAACAAAATTATCTCACCTTTGTACAACACTTTTGTTCATAGAGAGATAATTCATGAGTATCCATCATCATCATATCTACATGTACTTCATGATATCATAAAGGATAGTTCCATGTTTAAACACATAGGAGCAATGATCTTATGACATATCTTTTGGCCCTATTGAGATTGACCCACTACTACATGAATGCTTTGATATTATTAGTTAACCTCTTCAACTTTTCTATCACTTATATTTCATTAAACATAATTTTATTGTATTTATGTATGTTATGATCATGATTTCTTTCAATGATTTTCTTGATCATGCCACATGAGAGAAAGGTAGCATTTTTTTTGCCGATTCTATGTGTTCATACTTGCTCTCGCTATGGGAAATATTGAGTGATTTTTTGTAACAAAAGTTTAAACACATCAATTTCATACATAGATAAGTATACCCTAGGTGTATACTCTTTTGTTAGTTCCTTTATTTTTCATACTCAGTTATTAGTCGTAGTTTCTTATTTTTTATTTTTTATTTTTTATCTTTCCTCCTCAATTTGTGGGTACTCCTTTGTAGCACACATAATTTAGGAGAAATATTATTAATAATTATATTCTTAATTTGTCCACAACAATTAACACATAGTGCTTTTCTCTTGATGGTATGACAAGCCCAATGGACACTTATTACATATAGAGGATAAAGGGAACACATGTTTGATTCAAATAGCTTAGAACTTAAAATCAAAATATAGTATATCTATTCCATGACTATTTATTTATTATTTTTACTTTGGAATGGTTGCTTATATAAATTAGCATGCACACCAAAGTGGAGGTAGAACTTAAGGAATAAAGTGCATATCATGCACATTTACCCTTTTGTTTTAATCCATTTTGCATAGATATCATAAATGCATGTTTTTAGCACTTAAGTTAGATTATTAGTAAACTAATTGACACTAACCATGAAACTATCACCTTAGAAAGGCCTAGTCCATGGTATATTTTTTAAAATGATTTTTTGAATTTTTTGTAAAAATCCTAGTGAATCTAACATTAGGAAGCACGATATCTTAGTTTCATATTGGAAATCAAATTTTAGAGTGAATGGAAATATTTTTTCACGAACCAATTTTTATGCAATCTATTTTTTTTTATTGTATAAAGTTATGGTAATTCAACATCTAAAATCCATTCATCATATACTTTAAAATTAAGATGTTGTAATTGGGTGGGTATATAATATTAAAAAGTGTTGTTTGCTAGACTAGGTTGACTAGTGCCCATATTGTTTATACAATAGCATGATGTCTGCCTATCTTAAAGAATTAAACTTTCTAACTCGAGGTGATTTTGTTTAGGGATCAAGAAAAATCTATCAAATATAGGTGAATCAAACATGTCTAAAAAACCTAAAAATAACCAATTATGGAGGATATAATTGTCAACACTAGCCAAATTGTGTCATTTATCCACTAAATATTCTCTTAGCCTAATCCAAATCCATTCATTTCAACTAACTAGTCATGTCCCTACTACAATTGTGACCACTACATGTGACAATAAACATAAACATTTTTAGGATAAAACTAAACCTTGAAGGCTTCTAGGAGTTAATCCTACTTTGATACAAATTTCTCTTCATTTAGTTCTTCCTCCTAGATTGCATGGGCTTGCCACCACTTGGGTCAGCCCACGATAGTGTTCCACTTTTTGACCAAAGTGGGACATTGAAATCAATGTTTTTCATCAAATTTTCACTTTCTAACAACTGCAGCAACTAAAAAATTAAGAATTTGAAAATGATGCAAACTAGTGATTTTTGAGATTTTTCTATAGAGTATTTTTTTTTAAAAATTAAGAAATAATTTGTGAGTTTTTTATGTAACTTTTAATAACTTGTTTTTTTATAGTTAACAATATTTTTAAAAAGTGGTGTTACTTCGGTAAAGCATAAATTTATTTTTATAAAGGATAAAATTATAAATTTTTAAACATAGATTTTTAACATCAATATCTATTGCATATATATTTCCATAGTTTTTTGTTGCATAATTTATTTTTTATAAATTTTTGAAGTGATATTAACTAAAATTCAAATGTCGTCAGTGTATGCCCATCTCTCGTCAATTGATTATGCTGGTCCTTTGTTCACTCCTCTCTCTTCTTCTTTGTTGGCTCCCTCGCTGGGTGGTGGTTCCTCGCCCGAGGTGGTTGTTGTGGATCCGCTCCCCTTGCCTCACTCGGTGGATTTTGATTTTGGGCCTTCCTGGTCAGTGGTGCTGAGGAAGAAGAAGGGACTCCCCAAATCTGTTGCCTCCTTGCGGCCTCGGGTTCAGGGAGTCAGATTGGTCCCCTCTGGTTCTAGGGTTGTTTAATTTTTTTGTAGTCCTTCAGTTGTTGGTCAGTTGTCTCTGTTTATTTCTAGTTATGTTGGTTTGAAAATTGTCCTTTGGCCCTTTTGGCCCTCTGTGTAAAGGGTACGACACCCTGTAAATGCTCCTTATATTATCAAAAACTAAAATTCAAACATAGGTTACTTTGATAACTCAAAAAAAAATGTAAGGACATCAATACCTAGTGTACAAATATTTCTTAGAATTTTTTTCTCTATTTTTTTGCATTTTTGAAACAAAGACCTTGGTGTTTGGTGAAAAACCTACATTAACAAGAAATAAAAAATAAATATAATAATCAAATTAAATATATTCAAAATTATACTTCTTGGAAAGCTTATAATAAGGTCTACATTCTTACAAAATAGATATCCTAAATGAGTTTATTTGATCCCTCAAAAGGAGATGTAAAAGTGTTTTTTGTCAGTATTTTGATAAGTGTGAAGGAGACTCCATTGAGGGTTTGATTTAATTCTACCTAGTTCTATCCAAGGGGGTTTGATCTAATGGGGTCCAATCTCATCATTTTCAATTAAAACCCTTTATATGGAACCCCTCAAAGCTTAAATCATTAAAAATAAATAAAAATGTGTGATTTTAAGAAAAAATTAGGATGTCATAGAAGTGGGACACACTATTGTGGAAGCACTCACTTGTTAATAGGTGAGGAAATTGTTAGGATGGATATTTTAACTTCTCTTCATCAAAGTGTTCATTTATGGAAAACTAAGATTCTACCTAATCTACCTACTTATCTATAGAATTTGTATTAATCTTACCCATGAGCATAGGCATTTCTATGTTTACTTAAAAACAAGGTGGAATCAACCTCCAAAATCTTTGTTTGAAGATGGAATAAATGGAACTACCCACTTGAGGATCTTTATAAAAAATATTTATACAAGTTTTTATTGATCTATGAGTGCTTCTTCAACTTTTATCTTGATCATTGTATGTATCACATCTTAAATTTGTTTGTCCATATTCAAATGGGTTGGTAAGTAGTCTAATCATAATGGATCCTACAGTTTGATATTCAGGAATAAGTACTCCAATTGTGTTTAATAGGACATGCAAGATGTAAATATAATTTATCTAATTCTCAAGTTTGAAATCCTAATCGACAACTCTCCATATAAGAATCTAAATAATTTTTAGCCTATGCAAAAACTTATAAACAATTATGAAAAATAGAGATAAAGAGATATATGATTGAATAGGGAATTTATTTTATTCAACTATGTATTTTGTACATAGTATACCATTAAGAAAGGTATATGATTGTTTATCTTCTCTCATCTACTAACTACTATTGAATATATTAATATTTATATAAGAGATCATAAAACAATATTTCAAATAAAATCATACATGCATTGACATATCCCAAGGAACCTATCTAAATACATAAAATCCCCACATCCAAAAGTAAAAATCACAATCAATCCAAAGGAAAAGACCCAAAAATCTATTTGGATCCCAAATCCAATATGCCTAGATCCACCTTTCATAATCCAAAATTTTAAAATCCAAAATTCCAAAGTTCATTTATGTTTTTAAATCTAGTCTTCAAAATCCAAGGACCATAAGGTTGAAATCCATGCATCTCAACACAAAATCTAGTCCAGATCCTAGATAGGTTGGTTGAAAACTCTATCGCATTGTACTTTGGGTTCAACACATTCTTGTCATCCTTTGTCAACTGTGTTGGAACATCATGTGTTCTCATTGTCAACATTTGATTTGGTGTTAGCCTTTCATGAGCTCTTTTCCTTACTTCATGCTCATCACCACAATCATTCCAATAATCATTCATATGGAGTATATGAGTAAACTTCCTACCCAAGCTTTCCTATTGGATCATAATTAGGTCTATGTAACCTAAACTCCTCCAACCCATGCATCAACAATTCATTCACTACTAACTTGGCATTCTGAGTTGTATTGCACTTATAGTTTCCCATAAGGATAGGAAATATAATTTTCCCCTTCTTATGAGCTTGTAGAAATGCATCATGGGATTCCATTACTTTCCTGGAAAATTCCAAAAGTAATATCTTGTATGTTAGGTATTTTCGCAACATGTACAGGAGACCTTAAAACCCGTCAATCCTTTTATGTAGGTGAATTTTGGAAATTGGATATATGAGCATCCATGGACTACGATGATGACATGTGCATATACATATAATATCTTGGCCTTGTCACCTACCATGGTTCGGATCACTCTCATTACAAATGCATTAGTAACTCTTTGGTAGCTTCCCAAGTACTATCTAATAGCTATTATTTGAGGGTAATGTTGGTAAACCAATCTCTACCCCAAATTAACCCCAAGGGTCCTTACTTTATTCAAACCCTGGATGTTTTCCTTTACTGCGCGTGAATATATGAAAAGAAGACATATAAAATTCTCCTAGCGCCTAGAATGCTCACACCTTTTCACATAGGGAATCACCTATGGCCTTAGACCAATGGATTTTGGTTGTGCCATCTCTTATATGGTTGATAATTTCATACATCCATGTGTCAATTTTGGGTGTTGATATAAGTTTTCAAAAAGAGTAATTAACTCAAATGTGGTTTCTAAAATTAAATTCATGTACTAATTTAAGGCAATTGAAAGGGTAAAAATTTCATTGGGATTCATCCAAACCCTTGGTTGTAATTCTAATTCTAGAACTAGTATGTTGTCATAAATCCCCTTACCCTAAAATTGTTAATGATACTGAGCAGCTTCGGGTTCATCCTTCCAACCTCGAGTAAAGTCATAAATAAATGTAGCCTATTGGCTATTTATTTATATGTGAGAATAAATGAGTATGGGCGCATCTCCTTGTAAATAATATATTTCTTATTCTGGGCCGACCTTCTTCGTAAATTATATTCATTGATTATTGTATCTTGGCCGACTTGTTCAAATTGTAATTTATGTTTATGCCGACCTTGTGAGATCTCTTATAGCCATGTATTTATAAGAGACCACTTCTCTCCTTGTTACATACATCAAGCGAGTTCGTTTTCTCTCCTTCATTCAAGTGCGAATTTTCTCCAAGAGCAGATTGTGAATTCCTATAAGTGCAGATTTAGGGAGGGCAGATTATTATTTGTGGTGCATCTAGTGTAGGTGTTGGATATTGGCCTTGTGATTGGCCTCATTGTAAAGAGAATTTTTGCTATTATTATATATATAAGAGGATCCTTGTTGTTGGGTTTTTTCTCCCTCAAGTGGAGGGTTTTCCCAGGGTATCTACTGTGTTATTATCTGATTTTGAATTATTTTATGTGCATGCAAATCTGATCATTTAAATTTAACATGGTATCAGAGTGGGTTAAGGAAAGATTTAATCAGATTTTTCTATGCATTATCTTGGAATTGGATTCATAATCTGGCTAATCGGGTGGAGACGAAAACCTTCGCTAGATCATCCTCTATGTGGATTACTTTTGTTCGACACTCTTGAGAGTTGCGGATGAAGGAGTATCAACCAGAGTTTGTTGAATTGATGCTAGAGTTCACCACACTAAGAATCGTGAGCAAATCATTGGTCAAAGACTGAACCAATCCATTAGTGTCACTCTTGGCGAGGCATCTAATACCAATTTTGTTCTGTCGGGCGTCTGGAAGCTTTCACAAACTACTAGCATTGTTGGTCAAGCTCCTGAATTCAGAAAAGAGGAAAACCTCCATCTTGGCGTTTGTGGTGAGGTGATGCCACCTTGGGCGGAGCCTAATATCACTAGTGTATGTCTCTGAAGATCGAGTCTAGTTTCAAATCAGGCATCTTCATTCGCGAATTTGGGATTTCTGTAAATTACAGGAATCTTCCATATACAGGTGACAAATGTTCATTGGAGTGTGATCTATAGCCGCTAGTCGGGTCTGGAGGACATTTCTGTTGAAAGGAAGTAACCCAGATAACTTCCAACGCATCTGGTAGACGGACCTAGCCAGTTTTATTTCGGATTCTATCATTTTCATTGCTTGTGACGCTGGATAATCATTTCATTGAAATTCATCATCTCTGGTGATATGGAAGTAGGACGTCTTATGCTGGCTAGGCGCTATTGCATTTAAGATGGTGATTGAATATCCATGTCAAACTGAAGCATTCTTCATTAGTGTCGCATCAAGGAAGCTATCGAGGCCTTCTTTATGTTGTTCGATAGTTGCTTACGGCCCATCTGAAGTGAGGTCATCTCTATCATCTCTCCTTCCATGGTTGGCTAGCTATAGGCTCATGACTGAAGGAGCGATCACATTCTCATCTCACATTCTCGTCATCACTGTTTGGGATCAGTCTGCAACAAGAGTCTCCTTGTCACTTGTTCGGGGAAGTTCCTCAGATCTGTGCAATCTTGTTTGACATCACCAGGAGGGCGAAAATCATAAGTCTAATGATGGTAATCTGTGAATGATGGTAGAGTGGTGTCGGCCAGAGCCATCAGCTCTATATCTCCTGATTGGCATTGCATTCGTTTCACCTGGTGATTGATCTGCAATAAGTTCAGTGAATGAGAGTGCAAAGATACTTCGCCACTCTTGCCCAAGCCAGTTGTGAAAGGTATCGTGGCCTGGCAACTGCTCAAAGAAAGTTCAAGGGACTCGCACCTAATGCTGATGAATATTGGAGTTGTAGACAAATCTCTCCTGCAGTTGTTTTAAAGCGATTGGAGGCTGAACAATATTGAGGTCTTGGAGCTTATCTGTGAGGATACACAAGACTAATTAGGATCAATTGAAATAGATCTGAAGAATGCTATTAAGAGATAAGTATTCTTTGATTGTTTCCTATTAGGCTGAAATTCAATTTGCTATATTGTGCAATCGTTGTTTGATCTTGTGTGTAGAAAAGATTGTGTTGTCCTTCTCTTGAATAGTGATCCCTGATTGAGATCCCTTGGAGTTACTCTTTCATTCATTTTGAGATCATTAATATCATTCTCTTGGTGCATAGTCTATGATGTTGCCTTGAGAGGCCTGATCTTATATGCCGGCTGCATATTGCATCTAAGAAATTTGAGTTGGACAGATTTTATTTTTTGTGCTGAGATTAGTGTTCTTGAGAAGAAAGAGTTATATCTGAATTTAATAAAGATAAGGCTATTTTTTTTTTGGATAGTAAACTTTGTGTGATTCTAGTCTTGATATTTCTTTGGATAGTTATAATCTGTTAGTAATCTCTCTCTAAATGCTTTGTGAATAGCTAGAAGCAGGAAAGTGATGAGAGATTGCTTAGCAATGAAAAGATTGAGGCATCTTATGAGTAAGGTATGCCAACCAAAGAAATGATCAAGCATGAAGTCACAACTTGCAGCCATGAGACTAAGTTGGTGGCTAGAGGGAGTTCACTTCCAGAAGTCTTCTTTGCAATCTTTGAAGCAAGGATCAAGAGGGAGTTTTGTAATTCACTGAAAAGAAGTGAAGATTACTGTATTGCATAGCTGTTGAGATCATAATTGCTCAAGACTGTCATCTGGATTTTTCATTGGTCACTCCGCAAACCTATTCAAAAAAATGAGACTTGGAATGAGGTCAAGGAGGACTATCCTGAACTCTCTACAGTACCAAAGGTGTGGGTTGGAAAACATTTATCTAAGTCAAAGTGTTCCAGGAAATCTTGGGCAAAGAGGTCAGAAGGTTGATGCAAGTGCTTGAAGATTCAGAGGGAGCTTGCTGAGCCTAAAGAAGATGATAATCTTGTTGCAGCTAAGCATATCCTAAGATACTTGCATGGCACAGTTGGATATGGATTGAGATATTCTTCGGGTTGGTTCTGCTATGATTTCCTAGTGAAGCAGGAAGCAGTCATCTGTAGCATTGAGTACAACAGAGGCTGAGTACATTGCAGCTTGTATGGCAACTCAGGAAGCAGTGTGGCTTCGTAAGCTCCTTGCAAGATTGTTTGAACAATCAATGGAGCCTACTATTATTCATTGTGATAATCAAAGTTGTGTGAAACTTTCTGTCAATCCTGTGTTTCATGACAGATCCAAGCATGTTGAGATCAAGTACCACTATATCAGAGACATGGTACTATGGAAGGTTGTACAATTGAGGTACATTAGCACTAATGAGCAAACGGCAGATATTCTCACCAAGCCTCTTGCCAGGATAAAGTTTGGATACTTTCGAGATAAGCTTGGTATGGTGGAGAATCCAGCCTTGACTGAGTATGAGTCTCAGTATTAGTGAGCCTTGTTAATGCATTTTCTTTTGTGACGAAAGAATTTGAGGTGAAAGCCCTTGTTTCCACCCTCTGAGCTGAGTCATGGTGGATGTCATGTGTGCGACTCCATGACATATGTTGTACTTGTGTTTCACCCTCTGAGAGAGTCATGGTGAAAGTCACGTTGAGGTGACAACATCACGCAAGTGATGAACACTTGTACTTACTATTGCATTTTCTTCTGTGACAGAAGAATTTGAGTTGAAAGCCCTTGTTTCCACCCTCTGAGCTAAGTCATGGTGGATGTCATGTGTGTGACTCCATGACAGCATCACGTGAGAGAATCCGTGATAATTTCTTGTGTACTTGTGTTTCACCCTCTGGGAGAGCCATGGTGAAAGTCACGTGACAACATCACGCAAGTGATGGACACTTGTACATACCATACATGGGTGTATCCATGATGGTTGATATCACATTGAGGTGATATCCTTTCACGATGAGGTGATAAGCTCCTTTCCATACATGGGTGTAGCCATGGTGGTCAATATCACAATGAGGTGATATATTATTTCACACATGGATGTAGCCATGATGTTCGTCATCACATTGAGGTGATATCCTTCTCTTTATATCTAATTGCAGGCAATGATGGCTGATGGACTTCATACTAAGATGATTCGTGTTGTGTAGCTGGAAGTTCTCTCCCTAGCTGAGAGGGAGTGTTAATGATACTAAGTAGCTTCGGGTTCATCCTTCCAACCTCGAGTAAAGTCATAAATAAATGTAGCCTATTGGCTATTTATTTATATGTGAGAATAAATGAGTATGGGTGCATCTCCTTGTAAATAATATATTTCTTATTCTGGGCCGACCTTCTTTGTAAATTATATTCATTGATTATTGTATCTCGGCTGACTTGTTCAAATTGTAATTTATGTTGAGGCCGACCTTGTGAGATCTCTTATAGCCATGTATTTATAAGAGACCACTTCTCTCCTTGTTACATACATCAAGCGAGTTCGTTTTCTCTCCTTCATTCAAGTGTGAATTTTCTCCAAGAGCAGATTGCGAATCCCTGTAAGTGCAGATTTAGGGAGGGCAGATTATTATCTGTGGTGCATCTAGTGTAGGTGCTGGATATTGGCCTTGTGATTGGCCTCATTGTAAAGAGAATTGTTGCCATTATTATATATATAAGAGGATCCTTGTTGTTGGGTTTTTTCTCCCTCAAGTGGAGGGTTTTCCCAGGGTATCTACTGTGTTATTGTTTGATTTTGAATTATTTTCTGTGCATGCAAATCTGATCACTTAAATTTAACAAAAATTAGTGGGAAATATTTGAAACACATGTGCAAACTAAACTTAAGGGAAATAAAGAGATATTTTAGAATTTATTTAACTGATTATATCATCATAGGTCCCAAAGCCTTGTTTGTCTCTTATTATTCTACCAAAACCCTTTGAACAATATTGTTAACAAGCTCTCTTACTAAGTTATTTTGGTCATTGTTGTCAATTGTAACCAAAAGAAGACTCTTGAGGCTAAAAACCTTTTTAAAAGATGAACATTTTTCATTCCAACATGTTAATGTGCCTAAGCACACATCAATAAAAAAATATGCCTCAAGTAGTTCTATAACCATTTCATTATAAAAGCATCATAAGGCTTTCATTAAAATTGCATTGATTTATCATCATATACACTTCCATCTATGTTTTGTGTTTTCAATCATTGCACATCAATAAGGGGTTTTAACCTATTATTATGAAAGTTATAAACTTTCTACCTAAACACAACAAACCCCAAGGTGCTTTTCATTATACAAGTACTCCCATATCAAATAATTTTTAGAAGGCATTAACATAAGTGGACAAGATCATACCTATAGAATTAAAGTGCACCAAAAGAATTATACGAGATATGTGGATATATCCATGATGTTTAAAAACTTTGTTATTGATATTAATCTACTTTTTAAATTAACCTTCTATTATCATATTTAATTTTAACACATCAAATACAATATGTCAACTAAACATAAGACTAAAATTAACAATTATTAAATTAATTAATTAAACTGTTGCTAACCTTTTGTATTTCAATTCTTACTCTAATTTCATTTAAATATAATTATTTATTATTTTATTATTAATTAAAAATAAACCTTTCAGTATGGATTACTATCATCCCTTGTCCTTGGTTTCCATCACTCAATGCCTCAAGGATCTTAAAATGTTTTCACAAGTTGTTTTAGAAACCCCTCATCATTTGAAGACAACATATACTTTTATCAAAAAGTGAATGCTTCATGCTCTAAGGATACAATGGTTCAACATGTTGCTAATTTTTCATTTTTCCTAAAACTTGGTTGCACCTCTTCTTCTATGTGGCAAAACTTCATTTTTCATGAGTTCCATAATGAGCACACTCCTTGCATGAAATTTTATAGTGATGCACCCTGTGATGTTGATACTCTACCCTATTTAACTACACATGATACTACTTTGCTTAATGATGATATTATTCCTCATGTGACTCGTAGTCCTTCCTCCTTGTTCATTAGATCATGTGTATCGAATTTTCATTGAGACTCTCAATGAGTATATGCTTCAATTTCAAACTACAATTTTCAAGCTTAAGTTTCAAAGATAATGAGCATTAGAATTTACACATCAAATGTCTACTTCCACTAATCAAAGAAAATGTGTTTTAAAATACTTGTTCTTCATTCTATGAGTTAGATGCTAATGTATGAAAATGTGAAGTTGTCTTGTAAGAAAATAATCCTCCACATTATCTAGCACTATTCATTCCCATAAGTTGCAACCAATGTCAAATTTAGAAAATGGGGGCAATAAGAGTAGATATAAGGTCAACCATAATAATAATCACCATGACATTGTCATCCAACCAAAATTAAAAGTGTTTAGAGAGTTCACTAGATTGGAGAATCTTCCAAATGTCATAGTGAAATAACTCATGCAAAAAAAGTTCATCACTTAACCTCTCATTAAGCCAACTGATACATCTAGAGGTGTCTCACCACATTTTAAAGCTAGATATTTTTGTGATTACATTGGACACATTGGCATACCATAGACAGGTGCATCAATCTCAAGCATAAAAATTTAAGATCTTATTGACAAATAATTGATGAAAAGATGAGGATATGCATAATCATATAAATACCTTTTTATGATCTCTACATGATGAGTATAACCAAATGGAAATGGATAAGGATCCTTCCAATGTTTATGATGATAAGTATATTGATTTTGATGGCACTTCTAATAATACACCTAGCACACCACACATTGATGTTACAATGAGGTTATCACACATAATGAACAAGAACTAAATATACATACTTGAATACTTGCTCAAGCATCTCAAGAACAATGACATGAATGTCAAGTCCCATCTAATCTAATTCATTCCAAGAACACATCACACATGGTACCATTAGATACCACATTTTTTCATAGAGAAACATTTCATGACCATACATCATCCTCTATGAATCTTTGCATTCTAATGGATACTCCCATGGGGAGGCATAGATTTGTGCAACATATATCTCAATCCTATTGAAATAGACCTACACCCACCTTATTTCAATGGATTTATTGGTTGATATATTTGCATGTCCCTTTCGTGATATCTTATATGTATTTTTATGTTATGTTCATGTTTTTATATGCCTTCCCTTGATCTTGCTACTTGGAGGCAAGGAGTTCTTGCGAGATTTATGTCTTCATGCATTTTCATTGCAAGCAAATGTAGGGTTACATTTTTTTATCTTCACTATCCATTCACTTGAATCACACATGGGTAAGTACACAAGCACACATTCATCACTCAATTTTGTACTTTCTCTATTACACAATGAGTTTTAAGTCAATTTTATTCACTTTTGCCTAATTCTTTGCACTCCTTTAAAATCCACACAATTTGAGAGATATTGTTACTAATTTCATCTTCAATACATGCACAATTTCATTGTATGTGAGCACAAATTTATTCTAGAGCATCTAAATCCAAAAGATTCCTATCCTTTATCTCACTATTATTCCATTTATTTCTACTTCAATATGCATGCACACTTTGTTTTGTATGCATAAAATAGGGGCCAAATGTAGAGAAAAGTGCATGCCCTTCACTTTTTCTCTCATTTTATTATTTTGTGTTCATGATTTTGGCATATGTTTTCTACAATATTTTTGGTATCTTTTATCATATGCATTAACCGAAGGCCCATTCCAACATTTTGTTATGCATGATACTCTAATCAAAACACCTCTTAATACACTTCTTAAAACTTCCCCACCCTAGACAATTTCATAATAATGGTATCAAAATCATACCCACAATCTCATCCATATTTCCAAATTTCAAACTAGATTTCATAGCCACCAATATTAGACATGGTCATTGCCCACCAACATGCACACCAAATAGTTTGAATTTGGTGTCTAAGGTGTGTATTTAAAGGAATCATCCTTAAGTCACTTTACATCATTGAAGACAACACATTGCTCACATTATCTTTAATCTTTTGCAAGTTCACAATGACCTCAATGTCTACATCACATTCAACACCCAACTTCATGGTCTTTTATTTTCACTATCAACTCAATCTTAAGACTTAACTAAGGTACAAAAGAGTTGTGGACTTCAAACCTCGCATAACAAGCCTCACTATGCTTTCTTTATACCTCTTATTTCTTTAGGCAAACATGTATTGCTGATGCCATACACCTAATTCTGCTCATGACAAAATCCCAAAAATCAGAACAAGTTTACATCATTATATGGGATTTACACCATTACATGGGACAAGTGTTACAATTGTTTGTACACTTTAATTCAAATTTTCAATCTCAAAATTCACTATACTAAAATTTCAACAAACAAATCCTTTATTCATCTTATTTACATTTCATTGTATTTAAATTTACAATCACATTAGACTTAACACCTATCTATCTACATATAATTGATTCTGTTTTAGCCTTTCCCAAAATCCTAACTTCGCCCTTCCCAAAAAGGCCTATAGTGAAATCCTACGTGGAAATTTCAAATCACTCTCAATTTTATACAATAGTTTATTTGATAACTCATGTGCTGCTATATTTCATTTTAGGGCCACATCAACATGCTTTTTATTTAGGTATCCAAAAAAGGCCCAAAAAAAAATGTGAGACCAATAGTGGTGCACTAAGTCATGTTTTATTGGTGCGCTGATGTGGCATCACATGATTTGTCAGATTGTGTATTTTATGTATAAAAAAATGTTTTGCAATTGGATATTAAAGTGTTTCACTATGGGACCCACTGAGGACTACTTCTATCCCCACTATTGGACCCCGCTCCACTATGGACCCCTCTCCCGTACAAGATTATATTTATCACTATCTAGAGCCACCCTTTCTTTGAAAGACTAAAATTCAATTTAAAAATTTTGTTAACATAAACTAAATTGGTATATCAAAATTTACCTTGCCTGTGAAGAAAACCTGCACATTAAAGCTAATGATCAGACTACATTGAACTTTGAGCTATCACCCACAACCAAAATTAAGTTCCGAACTTGCAATTGTACTAGTCACACAGTGATTTATGATAAAAATTAGCTTTTAAAAACAATTACTGGCCCTAAAATAGATTTAATCTTGTTTCTTATAGTACTTAGCGAGGCATAACTCTTTTGTACTCTAAACCATAAGACAAGACTTGAAAGGACCAAAACATGATTTTGATGTTATCACCAAGGTCGAGATCTATTTGACTACATGGGCAATGGGCATTGGGAGAGGCCCTCCCATTGTAACACTGTTTTACTGTCACACTCCACTTCAACAGCTTTAATTGTATGGTAACCGTTTATTGCAGAGGTACTTTCAGAGTTAATATAGGAAGGAGTGCATCTTTCATCTACTACTACTTTTTTAAGCTAAGATAATATATTTTCTTATTCACAGACCACATGTTATCAGATGTGGTTTATGATGATCTGACAGCAATATGAAGTGTTCCAAAAGTCAAGGCAAACATGACTATGACTGGGTAAAAGCCTTTTCTAATAATGAATGCAAACAAAAGCTATTGGTGCTCTACACTGGACCGGTCCCCTAATATAGACCAAAATCTTCAAATAGAATAATCTTTATATGTCAATAGAAAAGAAAGCGAAAGCGAAACTGCCATGAAAACGATGGGAAGCATCCATTAAAGGCATGGTCATAAAAAGCGGAGAAGAGGAGAACAGACTCCGTAAGCATAAAAATTCAAGCTCATGGCCTGATATATCCATTTATCTTGTATTGAATCCAGAGAGTTTGGAAAGAGAAATTGTTGCCTGCTCAATGCAAATATTCAGATAAATGGGTAAGCCAGAAGCAAAATGGTTTATAACCATAAAAGTTCTTAACAGGTGAAGAGACTCCCCGCCTCTAGAAAAACCCTCCAAAAACCCTCCCCCAAAAGCCCCACAGCCTTCTCTCAACAAGGTTGTACTTCAGAAACGAACAGTGAACTGCAGAATTCATTCAGTTTTCTTCTTTTGGCATATGGCTCCACGCTTATGCTCGAGGTGCGAGTAGCACTTGTTTTGTCACTGCCCCAGCTGCTGAAACATGCCCCTGCATCAAGAACTCCAGGAGGAGTTTTGGCTGCTGATAGGGATCCTCCTGATATCTGGTTTTTCTTGTTTCTTGTGAAGGAATTATCTGTGATAATCTCCTGGATCAGATTGTAACACCCAAACATCCTTTCCTGCAATGCAAACAAGGTGTTAGTAAAGTAAAATCCAATCTAGACACTAGTTACAAGAGGCTACCCATTTGATTACTTGAATTATTTCATCCTTACTTTGTCCACATTGCTGCAAGAAGATAGAACCCTCTTGTAACGGGCTGCTTGCAGAGGTGCCACTTCCTCAGCTGCACACAGCACTGCTGCTGCTGCAATGGCAGATGGCTTGTACTCTGTCATATCTGCCTCTGGAACACATCGTAGGCAAAGAGATCAGACATGTTATAGATTAACTCAAATTGATCTTATGTTTATACAACCCCTTAAATATATCTCACATGAGTGTACTGCGCCTCTATTGAGTTCAATCTTATTTTGATAATCTTTTAATAGGATTTCAGTATATGTGTCAATATCACTATGCGGCAAGTTAAAATGTCAAATAAACCAGATGGGATTTATGTTAAAAACAGAACAATGGGAAACTTTTTGTTACAAAACAGAGCAATGCAAGACTTTTCTTACAAAACAGAACAATGTGAATGGATTTAAGATACCTTTGACAGTGTTAAAAATGAGCTCAACAGCCCTCCCTATCAGAGGTACAGGAGTGGCATTGTTGCGTTCAATGGCTCTGGAGACGAAGTAATCCACAAAGGAAAATGGTGTAACAGAACGCATTCTCCATTGCAGTGTGCTCAGAACCAAAAGCTCCATTCTTTGAATAGTTTGTGCATCAAATATGAATCTTGCATCCTCCATCTGCGTAACACGAGAAAAGTATCAGATGTCTCGTCCACATTGTCCTGTGTTGATTAATTCCATCAATAAGCTTGGTCCTTTAAAAAAGCCAGTATTTTACCTGCAAATCTTGAAGAAGAGGAACATGGATGTCCGCCATTTTAGCCGCGAGAGACAAACAAGCAACAGAGGCCAGCTGGAGCATCCAAGCCTTGCAGGTACCTTGCTGCAATGGCGCTCAGGAACTTATATTTCCCTTTTGTACATACAATCCAAAGAAACAACAAACCCTTTACCAACAAAGAGCGCATGCATTCAAGAGAACAAAAAGACAACGCTATCTTTCCCCCCAGATTACTTACCGGCAGCTTAAATATTGAAAGGAACCGATCCAAGTAATTAACGGCCAGGTAGCCAGTCAGGAACCCAAAATTATAAAAGCAATGCACCTGCCAACATGAGCATAGTGACATTCAGCAAAACTAATAAACAGTCCAGTCTAATATTAGCCCAATCCACACTACAACTTGAATAAAGGACAGAATGGGCAGAAAACATCAATCTTCTAAAAGAGGCAAGCACAGTTCGGTATGTCTACAGACCAATTTGGCTTAACAACACAGACCTCTGCAGTGATAAGCTAGTATATAAATCTTAAAACAAGATAAAACAGTCCACCTAAATGACTTCCAATCGAAACTAAACACCAATGGAAACAATCTGTTTTACAAGCATATTCATTTTCATAGGTCTACAGAGTGGCACATCTGAACTGGTAATATCGTACATTATTCTCACACCCAAATCTTAAGTCACTACAAAACCTGGGCACGCAAAAACACATTCAATCAAGATAAAACCAAACACCCATAGAATCAATCTTCTATATTTTCATAAAAACACCAATTTCGTTACAAACCAAAGAAGACTTCAGGGGACCAAACAAGCAACTAAACTAAACACCTTAAGAATCCAGTTGACAGCCTCCCTGCGAGCGTTAAGGTCAAGGGTTAGATTCCTGAACCGCTCCAGATAGCCTTGTTTGGGCATGTATTCAGGCTCTTTTTGGAGCAGCACAGAGAGCGATTCATCATCCTCAGCTGCAAAGAAAGACAGAGATAAATGGGTCTGTTGGGTATCGCCCTGGCTGTCCCAGGATTCGATATGCGAGCCATTTTCAAGCACATTGGACACACAGTCAAAGCTGGGCGCCATGGCTGCCTTGTCTCAGATCTTTGCCATTGCTTCTTTCTATACCTCTTCCCCCCCTCTTGAAACAATCAAAAGACGAGATTAAAAAGCCCAATGAATTCAACGGGCGTGCAATCCTCTGTGAAATGCGAGATCAGTCACAATCCCTTATAGAGACTACAAAGGGGCCTTCTCTTTTTCTCTTTTCTCCTGCTGCTGCTTGTAATAGGTGGTCCTTCTCTTTCCTTACTGCCACCCAACTCCCGCCTCCCCTAAATCTGGCGGAGGCTTTTGCCTGCGAGATATGTCCGCTAACTAACTAGTTAAAACTCCTTTCCCTCCTTGTTTGTTTCTTTCTTGGCTTTGCTAAATTAATGATTATGTTGGTCTATTTTACACAACACGTGCCTCGCAAGCTGCCGGCACCTGCCTTCCACAGAAAGGGGACAAATCCTGTATTTGGCCTTTTAAATCTTTTTTCTGATAGTCTAATTTGACCCTCTCGTTTTCTGCAACCACCTCTTAATTAATTCGCTGGATTTGATGGAGACACCACTTAACAAATATCACCTCCAACTCTGGACATTTCCAAAAACTCTACAAACGCCAATAAATAATGGAGAAATGGTGGTTTTCTACTTTTAACTGACTGTATACAAACTCTCACTAAGTACATGGCTAAATTTAGAAGGCGTTTTAATGCTTAAGTTGAGGGTTGGGAGACCTGGTCAAGCCCTCCGTATGTGTAGGCCTCCACTCTACCCAAAACAGTGACATGCCAAACAAATAGTACTTATCCATTTCACGCCTAACAGCTTTTTTCCCACTCCCCTCTTGCCCACCTCCGACTCTCTCAACTTGCACCATGGATGCTCTTCAAACACTTTTTAAGTAATTATGAATGATGATTTTATAATTGTAAAAAATATTTACCTAAGAGTTCTAAGAGTTCAAGTAGTGAAGATGGTTTGGTTCATGGGTTTGCTCTCTATAGGTCTTGGGTTCAACTCTGCTCCTAAGTTAATAGGTGGGCCTACTTGTAGATTGTAGTGTCCACCTTAGCTCACCGCTCTGGGCGTCAAGCTGGGTCATGGGGATACCCTTGCAGAGGAAATGAGAGTTTAGTTCAACAATCTCAAGTTTAGTTCTTTATAGGGCAAGTCCCTCCTATTACGTGTCGAATGATGTGCAACGAAGCCTCATCCACACATGGGCAAATAAGGAGTTGAACCCATGCCTTGGGCTATCTAAAGCGACAACCAAGAGCGAGTGAGCTAAGCCCAAGGGTCTTAAGTGGTATAATTTTTACTCAAAAATGGAAATTCTATAATAATAGAAATTAACCATAAAAGAGGAGAGGGAAAAGAGGAAGGGAAGGATGAGCAAACATTTTTGTTGGGTATATGAACATTTTTTTGTTATGGAGAGACAATGTATGATTTTTATCATTCACAAATGAAAAGGGAGTTGAGCAATAGATTTGTTCGCTTTTACAACACAAAATAAATCTTAGATCATCAAGATCACAAGCAAATAGGTTCGAAATGTCTATCATATGAAAAATTTATGAGAGTTTGGTCACTTAATTACTTTTCAATTAATGTTAAAAAAAATTATCAAAAAAATGTTCAAGTTTATAGAAATCAATACAAATGCTTGATAAACTAACTATCCCTAATCACTTTGTGCATGCTAACTTCTATTTTCAATAATATTATGTAGTTGTATGGTCCCTCTTGTATCATCTTTTTTAGTGACACATTAATTTTATCAACATTATCTAAAGTTCAAAAGATGAAATTAGACTTATTGCTATTGATTCTCAATCCTCTACATTTTTGTTTGAGTAAAGCTAGTTTTAATTTTTCAAAAACCATGGCATTAAACTCAACCAAACTAATATATTGATCTATTGTCAAACTTTTATTAGAAGTTGACGCATATATTACCCATCTACCCATTGCATTTTATTTATATAGGCATGTAATAACATCCTTGTTAGAATCATTCGGTTTGATCTCGATTGTAGATGTTTGGAATGGAATGCAAATGAATAGGTTCGAAGAAAAGATCAAGTGATCCATTTGGATGGAGAGCAATTTTTTAAGGAGTGTTGTTTTAAAATAGACAAAATGAATACCATGGTCTAGTAATATGAGAAATTGGGATATAAATATAGGATTCATTACCATGGTTATTGTCCTCCTTATTAGATTGTGATTTTATTTTTTTAGTTAAAATAGATAAATCAAAACATTAAAAATAAATAAAAATAAGCGTATTACTTACAGGTTATAGTTCAAGAGCAACTCTTGTTGATCTCTCTATAATTTAGCAACTTTTCTTGATTTATGTATAATTATAATACTAGTAATAGGCATATAATTAACAACCATTACTACTAAATCTAAGATACAAATCAAAAATATTAAATTTACTATTAAATTAAAGTAAGTTTCTAAATTGACATTAAAAATATTAAGATAATATCATTTTTAAGTGTTAAAAATATTCTAAAAAGAAAAACTATTTATATTTTTATGTTTTAGAAATATTCTAAATTAATATACATTTATATACTAAATATTATAATATTATATATTATAAATTAAAATGTTATATTAATGATATATATTATAAATTACAATATTATATAATATTTGTTTATAATATTTTTAGGGTTTATTAATAATTTGAAGTGTCATATATGATTTATATAAAAATATAGCAAGTCAAATTATATGATCTAATAAATTTTAATATTGTAAAATATTGTCTAAAATTGATAAAAATGATCTACAACTTGTAAACAAATATGACAATTGCATAAGTACACATTAGGAGTAGCAAACTATATTGTGAGTTTAGGAAACTTCTCTAATTATTGAGTTATAACTAATCTCACAACCTTTTTCATGGGTTGTGAAGAATAACCAATTTTTCAAAGGTTCACATTTTTTCTAATTCTAAAAATGTGTTTAGTTATAGGAGATAATTATATTATCTTAGTTTAAATTATCATCATTATGCATACATATGATTAAGACAAATCAAGCAACAATAATCATAATTTAGCATAGACAACAAATAGAATAAATATTATATTAATTTTCCTTTCAATACAAATCAATAATTGTCATATTTATATCCTCTTACAACTACTTATCATGGATTGGACTAAGAAGTAGAGAGCTAGAACTAGGTAAGGTAAAAAGTCACCCCTTCATAATACTACTTTCTTCTTCCTTGTGGCATTTTCCTTTGTGGTCTTTGTTTTGACATTTTGAATGTCAAGTTTTGTCTTGTGGTGTGTTTTGGTTTTACCTATTGGGTTTTGGGTTTAATCGATTTTTTCTTCTCCTTGTTTAGTTATCTATTTGGTTTGGTTTCATTTTCCCTTGGAGGAAGGGTGGTTACAAAGGTAGTGGTACCTACCTGGTGTAATTTCATTTCTTGGAGATGGTTTAGGGACTAATGCAAATACCAATAATAAAGGGAATTTTAGTGGAAATTTATACAAGAATGCTTTGGTGGCTACTGAGAATGTTGTTCTAGAAGGGGTTACTTTTGTTGAAGATATAAGAGTTTGGAAAGGAGATGATGGTTAGTACGGCCCCTTATTTATTTATTGAGAATCATGCCAAATGATGAAATAGTTAATTTTATAGATATCAGAGAATAAATTAGGGTTGCATGTTGACATGTGTAGAATGATAAATAAATATTTGTTCTTAATTTTTCTAAAAATAATGGAACACAAAAGAGGGTTATTGCTAAAAAAATTGGATTGTAGATAAATCAATTTTTAGAACCCTTTTATGGGATCATGTGGTACAACTAGATGATATTATTTTATTCTCATTTCTAAGGTGAATAAAGGTTTATGATATTCCTCCAAATGTCTAGTTTCTTTTGCTTCAACCTTTTAAGACCCTTTGGGAAATGGTGAAAATTAAAGATATAAAATATTCTCTATCCCATATTAATGCAAGGAAGCTTTTATTGTTAGGTGTCTTCAAAGAATGTTTTGATAATATCATTTTTAAATTCCATGGAAAATAAGTTTGTTGTAAAATAAATGGGTTAGGAGTCCTTGAATATTTTATTTTGTAAAAAGGATAAGAATGAACTATCCTAAAATTTGTAGGAAAATTCTTGTTAGAGAAGGAAACAATGAAAATGAAATGGTTGATAATAATACAAACAAGATTGATTCCTCATCTTTGGTTCCTATTCTTGATTATAAGAATGTTAGTGGGTCTACGATACCATTTGAGTTTAATAATAATCATGAGTGTGTCCTTTAGGGTAATTGGGGAAACTCTAGTTTAAACTCAATGTTGGTTAATGAATTGTTGAAAATGAAAATGCCTCCAAAATTTCCCTAAGTTGATTAATAAAGTTTCCAAACAACTTTCTGATAAAATACGAAGATATTTTTTTATGACTTAGACAAGGAAGATCCTAATCCAATGATTTATGAAGATGAAATTCTTAGTGATTCATAACCATTATTTGCATTAATGATGGTCCTAAAAGAGTACTTAAACTTCACTCTAGTTTTAAATATTTAAGCAAAGGAAATGAGATCCCTCATTTAGTAATTTCTTTTATTTAATGGTTTTAATGAAATTGGTTAAATGGGACATGACAAGGGTGGAGGCCTATAAAAGGATATTTTCTATTATATATTTTTTAGATCTATTAAGGATTTGGATGTTTTGTGTTTGTTAGAAGTTAAATCTACTAGTTTATCCTTGGAGTGTGCCTTGAAATTTATTTAGCAAGTGATTATATATTCTTTGTTTCTAATCACTCTAAATGGAAGGGGGAACTAATATTTTGATAAATAAGTAGTTGGCAAGATTTATGATTGATAATATATTTTCTCCTTGTTATAGGGTATCTTGTGTTAGATTTTCTATGTAATGTAAAGAGCTTGGGATATGCTCTATTTTTTCCTCTAATGATTAAAAATTAGGGTTGAATTATGGTTGTGGCTTTGTTCTAGATTGCATAAAGTCCCCTAGATCATTGGAGGATTTTAATGCTATAGAAAATAAAGAGGATGAAAATGGGAAATGTTTTATTAAAAAGGGAATCAACTATTTTCTAGTCTAACTTTAAGAGGAATTTTAATTTGTATGACCCTTTGGATAGTTGTAGAAAGGATAGTATGGGTGTGTGGTTCACCTAGTTGAATATGTAGAAAGGATTACAAGAGTTTTCTCAAGTCTTGATAAGTTTTAATTTGATAAAAAAAAATATTATTTACTCTTATAGGAGTGTGGCTAAGGTTATACCTACCTCTTTGTCTAAAAATCACGTTATTAAGTGCTCCTTTGCTATTATAAGTGATGATCTACAACCTAATTCTTATTTTAATGTGTTATTCAAGTTCAACACTTCTCTTTTAAGAGATGGATCGTGGATTTATGGCATTTAAGTTTGTGAAATGTTTGTCTCATCAATGATAAGGATAAAACCTATATTATCAATTTTTCTCTAGCACTAAATTTTATTTAGAAATTTTTAAGGATTTTTGGTAAATTTATGGGCAGGGTGATCTCACAATAGTGGGTTGCACTTTTTGGCCAAACTTGAAATTGAACTAAACTTTTTTAACTAAATCTTCACTTTCAGACACCTATAGCTACTAAACCATGAGGAATTTGAAGATGATGTAAACTAGTGATTTGTGACATTTTGTCTATAGATTCTAAATATATATTTAAAAAAAAAATTGGAATCAAATTGCATTTATTTTTCCATCTCCTTCGATAGCTAGTTTCTAACAATAAACAACATTTTTAAAGAGTGATGTTTATTGTATAACACAACTTTTTTTCTATGAAGTATAACATTATATTTTTTTCTAATTTAGATCTATAACTATGATATCTAGCTCCTTCATTTGGTTTCATAGTGTTTTATTGAATATTTTTTTTCTTAATTAAGTTTTGAAGACAAACCAATTACAATTTAGACATAGGTTTATTGTATAACACAACTTTTTTTGTATGTATTGAAATTTCATTATTTTTTTTGTTGGATCAAAAACATCAATACAAAGAGCATAGATATTTTTCAAAAAAAAATGGAAATTTACTATTTTTCCACATGTGCAGAATAAAGAGCTTGATTTTCGGTGAAAAACCTACACTCATAAGAAATAAAAAACAAATATAATAATCAAATTAAATATATTTAAAATTATACTTTTTGGGAACCTTATAATAAAGACTACATACTTTAAAAAAATAAAATGAATTCATTTGATCCCCCAAAAGGTAAACCAAAAGTGGTTTTTTATCAGCATTTTTATAAGCGTAGAGGGGACTCCATTATAGGTATGGTATAAAACTAGCGGTATTCTATCCAAGGGGGTTTGATATAAGGGGGTTTGATCAAACCCTATTAAATTAAAATCCTTTAAATTGAATCTTTCAAGGCTTAAATCATTATATTTTCTAAAAATATGTGATTTCAACAAAAATAAGATGTCCCAGAAAGTGTAACCCTTCATTATATTTAGAAATTTTTAAGGATTTTTGGTAAAGTTATGGCCAAGAAGAGAGCCACTCTTATTAGGAAGGCTTAATTAGACCTTTCTAATGTTGAATATAAGTTGCAATTTATGTAATGTCCCTAGCATAAAATTTTAACATAAAGATTGATTTGCAAGTTGAATTCAATGAACAACAATAAATGATCATAAAGATCACTTTGATATATTGATAAACTCCAAAATTTTATCCACATATATGACATATCAAACACAAATCGCTAATACTAATCTAGAATGATATACAGTGCTACCACAGATCAACAACGATACTATTAAATTTCTTACACATTCCTTGAATCTCAGATGCAATCCTTGATGGGAATGCCCTCAAGAACCAAAGGGGTTTCATCCTCCAATCCCAGTGATCATCGGGGTTTCATCCAATAATCACAAATATCTATGATTTTTTATCCACAAAAGGAATTAGAACACAAGTATCCCAAAATATAGAAGAATAACATAATAATTTGATACCTATTACAAGAATTGATTCCCTATAGCTATATGCTAACAATTTCCCTCAAGGAACAGGTTGGCCTTGAGCCAAAATGGTGTCAAATCCCATAATTTGACTTTCAACATGCTACATTAATCACCCTTGAGGCCAAAGTAGATTCTTCTAGAGTTAGCGTGTCACCCTGAGGACCTATCCACATGCTTCCTTGGCTCCTTCCTTCATCTTGATACTTCACAATTGGCATCACATATTTTAGAAGTGACCCACTCACTTCACCTAAGGGACTATTTTCTAAGGGCCTAGCATGATCATCTTCTGATAGTGATATCTTTTTGAAACCTAATCCATTCTTCATGCGTTTTGGATATGATGTGTACATGTCTTTGTAGAATGTATGTTTTGATACACAACTTGAGACATGCTCTTGTGGTGGAATGCAGAGTAATATCCAGATCTGTCTTGGCATCAGAGAGGTGAAACTGGACTATTTCTCAAGGTCATCTTTTGTTAGCGATACCTTTCCAGAAATTGATCCTTTCCTTATGAAATTTGGGAAAAATGTGCATGGTTCTTGGGTGATCTCAGTTCCTTGGCCGTAGCTTGATTAGATCTTTTTTTGTGGAATGTGAAATGTTTCCTGGATGTCACTTTACAACTATTTTTCCAGAAAAAGGGATACGACAATTTAATCCTTGTAATCCCCTATTATAGGAAAATATTTTGTCTAAAGCAAAAAAATAGGTGTGAGAATGTGATTAAAGGAAAAGATACTAAAATGAGGTCTAGGTTAAATTGATTGAATCTAGCTAATAAGGGGTCAAAATTATTTTTGATTTTCTAATTTAAATTTGCTAGGGAGAAAAAAATTGGAACAAATGTAAATGGGGTTTTGGTTGATGATGGGGATCAAATTAGGAATACTTTCTTGGATTTATATAAGTAATTATTTACCATAGGAATGTTAGATTATTCATGCATTAGCTAATAATTAATTAATCTTTAATGAATTATTAGGCTAATTCATTTCATTCACTTGAGCTAAACTTAGGAGTGTTTTTTTGTTAACTGAAATGAGTTATTATTAGATCATTTTGTCTCATCACATAGGATGATGACATGCCATGATCTAATCCCTTTATCATTTAGGTTTTTTCCTATAAAGCAATCACCCTCATTGTATTATCTCTCGATCTCCTTGAAGATTCTTGAGGTTCATTCTATAAGTATTTTCTTGTTGAGGATATAGTAAATCATTATTTGCAACTCTCTTTACATGGAAGGTGTTTTTGTTCATTGTTTGATCATGTGTCTCATGTTTATCATAATTATAACATGGTATCAGAGTGTGCATTCAGTGAACCCCTTCTCAATTTTTTGAGTTTTTTTCTCAACTAGGGTTACAATAGCAAATTTGGAATCTTCATTGCTATTTTTTGCAATTTTTATAGTTGGGAAATTTTTTGGTGTATTTTGGTGTGAAAAGGACCTCATTGTTGCATTCAAGAGGTTGATTCGATAAAATTTTACTATAATTTTCCCTATTTTACCATTAGGAGCTTCTAAGGAAAAAAAAATTTCCACAAGGGCTTGTATGACACTGTATGACACAAAAAAACCAAAAAATAAAAAATCTCATTGGAGGCGTGCGCCCAGGAACTCCACCCATGGAGTAGCATCCCCAGTAGTATGGCCAGTGTTATCACACAACACACATTTGATTGTTGACCATTGGCAGTAGCGACTTAGTCGTTGACCGGTAGTAGCTCAACACCGCCAATATAGGCGACAACCTCTCGTCTACCACTCAACCAACGATGATGGGGCCCTAATTTTTTTATATATTTTTTTAAAATTTGTCACCCAGGGTTGCATGGGTGGCTAGTGACCAAACCTTGGGGTTTTTATTTTTCTTATTATGCAAAATAAGCAAAATTTGGAAAATTGCAATAACTTTTTGCTTAGGTATCAAAATCAAGCAAATGAGATATCATTAGAAAGCTGGTTCCAAGAACTATCCAATTGTACTATTTTTTTCTCATTTTTTTGTTGGTATATTTTATCACCTTTCACATTCAAAAGTGTTGTTTTCACTCTTGAGCTCATAAATTTTGACTCATTTTACACAAATCTAGTAGCATTAGAAAGGTCTTTTAGAGCTCTTCACAACAATCTATGTACTTTTTCCATATGCTTTTGTATGTACATTTTATTCAAAAAAATTCACATTCTGATGAATTACTTGGATGTTTTACTCTTAGAAACTTCTTGTTTGTATGGGATGACTTGTTTTAGGTTGTTCTACATGTATTTTTTAGTATTATATCCTATTTGACTATTGTAGACATCATTTGCATACAATTTACCTTTTGTAGATGCATTGAGATAAAGCTCCATTTTGATGTATCTTTTTTGGAGATTTCACATATCCTGTTGTGCCTTTTGTACTCACACTATGTTATAAAGTTCCATGGGTGGGTTGTGAGTGCCTTTGTTTTTCCATCACACCTTTTCCAAGTGAGTGTTTCTTCCACAACAACATCAAATCTTAGTGATTCTTGCCTCATGTGTGTGTGCCTCATTTGTACAACCTTTTCAGTTGCAGGTACTTTCATGTGCACATTCATATGTTCTTTGTTCTCCTACATGCACTTCTTGGTGACACACAGTTTCAATGGACATGTCTTGGCTCTCCCTTTCTACAGTATGGGGGGTTTCTAATGTTGGTGCTAATGCTTCCTTGGTCTTTTTGTAGTGATATGTGTATCTAGTTCTTGTTACTATGTACTAGGTGGATGCAATGACTGGTTACCCATGCATTTTGGTGAGATGGAGCATTTACCATATGGACACTCTTGCATTCATTTTTCTAGAGGTGACCTATTTTCACTTGATCAGTGTTCTTCAAACTATTGGTACATGTGTCATTTGTATCTTAAAGTTCTAAATATTTGCCTTTATTTTCCATCTGATTCATGTAGTGTCGTTGGGGGAACTCATGCATATTCTTGTCTTCTTGATCTTGATTATCATATGTTTCAAAAGAGGTTCTTCATTTCAGTACTATAACAGACATCATTTGACAATTATTTGCAACTACTTCATGCTTCAATAATGTTCTTCATGTTCCTATTCTTTTTGGGATATTATTTTGGAGGCTTCTTAGGCCTTCATTCATCTTTCTCTCTTTTGGAGAAGAGTTTTTCCCATAAGGTTTTCTCCTTTTCTCTAGTTGTGAGAAAATTGATTGCTTGTACATGGGTACCTCATCAGGCCTTGTTTTTTGGGACCCATTATGCATTCTTTGCTTTTTATGCATTATATTTTTAGGTTTTTTAGCTACTCACTAAGTTCATCTTAAGGGGGGGTGTTAGAGTATTCATGTATTAGCTAATAATTAATTAGTCTTAATATAATTCATGCATTAGCTAAATTATTTCATGCACTTAAGCTAAACTTAGGAGTGTTTTTTTGTTAACTAAAGTGAGCTATTATTAGATCATTATGTCTCATCACATAGGATGATGGCACTTGTCATGATCTAATCCCTTTATCATTTAGGGTTGCTCCTATAAAGCACTCACCCTCATTGTATTATCTCTCAATCTCCTTGAAGATTCTTGAGGTTCATTTTATAATTAATTTATTGTTGACGATATAGAAAATCATTATTTGCAACTCTCTTTGCGTGAAAGGTGTTTTTGTTCGTTATTTGATCTTGCATCTCGTGTTTTTTCAAAATTCTAACAAGGAATAGATGACCCTTTAGTTCTTAAAAATGAATATTATGAGGAATATTGTTCCAAGGAAAGTTAATTCTATTGAGGCCATGAAGTGGATTAGTTGTTATCTTTGGAGGAGGTTAAAAAGGTTATTGACTCCATGACCAAGGATAAAGTGCCTATTTTATGGTCTTTCTAATAAATTATATAAATATAATAGGGATTGGATCTCTCCAATTTTGTTAATATATATAATGAATCTATAGAAGTAGATACTCTTGGCAATGATATTGATAGGGGGATTATTAACTTGATTCCTAAGGATGGTGATATATCTTTAGTAAAAAATCAGAGGCTTATAACACTTTTAAATGTCTCTTATTAAATATCTTGTAAGGATATCAATAGGGGGATTACTAAGTTGACTTCTAAGAATGGTGATACATCTTTAATAAAAAATTTGAAGGAATACAACACTTCAAATATCTCTTATAAATTATTTGCTAAAATTTTGAAAAGTTCTTATTAAATATTTTCTAAAATGCTTACTTTCAAGTTAAAATGCCTCCTTCCTTCAATTATTTATCCTACTTAGTTTATTTTTTATTAAAGGAAGGTTCACTCTTGAGAATTCTACTACAAGCTAGGAAAGTATGAGACGGCGTAAAGATTTTGGGCAAGATGCTTGCATGCCATTTATTAATTTTGAAAAATCTTATGACATAATTGATTGTGGCTTTGTTTTGATTGTTATGAAATATGTGGGTTTTGAAGTTCTTTGCAAATATCTCAAGATTCTATTTCATAACACATGTACTCAAATTAGTATAAATGGTAAATTGTATAATCCATTTGATCTTCAAAGGTATGTCAAGAAAGGGTACACATTGGCTCCATATTCTTTTTATAATTATTATTAAAGCAACCCACCATGTGGGTCCTATTTTCAAAGGGTTTTTCTTTCTGATCATGATTATTTGTTTGAAGTGCCATTTTGATGATAATACAACTTGATTTCCTATTTTTATGAGATTTTTTAAAAAATATGTAGTATAGGCTTGATTGTTGCTACACTAATTCTAATTCTAAAATTTCTTATCACAAATATGTTATTTTATGTTTTAAAGATAACCATCCTAATTAGGTGGTTAAAAAATATTGGAATTAGGGTGGGCCTTTCAAAAAAGTTAGATATCTAGGAGTTGTGTTTCCTTTCTCCCCATCCTTGCAATCTATGTGGAGATTGGAGATGGAAATTTTTTAAAGAAGATTTCTAAGTGACAAGCTATTATTTTATCTATTGCAGGAAGATTTCAAGGGTACCAAAAACTGTTTTCTTCTTTTTCTTTATCTTCTCTTTCTAATTAGTTTACTCCTCTCATATGGGTTAGCTTGACAAGTTGTTAAGGGACTTTTTATTACTTGATCGTAAATTTGGCAAGAAAATACAGTTTATTAGTTTGGGAAATTTATTGCAAACCTAGGAATAAGGGAGGTATGGGTTAAATAATATACTCTTATAGGGTGTTTATCTTGCAATGAAGTGGGTGCTTAAAGCTCTTGATGGTTGTGAGTCTTGAAAGGTTATATTAAGGAATAATATTATTTATGGTTTCTCTAAATACAAGCCTAATTGGAAAGGAATTGGTTTTGTTGTTGTTTGGTAACTTTAGTAATCATGTTAGAGGCATTGTGGTGTTTAGGTCCATCTAGAGGGCATCATAAATCTAAGAAATATATGATGGAATGGGATGCCAAGGATAGCAATAATGATTATTTTTACCCTTTTAGCTATTTATGGTGATCTATTGAACTAGATGGAAAGCCCCTACTTTACATAAGGATGTTATAATTAAAAATGGTCTAATAAAGACATTAAAATAAATGAAAGCACATTTATTCCATGGAGTGTACTCAAGATTAGTTTTAACATTCTTGATACTTTAAAAAGAACTTAATCTTTATTTATTGTTCCTTTAGGGATGAATCATATTGTGATGGAAAAGAATTATAAATTTAGCATGTGGGACAAAGTCTCTTGGTCCTATGGTAAGAATTTGTTGGAGGTTAATGTTAATAATGTATATTGTATGCTAAATCTAATATTTCTAACTTTCACCTTCATTTTAACTCCCTTTGGCGTAAGTGATTCTAAATATAAATGGGTGACCACGATTAGTAATATTTGGTCTAATTTGATTAAGCTTAAAAATAATGTTTTTATATTTTTTATTATTAGAACAAGTTGGTTATGGGTGAAATTTTTAATTTAGAACATAGATTGTTTCTTGTGTGGATTATGTGAATCTTTTGAGCGTCTATTTTTTAAATTTTATTATACAAAATAAAGTGGAACTATTTCTTTCCTATGTGGGCTAAGTGGGTTGGTGTTCCTTCTATTTCATGATGGGATGTCTTATTTGGTAGTATTGAAAATTCTTCAAAAAATCTTGGTAATTTATTCAATAAAGTCTGTTTGGTCCTATCAACTAAAAATTTATGGCTTATTTGGATTAATATAAAATTTCATGTTTTCCAAGGTAAAATTAGGGTGATTTTTTACTTCTTAAAAGAATTCATAATCTTTTTGGTGTATATGTAGGTCTATGATCAAGTTGACTTGTCTGAAGCTGAGATCAAGTGAGTTATTGAAAGTCATTTTCTTAACAAAGGTAAAACTAAGATGGGTGAAGATGCTTCAAATGGTTCTAATTCTAAAACTATGGTTGTTATAATTAATCTAGGTGACTATGATTAATTTCTTATTTCTTAATTTCTAGAATAGTGGATAAGAAAGTGCTTAAAGTATATAGTTTTTGACCTAGCCTAGAAGATTAACCTAATTATTGAGGCTAAAGAGAAGTTTGATCAACAAAAGATGTTGGAAAGGGGAATAAGTTGTATGTTTTTTAAGTGGTTTTTTATATATGTAGTAACTAAAAACATATCCCTTTTTCCTTACTTAATTTAGGAATAATTGTCATTGAATTAACCTAATTTTTCCTAGGTTTAATGTTGTAATGTGTTGTAACACATTCACATTGATCTTGGGCCCTTTTTAATAAAATGTACCTAATTTGTACCTTCTTTTAGGTGTTGTAAAATGTTGTAACACACTTTCACACTTATCTAGGGTCCTCTTAATTAATTATGGTTAATCAGAGTTAATTAGCCCCTTTAATTCAAATTTAAGCCTTATTTGTGACACCGTCTGAGGATCCATTCTGAAATCCATAATTCAAATTACATAACATTTAATTGGGAAAATTTGAGGTCCTAGAAGTTGGTGCTAGGACCCATTCACCCTAAGTGGTGAATGGGTCCTCCCTCTATAGGACCCCCCTTTCTTTGCAGATTCTACATGGGTTTTTGATGTACTTTCATTCCCCAAAGGCAAGGTCTTGGAAAATAGTGCTAGGACCCATTCACCCTAGGTGGTGAATGGGTCCTCCCTTAATGAGGAACCCCTTTTTCAATTTCATTTTGGCAGGATTTTAATAATGTTTGTTTCCAAATCTGGTGTCGGCTTGAATTGTTTGAATTCCAGGGTTAATCTCTTGATTTAGTATAAATAAGGGGTTAATTCACATTGTTTCTCCTAACAAGACCTAGCAACTTTGAGAGAGCATCCTAATACTTTACAAGATAATTATAGAGCATTCCAAGAGCATTTTCAAAGGCATTTCAAGGTAGATTATCAAGGTTTTATTTCAAAAAGTCAAGATAATTTCATCATGACAAGGGTTTAGTGCATTCATGCATGTTGTTGAGCTAATATAGCAAATGTAGCATTGAAGATATACTTGCAAGAATTGTTCACATATTACTTGAGATTAACATTGAAGATATACTTGCAAGAATTGTTCACATATTACTTGAGATTAAGATCTACATTCTTCATGGCCACTACATATTAGATTGTAGATTTATCTTCCAAGACAACTTCCAAGGTATCAACATTGCATCATTTCATGTTCATGCTTCAATTTCCTTATTTCATCATTTGGTTTAATTACCTACAAGGGGTTTGACCTAGGAAAACCCCTATTCACTAAAAATCAACAATTTTTTCTCCTCTTGAGTGTGTGTTTACATATTTATAGGTTGAAGATCAAGTGGAGAAGAAGTTTAGAGAAAAATTGTCAAGTTGCAAGATCGACCTTCTTAGTGCAAGAACAAAGAATTGAAACTACAAAATTTATTGCAAGTTTTCGAGAGCTGACAACTAGGAATCTGATAGTGCAGACATCAAGGAAAATAACCCAGATCTCAGTTTTAGAAACCCTAATAGAGACCCATTCACCACTAAAGGAGAATGAGTCCTTTGTGCCCTAAAAAATAGGCTTCTTGCAGCAAGGTACACACCATTTTAAGCTCTCAAAACTTCCCTCATAGTTTCTATAATAGTTAGGGTTAATTTCTCGTTGTTATTTGCATGTTTTGGCCCTCATAATTTCATGTTTTGTGTGGAAAAACTTAGTGGTTCATAATCTTGTTGATTCATTTTAGTGAACCTTATATTTTCCACCTAAACAATATTTATATCTATTTATGTGGAATTTTATTACTATGGTGTTCCTTTGTTTATACACTAGAACAACTTATGCAATTTGACATTTTTTTTTAATTTCTTGACCTTTTTTAGTATAATAATATGATGGTTGTTTAAGGATAGATACTACTGTGAGATGGGCTTAGAAATTAAATAGCATAGAAAAAAGTGACAACCAACACTACTAAGCTATTAAACCACATCCAAACAAGAGAAAACAATGAAAACATAAGGAAACTAAAACATCAAATCAAAATACTCCCCATGCTTGAACTTGAATCACTTCTCTTGCTCTCTTATTTCTCCTTTTGCAAATATGCCCTCAGATTTGTAGTCTAACTTGTGCAAATACCTGCAAATTGTAAGTAGAAAGTTGGAGAAGAATAGCTGTTAAGCTGAAAATGGAGAAGGAAGGTTGTTTTTATAGACAACCTTTCGAATGGACGGCTGAGATTAATCTTCTAGAAATATTCCAAGATCAATGGATGGGAATGCATGAGAGGGATGTTATGAAATGGATGGTTGAGATTAAGTCTCAGAAAAGATGCCAAGATCAATGGTCCAGAATTGATGCACCAAAAATATGCCATGCATGGAAAAGCTATGACGTTGACGACTATGACACCTGACAGCTATGACAGACATGCAAGACATGCAGGCTATGATAGAAATGAATGTTATGACAGGGTATCTTTGACCAAGTGGAGGTGCATAAATAATTTATTTTAAATTATTTATTCAAAATGGAGGAAAATGACAAGTGGCAAATAAATAATTTATCCAAATTATTTGTTTAGATAAAATGACAAAAGGAGCATTTAATTAAATTAATCAATTTAATTAAATGGGGAGGTGGAAATTAGACATGGATAATTAATTTGAATTATTTATCCAAAAGAGAGGAATGAAACATAATTAAATAATTTCGACAATTATTTAATTATAGAAGAATAAAAGGTCAAATAATAATTATTATTATTATCTGACTATAGATGAAAGATAAATAATTAAATAAAAAGTGATTTATTTAATTATTTAAGAGAGGGATATATTAGCGATGCAATTAAATAATTTTAATTGACCAGGATAGAATAAAGATGAGAAGGTGAATTAATTAAATAAATAAAAATTATTTAATTAATAGAGGAATGCGATCAAACTTAATTGAATAATTAAAATTATTCAATTATCGAAGGACAACGACCAAGAAAAATGACGCTTGTGGACTTAGGACATTTTTCAGTGTCTACAACTACTTGTTTTGATTATGTTTGATAAACTAATTTGTATCTTTTGTGAAGATTGATGACTTATGAGCCATATTTGTAAACTATATTCCAATATACAAAAACTATTTATCATCTGTGTAGGTGTGAATAAATGCATTTAATAGTATCAACATCATATAATTAATATAGAAGTGTTTAAAAAATGAGCAAAAACAAAAGTAATATTAAATCTCATATTTTGTATGGTTATGAATGCTTTAATCCATAAGATCTTGCACCATACCATATAGTATGACCTACATATACGTTTACAAGGTAAAATTATACATAAATATATAATATATACACATCCATAAAATATTTAGATCACATCATTGGTTTTCAAGCAAGTACTACCATTTACCTTTTTACCATGAGTATCTTAACCGATGTCAACACCTAAATTATTAAGAAGACAAGAGAGAATATCATAATTATTTTTCCCAACCACAAAGCCAACATGACTCCCCCATGAACCACCTAAACTAGGTAGGATCCTATCTTTCATGGATGGGATCATGGACAAGAATCACATAAGGAGAGTGTAGATGTAACTAATGGGGTGACTTATCAATTAACATGTGTGTTTGTCAACACATAATAACTTTCCCAAAGATTTCATTTAAGATAATTCTGTACAACTCATCTCGACCCCTAAATAGAGGCATTCCTTAAGGTGTAATACATCTACACAACTATATGACACCACAAGGGTGTAGTTATACAAGATATAGGTGTATGCTCATTTCCTATGTAGAAATGACATAATTGTATCCAAATAAAAATAGATTTATGACCTCACCTATGAGACAACCTAAAACTAGCCGGTATTGGCATGGTGTGATGGTTTAAAGGTGGCATTGTTGTTTGTGCCACCAAGGTTCAAACCCCATTGAGGTGGTATTGTTGAATGGTTGTAATCCGGTTCATAGCTCAGGTCAAAAGCGTTTACCCCTTGAATAAAAAAAAAAGAGACAACATAAAACTACTTAACTACACAAGGAATACACATAAAAATATTTATTTTAGCTAAGGTGTTGGAGTTATATTAAATCATGATAGGTGGGTACTATTTTGGCCTCCACAACATGCCCCTATTCTTTCTAAAATTAGGAATCTTATGTTCAAAATTGTATTTTTTTTCCCATTGAGTTTTGGATATGTTGGTTGTGTGGATACAATACCAGTCTTTATTGTCAATTTTATAAGGTCAAGTCCAAATCCTTAGTTTGGTTCTTGAATTCATAAAATGTCCTAATAAGTGTCACCTATCCTCAATGCATCTAAATGAGTCTCAAGAGTGACTTGCAACCCAAGTTCATGCTTGTACACACAATTATAAGGATTGAAAATCTAAAAATAGCATTAAAATATAACTTTGAGGCAACAAATGGTGGATCTATAACCCTAAAAAAAATCAAAGGCCCTAGATTGGAATAGTGAGCCACTGTGATGTGACTCTCTTTGAGACTTTCAGTCTTACAAATGGGCTCAAGTGGCTTATCGGGTCAAAATTTACAGCCTCCAATTATTTTTCTCCTACATTATATGGTCTTAGGGAAGGCTAGATCTTGAGAAAGTAAAAAAAAAACTATGTATGGAGAAAAAAATCCCTTGGGTATAGATTCCAATTTCCCTTGTAGGGATAGTGGGTCTCAAGAAAAGTAACATTTTTAAGTATGAAACCAACAACCCCTTGACTAGAGATCTAAACTTTGCTTCAGTTATGTAGATGTTGTATACTTGCATCGTTAATCTAAAAGTCTACTAGTTTGGACTTTGGTTGAAATATAAACTTTCTTCATAGCTTCATAGTAATTTCCAAACTACTTAAAAAGTTTAAATATTTTCAACTTAGTCTTAAGGAAAAGTGGATTTTTATTATAGTATGTTAGTCCATTGCGCAAATGCTTAAAACATCTAAAATTATACCAACTAGTCTTGAGGGAAAAGTGAACTTTTATTGCAGTCTTATAGTCCAATACTCAAATTATCAAAACATTGAAAGTCTACCAACTCAGTCTTGGGGAAAGTAGAGTTTTATTATAGTCTTGCAATCCATTATATAAATACTCAAAAATTTCACAATTCTACCTAGTCTTGAGGGAAAAGAATACTTTTTATTGTTAGTCTTTTACTAAAAAAGTTACAAACTACAAACTAAGTCCAAAACTCTCTACAAATGGACAACATGGGAAATCCAAAACTTTCTTGGAGTTGCAAAACTATGTGAAAAGTATAAAATTCCCTTGTAACTATGCAATTGTGTAATTTTTTTGAAACTTTATTGCAACTATGTGAAAAGTCCAAAGCTTCCTCACAATTGTAAATTACAAAAAAGTCTAAAAATCCCTTACAACTATACAACTACACAAAAAGCTTCAAACTCTCTTCCAACAACATAATTATGTAAAAACTGCAATACTCCCTTACAATTATACAACTATGTAAAAATTATGAAACTTTCTTGCAACACAACTATGCTAAAAGTATAAAACTCCCCTATAGTTGCAAAGAGATTCTTCATGAGAATTCAAATTTTGAACCTTGTTTAGGAGAAATATTTAATTTCAATTAGTAAATTATTTTAGGATTGTGCAACTAATAGCATAGCTTGTAATAATTTTGATACTCTCTTTTCGTGTTTGCAAGGGTTTACATGGTTAATGCAGGCATTATGTGTGAAGTGGTAAGGTGAAAAATAGTTCTTGGAAGTCAAAGATGATCAAAGAAAGATAATTGTTTCTAAAAGTTTGTTGATGAATATTTGGCATATTCATTGATTATTGTTATTAGATTCACATGATTTGAATATTATTGCAAGAACACAAGTTGGATATTTTAAATCTAGTTTGATATTCAAAGTTAAAAAATAATTAAGACCATGTAATTTCAAAAATTAAATGATTCTTTGCCTTCCATGTTGTATTTCATCTTGTATGGTTTATTGGAGGGAAAAAAATTTATATTCCCTACAAATGTAAATATATAGTAAAAGTATGACCATTCAAAGTGTTGGAAACCAAACAATTTATTTGTAATATAAATATATATATATTTTCTTTTTTATCCTTCCTTATTGGTTTTCTAGTTAAAATGAGTCTTGTTATCTCATGTTCATCATATTAAAATCATGGGAATTTGATGAATTTGAAGGGTTTTTCACATTAAAAAGAGTTTGTTGATGTCAACTTTTTCTATGTCGTCAACTTGAACACCCTAGTCCAATTTAAACATTGAATATAGATTTTTCACAACACTATGAGAGTTGTACATGTAACCTACACATAAAGTAGGGTGGTTGCAAGCTATTCTTATCTTGGTTCATAAATACCTAGAAAATGCACCCTCTTGTGTGTTGGATGAAATGCATTAGGTCAAACAAAGGAATAATTATAACTTGAATTTATCTAATTGTTAAGTGATGTTTGGAGGAAAATACCTACAAGCTCATTCTAACCATACTCTTTGTCCCTCCTTTTATTTTTTTTCTGTCACATGTGTTAGAATATGCTTAGTATATAATTAGTTGAGGGTTTAAATTTAGGATTGCATGCATGCATTATGGTGAATGACAATTAAAATAAAAATTATGAAACTATATTTGTATAGGGGTATCTTATAAACAAGTTATGCTATATTAAAACCATGAATAACTAGTGATTTCTCATTAAGATTCCACTAGAGCCCCTTGAATAAAACATCCAAACCACTCACTTTATGGGTCATTTGAGTACCTTTAAAACTCATTGAATTACATTGAATAATATTTGGATTAACCACCTTTCAAGTAGGGGAACATTTTTCCAATGTGTTGACATTTCAAAACACACATCAACAAAATTAACACTAGTAGGAGGGATTAAAAAATGAATCTTAATTTGTTGAACACAAATAAAAGGTGTTCAAAATTCATTTAAATTTTCATAATCTCACTAAAATTCATAGAAAACACAAAAAAAACTAAATGGAAACATACACAAAGTAGAATTTTATCTTGAGATGTATAAAAGGTGGATGTCCTATAAGTATTCTTGAGGAATCACATAATCTTCCTTGGATAATTTTTATGGGTGGCTTCCTTTGTTGACCCCTAGAGGTCATCATACTGTAGTCAAATGCATAGAGACATTCAAAATTTTGATCATGAAACACTGAGTTGTGTGTATACAATGCTTACATGATTTTTGTAATTATTTAAATGGTGACACATATACTTGTGGTATTGACACTTTGCTCCAAACTCAATACACTTTTGGACTAAGTTAGAAGCATCATTTTCAAAATAATTTTGGAAGTACCTAAACCCTAAAGAATCCTAACGAAAACTCCAAATGATAATACAAAAGGCCTAATGAGTCAATCTCAAACTTTACTTAAAGATTTTATAAAACTTTGGAGAAATTAATCAACTTGTATGTCCCTAGAAATAAATAAATTTAATAATTCTATATACATGATCTCACATCATTCAATCAACTGAATATCATATAACACCCAATATTTGGACTTGAGAAGATTCTTGAAGAGAGTTTTGGATTTAGAATAAAAAAATTATATTGATCAACCAAAATATCAATAAAATCAAAATTATTTCCCCTCTTACACACATTCATCATTGGTTCCTAAACCAATGAATTTTAATAACCATCTAATGTAACTTTTTCCCTAAAACAAGACACGTTTCTTTAAAATAAAATAAAAAGTATTTTTTTTAAAAACAAGTGACATAGAAGCATGTGATGAGGACTCTAATGTGATACCCCAACCATGTTAACCATTAATACCAAGTTTTGAATTAGATATATCAAAGATGATATTCATGGTAGCATGGAACATGGAGAATTGACTAAGTCGTGGGTTTCTTATATAATTAAAATTGGCCTCAAGGAGATGATTACTTATATATTATTCATCCCTAATGAAATTGGTGAATCAACAAATATATAACATGAAAATGATGAGAATGGTAGTGAAATAGGGTGAATTGTCAATGGGCCTTTAGTCTACTGGTGAAGTTGAAAGGTTCAAAATGAGCCCACCAGGGATCAAGTCTTGTTGAGTGTAAAGGCTCTGACACCAAAAAAGGGATGAGGCTGGGATCGTGCCCTGGGCAAATTTGGTGGATTGGATACCCCTCAATCCTTGGCTCTTAGTCAAAGAGGTTAAGCCCAAGAAGGCTTGTGCTTCCGTAGTGGGTAGCTACAAACAATTTGTGGATGACCTCCATAAAAAAAAGGGTGAATTGATTTTATTTATTTATTTCAATCTTTTAAATAGAATTTAAAACTTGAAAATGTAGTTGATATTTATTTTCTAGATGAAATATTATATTTTTCTTTTGAACTAAGAAAAACTAGAAAAATTGTAATAAGGGATAGACATATATATAGTTTGTATATTCTGATAGGGTATTTTGGGCATCAAATGGGAATGATCAAATGTAATGTCACAGTCGGTTATTTAGTTCAGTTGAATCGGGAAGGAATTAGTTTTTTGTAAAAGTCTACCTGACCACACTGGTCTTTATGTCAAATTGTAAAAACAATTGCTCAGACTATGACTGGGGTTTTTCTTGTTGGTTCTTTCCCGTCAGTATGTCCGCCTAAACCAACAATATGTAAATATAAAATAATATAAATAAAATTATAAGTGGCTTACCACTTTTGTTTAAAAATAATAATAATAAAATCTGGAAAATGGATACAAAAATTTAGAAACCTAGAGTGAGATAGAATCTAGAGTAAGCTTTAGAATGTCTAGTTGTAGTATATATTCTAGCATGACTTGTAAATGATAGCACAACTATAGTAGTGTTCACATAAATTTTAGTCATGTATCTATAAACACACAATTGAGACAACAAATAGTCAATCTATACTAATAACAATAAACTACACACACAATGATACCTAAAAGTGGTAAAAAAAATCACTAAAAATGACTAAATGATCTAGATTATCCAAATAAAGAAACTTTATTCTAAGATGAATAATAAAATATAATGAGGTGATTAAGAATATGAAACCTTCATGTGTGAAGAATCACTAATAACACTTATAACTAAAACAAAGAGAATGGAGGTTACTACTAGGGAGATTTCCAAATGATCAAGCTCCTATTTTAGTCTTTCAACCTCCACATGTAATCAAATACAAGTATTTGATCAAATTTGGATAGTGTGTGCTATTAAACCTATGCGTGTCTATAATTAAAGAATAATGAGTACTTATAACAGTGAATACTAGTAAACTTGGGTCTACAAAGACATTAGCATTTTATGTACTTATAAATAAGAGAGTAAGAGATGGAAAATACAAGATTCTAACAAGAACTTGTGAGACAATTAAGGAAAGGGATATATACTATCTCCTTAGTGAAAAGGAGAGTATCATAAAAATGGTTAGAGAAACTCAAATTTTTACCATAAAACAAAACGAAATGTGCTAAGTGAGTTGTAAGACTTAGACTTAAGGAAAAGGGCTGGAAAATAAAAGATGATACGAAAATGAACAAACTAATTTTACATGGTTCAAGAAACCTTTAGAATATTTGTCTTCTTTGAATAGTGAATAGAATTTGATCTTGTTCACAAAATGTTCCTCTAATAAAATTCTAACAAAGTAGAAAAAATATTGTCACAAGAACTTGTAAATTGGAAATGGTTACAACAAAGATATATTAGGGGATAACACAACTCCAATAGCAATAATGACTAGTTCAATTTAATGCATGAAAGAGATATCAAGAAAAAATTTCTCCATCATCACATGAATAAATTTAGAAAAATAATTAGGATAATACCAGCCTCAACTCAACAAGAGCTATAAGAATAAGAATTACTAAAGAAGTAAAGTCAAAAGATCGCCAAACTGACCATAAAACATATTTTATATGGTTGTATTATTGTGGGATCACAATGCAACTATACAGATTTCTACACAATTGTGCTTATTTCTAAAGGAAAATTCATTAAAACATTTAAAATGAAAGCATAGAATAAAATAAAAGATATATTTAAACACATACCGTAGACCTAAACACACACAAAAAAATCGGTATCTAGATTGGGGAAAAAGATAAGGATGAGATAAATGAGTCTTAAAAAACATGCTAGGGGATGAACACTAAAATGAGTACATCTATTAGATTTTTTTATTTGTTATTGCTATGTTTGACCTTTAGTTTTTGAATATTTGTATGTTAAGACAAATTTCTTAAATGGGGATTTAGAGGATGAGATCTACATTTGACAACTAGAGAAATTTGTGGTGAAGGTATGAATGATATAGTTTGTAATTTAAATAAATATCTTTATGGTCTAAAATAATCCCCTTAAATATGACATCACAAGTTTGATTATTTTATTTTGAAGTTGGTATTTGATAAATTCAAATAGACCATTGTGTTTATTATAAGTAGATGGTGATCCATTTATCAATTTTTATGTTCATGGCATGTTGATTTATAATAGTAAGGAAATAATTAGGGTTTTAAAATCTTAGCTTTTCTTTGTAGTATTTTAAGATCTAGGATTACTGAACATTAAGTGTTTCCATTCTTGTCTAGATAATATTTTAAATTGAGTGGCTTGTCCTTTGATAGATGAGATTGAGGATATGATTCATGTATTATATTGAGTGTAGTCAATAATTTTATGTATGATATGGTCTAAACCAAAACCAAATAATGGGAGTCCTAAGTAGATTTGTGTCCAATTTGGAAAAAGAGAATTGGACTCTAGTGAAGAGGGTCTTCTAGTATCTTTGAAACATGTCTAATTATTTAAGTTACTACCAATAAGGTCCAAACTTGAGTAAAAAAATATTTATATATATATGGATCCATAAATTATGGTTGGGTGAGAGAAATAGATAGCAAGAGACCTAGCCATGGGTATGTCTTTACCCTATTTAGTGGTGCAATTAGTTGAATGAGAAAAATATAGGTCGTGGTTTCTCTTTTGATAATATATGTAGAGTAAATGGCAACTACTTATACCTATAAGGAAATTTTGTGTCAATCTAGATATGTGTTGATTTAGTGCGACAAGTAGAGTACCATTGACTTGGAAAAGAACCACACCTTCATATGTAAGTGCATTGATGTGTATCACCACTTTGTTCATGGCATGGTGGAGGACAAAAGGGTTGTGTGTAAGAAGGTGAATAATTTTACAATTTTTTTGATGCATTAATGAAACCCATGAGAACTATGAATTTCAAATGGTATAGGATCTAGCTATGGGGAGAAAACCCTAGCATTAGTTCACTAGTTGAGTACCACTTATGATTATTGTAACGTATATAAGTGAAATATTATTAATATGTGGGTACTAGGTGTTGTACACCTTGCAAGTCATAGGTCTATTTAAATTTTTTAATATTCATATATTATAAAACAATGTGCCCACATAGAAAAGGGTGCCCCACTTGAATGGGATCTCAAATTTTATTGTTGTCACTTTGTCACGTGCCATTGATCTTATGATAGTTGCAACAAGTAACTAAGTAGGAGTTACTAAGTGGACATGGCCACCATCTTCAATGGCTATTTATAGGCATCAATAAGAGGTGTATAATATATATATATTATAGCACTCACATGGAGTGCTTGAAAATTACATTGTACTCCCTTGGTCATAGGGGTCCACTAGTGAATCGAGAGTCACTTTCCAAGTTGGTAGGAGTTACTCTTGGAGAAGGGTGCATGTATTGAGTCCAAGTATTGGCTCATGATTTTGAGTCCATGGTTTTGAAAAACCATTAATATTTTCCTAGGTCTCTTTGGTGTATATACTGAGGGCTTGAGATGGATATTATATGTTTAATTTTATGTAGGGTAATGCTACAAAAAATCCTCCAAATTTAGAATATAGATCTCATGTGAAGAACAAAGACTTTGTTATTATAATATATAACATGTTGAATAATGTATTGGATGTGTGATTTGTGTACTAAGTTTTTCTATTTGCAATATTTTCATAGGGTATATTTGTGTTGTAAGTTTTATGTTCCTCTTTTTCTTCTCTTTTTACTTTCGTGTTCTCTTTAGTGTCATTACTTTGCTAAAATTATTATAGATGTGTTTACTTGCATTTTTATCCTAGTTAGATTAGCTAGGGAATTATCATACTTCCCTTCCACTTTAGTGCTACTTATTGACACTAGTAACTATGCACATTTGTTTTGTGGTTCATGTTAATTTCTTCTTGTGTTTTATGTATTTTCCTTATGTTTTATATTATTGACATTTTTATTGAGACATTTCTTATCATACTCCTCATTTTATCATGTTCTCTGTTATCTTAAATCCTTGTTTGACCTTTTCTCATGCCTTGCTTGTTATCTTTGATTCCCATTTGACCTTCTATATTTACATCCTCTCTATTCTTGGTTATGCCTCATGCATTATGTTGTGTCCATTTATATGTGTCTTACATATTAATATTATGACACTTATAATATCTTACCTCATTTTGGGGGTGTCTTCTTCATGATAATTTCCTTCTCCTCCTCAGAGAATAAAATAGTAACATATTGTTACAATTTTATAATATTAAAGCTTTCTATTGATACCTTTGCCCATGTAGTTTTCATGATGAAATCTTTTTGGCATTCATATTTTAAAATTCACATGATGTATTCATTATATATTTGACTAGCATTCTTATACTATTTTCATTCTTTAACTTTACATGCCATACACCTATGATTGCATGTCCACACCTAGCACCTTGGCTACCATTACTTGTTATTTGTCCTTATACTTGAGGGAAAGATTTGTGACACCTCATTACCTCTTGCTTCATGTTCATGCATGATCATATATTGATACATTATCTCATGATTGTTACACATTAATATCAATCACATTATAGAGTTATTGATGAGCTTGCATGATTTTATCTTTTCACATATTATTGTTCTCCTTTCATCCAATTGATTGCATCATTTTTCATGCAACCAATCCAAGGGGCATAGTATATCACTTATACTTTCATATTTATAGTAACTACATTGGCTCTCCAAGGGTCCTACACCACACACTCATGGTTATAATGACTTGTTAGGGGTATTACATAAATCTTGTATAATTACAATGACTTAGTTGAAGTCCACCACCATATTTTTATATTTGGAGCATGATTGCACAATGGTTAATTTAGGGACTTTACATCTCCTCCTTTTATAGTTACAATGGTCCATTTAGGGACCTTACATTTCTTTTGTTTCCCTCCCTCTTTTGTATTTCCCATTTTTGATATTGCTAAGTAGTTGTTGTCCATGCTTATTTTAGTTTTCATAGTGGATGACACTAATGGAATTTGTTGCATGCAAGTTTAAATACCAAACTATTATCACATAGAGCGTGAACATAGCATCATGCATGTCTATACCATTTAGAAGTGTGTTTTTCCTTTACTTTCATGATTACTTTGACATGCACCATTCATGGTAGCTCACATCAGAGTCAGAGTTGGACAAGATATAGAGGTGAAAAGTGCACTGCTAACACTTTTTCCCACTTGTTTTGGAATTGCTTTGACCCTTTGTCCTTAATGCAATAGTATATTGCTCAATTTGTATATTTTTTTGCAAGATTTGATATTCTTCCTAAACTCTAATTGAACCTAAGACCTCATTCTTTAATGGTTTGAACCAAGACTTTAAATCTCTTATTCCTTGCCCTTGGTCATAATCACCCGTGTGACCCTAATCTTGGATTGAGACGAGTAGGTCATCCTTGACCTTCATATTTTGAACTCAATATTAATCATGAGCTCAAGTCAACTTGATCTCAACTAGTTGTTTCACTCTAACTCATGCATGAAATATTCAAATTTGAATGCTAGGGGTATTGTTAAAAAGACAAAGCTCTAAGTCATTTAGACATCCATCATCCATTGACCTAATCATAGGATTTCATTATAAAAGCATCTAGAACATTAACTTCAACAGCTGCATTATATATAATGATAAATCTATAGGCATTTACATTCTACATTGTATGCCTTGATCTTGTTCAAAACATCAATGAATCAATACATAGGGAATATCTATAATTAAGACAAGTTGTGGACTCCTCCACTTCATATTAGGCCCTACTGAAGCTTTTGAGTACCATCCATTTGAAGTACATGCAAGAAAACATGGTTTTGAAACTTATAGGAAGACATGGTTCAAGGCTGCCATTGTAGGTTTAAGGCCACTCATATATTCATGGCCACCAGTTTTGAAATCAAATCTACTACAATAGTTTTGACCCCTAATGAATCACATATCGATTCTCGATCTATCATAACCTCATTATCATAATAATAATAATAATAATGTTCGACCTATAATATACATTTTACAATAAAAATTTTAATTAACATACATATAACAAAACATCTATCCTTTTTATCAATTGAATATTTATTTATATACTTATCTAATCTCAACACATTTATCTAATAATGATTACTATAAATAATGTGATTAACTTGAATATTTAATGGAGGGTGTGTTTTCCTATACTCTTAAATAAGTACCTTAGAGAATATTTAAATAGTCAAGTGGTACATATATTTGAGGGGAAGGTAATGAAATTGTTTTAGACGTGTTAGACACTAAAGTAAGGAAGGTTGATTTTTCAAAAATGGAAATTTCGTTAAGAAAAAAATCCAAAATTGTACTTCATTACTTAATTATATTAAAGAACATGTAAATGTAATATATGTCCCCCATTTTTACGACAATAAGTAGTGTTTTGCAATCATAAATTTGAACTACCTTAGATTTGCAATCATAATTTGACGCGTGTGATTTTGAAGATGACGTGGTGAATAGTTACAAAGCTAATCATCTTTTATTCTATATGCTTTTTGTTACTAAACATAGTACACGTGTTAATTATATTCCCCCAAAAATAGTGGAACCAAATTATGTCCCAAAAGGAAACCATAATTAAATCCAAATCAAAGTTCATCATTAATAATACTATAAGAGTCACTTTTATTAAATTAATTTATGAGAATCATTTTTATTAAATTAAACTTATGGAGTGTGGAAATATAATGTTTATTATTAAAAGTAAAGTGTTTTAAAGTTTAATTTATGTTAATTGAATAAAATGTATGTATGAGCATAAATTAATTTAAGTTAATTATATAATAGTTGGTATTGATATTATGATATTTTGTATCAATAGTTAAATTTAAGAAATATAAATAGCAACAAGTGTTTTTAGTTCAATAATTAAAGATGACATTAAATCTTATGTAGATCTAAATATAATGCAATAGATGATGAAGAACAAAGAAATCTTAGATCCTTGAAATCAACATATTTTATTAAGTCTATGTAAGGGCAAGTCTAGAGTCTAGGCATGAATCCACAACCATAGATATGCCATATACCCATGAACTTGTATTATGTGATCTACAAACTTCTTTTGTTCAATTTACTTGACATGTCTAGACTTCTTCAACATCTTTTAATATATGTGGGCTAGTGGTATTTATAAATACCTTGGTAGGTCTTTTGGTATGTCACAAGAGGACATTTTCTCCTAGCTCAACCCACGTAAATGTGTACAAATGATAAAAAACAATTATTTTCAATCACGTATATGCTTCTAGAATGATCAAGTGCAAAACTAGAATCCTTTTAATACATCAATTGAAGTGTTTAAATACAAACAATAATTAGACGATGCTCACAAATCATGGATATCCAAAATGAATTTATCAAATGTCTTTAAAAACAAGGAAATGATAACACATCACAAAATTATTTTTAGTCCACCTTAGGCAAGAAGGGTAAAGGTATGAGTATACTAAATTCAAATGTGGGTGTGATGAGCCCACAAACATGAGGATGTCCTTGCAACCTCAAACTAGTCTTGATACAAGAGAGGGGTTAAATCGTAGTGGATAATATAAATGGAAGTATGTGCATGCATACATATCATAAATAAATAGACAAGGTGAATGCGTGTGGATTTTTTCAATCATATGAATGTGAATGAGCAAGTGTATAGAAATATGAGTAGTGGGTAGGTGGGTAGCATAAGGAAAGCGAGTCCACTTTGCACAAAAATTAAGTGAGTTCTCTTTGTGCCTATGTATCAAAGCACCCTTTTCAAAATGAACACAAAACTAAATAAGAAATAATATGAGTATGTAAACTTTACCATAACATTCTAGGATCATGCATTTAAAAGTATATCATGTTAGTGACATGATATACCCCTCTAATTGGATGTAACCATAGGATACAAAGGAATCTTAGGAAGAAGGAAAATAACACATGAAAAAGTAAATATAATCTAAATAGGTAAGAATATAATCATGTAACCATGTATAGTAATGATTATAAGAGAATCCCTCACTAACGATCATGTAATTGTCTAAAAAGATAAGAATAGTAAAATAATGGATTGGAGATAGGATAAGCAATAGTAATGTTTCACCCAACATGAGAAAACGATGGTGATGTAGGTCTCAATGGCTAGGAATGACCATGTAAGTATTAAGGCATGAACCCATGATATAGTGTAAAGGGGAAGTATGATGTGTGATTCTCTGCAATGTGATAAGGGGGAACCTGGGATGCCACCAATATAACAAAGGGAAGACATGATGCCCCAATGGGAAGGTGCAATTTCTACCAATATTATAAAGTGGCTACTTAGGATGTAAATGAATCACATGAGCACAACAATGCAATATGCAAGTGAAAGTTTAGATCAATGAATATGCTTTGTATAAGAAAGATCATGTAATAATATACAAAGATGTATAAAATGGGAAATCATAATATTCCCTTATGTGTAAATATATGGGAATAATAGTATTGGCAAATAAAAAGCTAGAAACGTGACATACCTAGTTATAGCCACTACAAGGCTATTGCGACAATATTTGAGGCATTGTGGTGTTGTTTGAAAGATGACAATAAAGGACATGTACCCACACTAATAGAAGGATATATTAGCACCAAAACCTAATGTAAAAAGAAAGAGCATGAGAGCAAGAAAAGAAGAACAAAGCATAAAGTAAATCAAAGAATATATAATTAATGAAATATAAAGAGAAGTACTATCCAAACATTTGTGATTTTTATATCTATGCTTGTAATACAAATATATATATATATTATACAAGGAATATATAACATGAATATATGAGAAAAAATGATTATATGGTGTATATAGATGAATACAATTTGTTTTATTTATATTATCCATGTGCCAACTGCCACACCATTGATTTCCTTCTTATTGTATCACCTTAAATTTAATTTGTTTGACATGAATAATCTAGAACTAGGGCCTATATTTTATTGTTAGCATTTGGTAGTATTTTTGGGACCTTAGTTTGCTAGTTTATAAGAAGAAACTATAGATATTAAGAAATAAGTTTGCGGTAAAGAATAACATCATAAAAATGATTATAAATAACAATTATTGGAGTAATTTAAATGTGTGGTAGCATATACTAGGTGCTAACCCTTAGTGAGGGGTTAGGCATCTAGGGGAGGTCCAAAAGGCATGACTACAAAGACAAATCTAGTTTGACACATGGCATAGAAGTAACATGCCCATTGTTCTCCCTAGTAAATCTACTAAGATTTACCCACATGTAATTATCTATGCATCTAATGTAGAGAAATTTTTTTTTTTCTTTTCTATTAATTAATAAATGCATCATTTGAAATATAACTTTATCCAAACTTTTCCATTACATAATCAAAGAATCATTCTAATAATATAAGTATGATTTAACTTTACATAAATATATTCAAGATAATGTTTCACATTACAATTTCCATAAAGATGGACATATGATACATGCATAGCTTAAACAAGCTCACATGAACTAGAAATACAAATGGTCCAGAATGTCCTCCCAAATCTTGGCCACCAACTGCATGAGGAGAAGCATCACTCAAGTGCTTTTCCGCCAACTATTGACTAATTATGGTCCCCCTCACATCTACCAAACTTGGTAAGATGGCCCTCCCTTTGACGAAGAGATTGGTTTGGTAACATCATCCTTCAAATAGCCTTTCCTGAGAATAGTGATGTGTCCTACATGTCTAGAGCTTACCATAAATTCAACCTCTAATTCTATGATATTCTCAGCCTAGTATGTATTTGGATCATAGTGAATTGACAGTGTAGATAGTAGCTACCTACACTACTTTTTCCAAAGATTCAACACCTAATACTTTGAGTGAGGGTCATTTATATTCACCACTACAATTGCCCGATTTGTATTTTGACCATTAGTATTCTATTCTATTCTAGGTTATTCCCTTTCCCATGGATTATCCTTACCCCAGAAATAAACTTCCCTTTGAATCACATTAAATTGACATTGCAACAAGTATATCAAAACAAAAATATATCTTATGCTACACACCTATAGTATATCTATACTTTGTATAGTACTAACAATCTATGTATAGTACGAATATTATTTATATTCATATAATAATACAATCACTGTATACATATCTATATGAGTAAATATCAAAAGTAAGGTTTCATTAAACAAGAAATGACCAAGTGATATGCAAGCATATCCAAGCATTTCACACAAGTAAAAGACAATCTTTCAACATGAAAATGAAATGAACAATCTTTCCAACATAAAGCAAAGAGGTAGAAATCAACATGCATGCTTAAAAGCTTCCAACTAAATAATCTTCTCCTCAAGTTCTATTGCAACTTCCACTATGAACTACCCAAATTTCTCTACTAGCTTCACTCTAATTCTCTCGCCAAAACCAATATAGAACCTCAAAACAACTCTCAATCTCACAAACTCTTCAACTCACTTTGCACTAATTTACAAAAAAATAACACTAACAAAATCAGATTAACAAGTGATACATTTGGTAGAATGAGCACCTCTATTTATACTAATTTGTGAGAAACCAAAGGCTACAAACAAGTAAGTATTTCTGCCACCTTTCATCCTCATGCAAGGACTCACTCACAAGTTTGTAACACATCAAAGTCCTCACCATTTAAATGGTTGATTCGACTTGATATATGGGATAGCAAGCTTAAAAAAAGTTTCCTAATTCGAATTCCTTTACAAAAAGCTACCAAGTTTGCACTTGACTGAGTCTCTATTCTATTTGCAAGATTAAGCATAATTCAAAGACTTCTTAAGCATTTCAAACTCTTGTTTATATGGCGCCACCTTCAAAGTTTAGTGCTCAAGTTTATAGTGCGACCTTGACTGTTTCTATCAAAGGCATTTAAAATAGTTCAAACTTCCTTTCTAAAGGTTACACAACAACGTATTATTCATACGTGCTTCCTTTCATTGGTTTGACTTAGTCTTCATGCTTTATGCGTTGGTGGTATTCCACGAAAAGTTGCGCTATATGCTTTATGCGCCACATGCTATAATATGTGCTTTGCTTCACCATATTGATAATGATAATCAACATTTTACTTAAATCAATGCTATGTTATGTGCTTTGGAGATTATCATAATAACTATCATTTACATATATTATATATGTATATATATATATTAAAAATATATATATACATATATATATATATATCAACACACACAATATATATATTCTTTTCATAAAGTTTATCAAATACATTTAATCAATAAACAAGTATATATATAATATATAAATATAAAGAATAATACTATGTACTATGTATATGCATATATATATATATGATTATACATAAATATACATATTAATATATATGTTACTATATTAATTAACACATACATATTAATATAGATATATACATATACACAATATTATTTCAATATTTCAATATTTCAATTCTATGATTCAGTGTTAGGTTAAAAAATCAAAATGAAATGTGGTATTAAAGAATGGCGAGAGTGGTCTGCAACGGTCATGGTGGTCTGCAACGGTCAGGTGTAGGGCATCATTTTGGAAGAGGATAGGAGGGTCCCAGAGATACCCGTCAGGTGAATGTGGATGGAATTTGGCAAGCAGATAGATGGGAAAGACCTCAAAATAACAATCACCAACCTTTGGAGGAGGTGGGCAGAGGTTTTCGTGTGCATGAGCAACAACGTGGTGGACCCAGGTTTTGGGGTCGTCAGGAGAAAGGTGTTTACATAAATGAAGAGTTCAAAAGACCTAGACAATAAGACATGGGTTATAATAGCAATGGCGGTGTTGCAAGGCAAGAGGTTCAAGGCCGGGGTCCAAACCCTAGTCGCAGACCAATTAACACCAAGTTAGGAGGCGAGGGAAGATTCAGAGGCAGAGAAATCTCATGTCTCAGGTTTAATGGAAGGTCAAAATATTTCGGGTGGTCGGGCTACTTTGGTGGTAAGCTTAGTAAAGTTGCAAGCAGAGGTTCTATGTTTGGAGAATCTGGGGCTTATCGCAAAATGGTATGGGGCTTCTTTAAATTGGGAGTATTTAGTTAAATGGTGGAAAGATCGGTGGGGCTCAAATCTTCAGTTCAAAACTCTTCAAAATGGATTTTTTATGGTAGTGTGCCCAACTAGAGAATTGAGAGATGATATAGTGGATGGGGTTTGGGTCCTTGATGGTTGTGGCTTTTATCTGCATCGTTGGGTTGTTAGTTTTAATCCCTCAACACATGTAGTGGAGACAGTCCAGGATTGGTAAAGACTTTCAAATCTCCCCACAAAATACTGGGTGTCAAGCATTCTAGAAGAGATTGGTAATCGATTGGGAACCTTCCTTTGTGTAGAAGAAATGAAAGATGTGAAGGAAACTTCTTCCTATGTGAGAATCTGTGTTGAAAACAACCCGGTGCGACACATTTGGGAAGATATTGAGCTAATCTATGATTACGGGAGCTGGGTCCAGGAGCTCAACGTCGATTCTTACACTAATCACTTTTTGGTTTGACCCCTGATATGCAGATCTGAGAACAAAAATGTTGGGAAAGCTAGGGAGGTGGGTTATTCTTCGTCTTTAGCAATTAAGGAGTCTGAAGCAAATGTTTTAATTAAGTCAACACCTTCAAAGAATGGTAGGGGGTCACGTCTCAAACTTTGGTACTGCGTGATTTTACTTTATATAGAACTAAAATATGAATGTGTGGTAGAATAAGTGTGTGGTATTTGAAAGAAAGAATAAATGAATGTTATTTTATTCTAGAAAAATGAAATGTGATGATTATTATTTAAATTCAAATGATATAACATAGAGAATGATGAATTGTATTTCTTTGATTTATATTTCTTGGACACTAATCTATTAATGGGTGTCTGAGTTTATATGAGATGTAAGTTTGTCGAAGACCAAGAGTGTGGTTGAGGTAGAGGAGGCTAGCCACCTGGCAGGGTTAAGTTGGAACGGATCCTCTCGCACGCACACACCACTTAGTAACATATAAATTGCATTTAGGATGTTATTTAATTAATTATTTATATTGTTTACTTTGCAATGTTTATTTAAATTAATTAGTGGTAAAATTAAAATGCATAGAAATAAAAGAATTAGTTAAGTATACTTTAAGTTGATACTTTATTTGAAGATTAAGATGTTATTTATTTTATTAAATTGAGGATAATGTGTTGCATAGAAAACAAATCTTGCTTTCTTTTAAAATCAGATTTATTGGAAAACTTAGAATAAAATGAAATATGGGAAGATTTTCAAAAACAAGGTGATAAGATAGAAAACAATAAAAATAGAAAAATATGAAAAAAGATGATTAAAAAAAATTAGAAAACAAAACAGAAAACAAAGCAAAATAAAGCTAGAAAAAGGAGGAAGAAAGTAATAATTTTTTTTATAAAACTCTTATTTTCTCAACAAAAGCATTCATTCTAAAGTTTATTATTTTTTTTTATCTTTTTTCATTTCTTTCTGAAAACAAAATTGGATACAAGGCAAGAACAATAGAATTGGATAAAAATTGGGAAAAAGAAGAGAAAAGAACAGGGAAAGGACAACAAAATCAGAGCAATTTCATCAAGATAGCATTGGATTCCAGGTTTTTAAATCATTATTTCCATGAAATATCACTTCAGTTATGTTTGTAAATGATTCATTTTTGTTCTTATGAGAAAAGATTTAAATTTCATTCAGATAAATATTTCCCTTGTAAATATGTATTATTTTTCTGTATGAGAAAATAGAAAAGCCAATTAGAATATGTTATTATGTTATATGTAAATATATCATACTTAGTGTATATATATATATATATATATATATATATATATATATATATAGTTGCACAGAATTGTTTTGAAGCTAGGATTGAATGGATTGAATCGTTGTTTTCTGTGTCAAATTGTTTTGAATTAAAAATATATATAAACAAGTTTATAGCAGCCTGTAGCTGCATATAAGAGGCCTGTGGAGAGGGCGCTGCCCTCCCCACAGGGGCTGCGCCATGGGGGAGCAACCACCCCCTCCTCCCTCATTCCCTACTTTAAGCCAGTTCGCCATTGCCATTGATGGTTGAGAATTAAGAATTCTGATATATACATATTTTTTAGTGTGTAATTTCATAAGTAATTTGATTATATATATAAATATATACATAATAAATACATGTAATTTGTAAATGAGAAATCTGTATTATATATATTTATATATATATATATACAACATGTAATTTAATTTATAAGAAATCTGCTTTTGGCTATATGCAATTTCTGATTTTTATAATGATGTTGACATATAAATCTGATAACTAATGACTTGTATAATCTGAAACTAGCCCAAAACTATCGGCTCTCTGTAAATTCATATCTTGCTTAATGTTTTATATATATATATATATATATTAAGAAGTCTATATTGGTTGTATAAGATTTTGATTATAATGGTATATATATATTCCGAGGACATGTTTCTATCTATAATGATATTTTCCTGAAATATATATATGTTAAAGTTTATATATTAAGAATTTTTTTTGTTGCTGAATATAATTTGATTATAAACGATATCTATACATAATTTGAGATTTTCATTCTGTTTTTAATGAATCTTTTCTTGAATATAAATGTTATGAGTATATTCTGGGGTTTAATTTTTGTTTCTGTTTTAGATTGAAGATTTTCTTGAAAATATAAATATATATGCATATATTTATGAATATATACACATATATATATACATAGACTGAATTTTATTGAAGAGAATACTTAAATCTGATTTTAGAAAGTGTATAAACTTGCTGGAAAAGTTATAAATCTATATTTTTAATTCAATTGGAAATTGGAAAATAAATAGAAATCCATTATACAATAGAATGGGAATACAAGCTCATGTAATTGCTTTTCTCTATTTGAAACATAAGTAAACTGAAATAGGATTACAGTTGTAGAAACAAATAGTTGGATTGTTAATTGCTTTGTACAATTATTTATTGGATATTTCCTTGTCAATGAAATTGAAACTTGTATAACATTTAGAGAACTTGATGATGAAATTGTACTAGAAAGAGCTAAATGGTTAGAAAATGCTTGAAATATTATAAACTTGAGAAAATTATGCTACATGTATTTTTTTTTATAAACCACTTCTGGGACAGGATGTCGAGTGTGGATTTCAGAGAAATATAGTTTTCCTTTTCAAAACTATCACTTTTTGACACTTATCTATCTTGTGACCATTATGGTCATGTGTGAATTATTGTTGAAATTGTGCACATTTTATGCCTTATTGTTGAAATTGAATTTTAATTTTTCCTTGGTTGATTTATTTTCTAACGGTGGCTATGCTTGAATGTTTTAAACTGTTGGTCAAGTTTCATGTTATGTGCTCTATCGTGTCCATGATGGACCTCTGATAGATTGTATGAGGGAGTAGAATATGGAGAACATACTGGATCTTGGTGTGTATGATGTTAGAATTGATAGATCATTGAAATTTCCTTGATTCGTTGTTAGATACAAGTGTTTATTGCGTAAAATAACAAGAAAGTTTGAAATCACTAGTGTTGCTATGGATCAATTGATGTGAATATCTTCTTGATTATTATTAGTGAGGACATCATGTCTAGATAGTAAAAAGGGAATTTGAGAATATGCTTAAATGATGATTTCTAATGTGTCCATGAACATGCTTAAAGGTTGATTCCTGATTATGTATATCCCATGAGTTATGAGAGAACTTGTTTTTGTATATGATGAAATAACAGGTACTAGTAGGAGGAATGTTAGTTGAGAAAGCAAAGAAGTTGTGTAGTGAACTTCAATTAAAGATGAATAAAATAGAGAAGTAAGAATGACAAAATTCTATAGGATAAATGTAAAACAAGGAATAAGTGGTAAAAGATAAGATTGAAAGAGTTGATTGAAGTTTGACAGATAGAGTGTATTGCTAAAAAAAATGGATAAAAAAAAGTGTTGTAGAACTAAAATGGACAAGCAAGTTACTGGAAGGTGTTCTAAACTAGAATAAATCAATAGTTGGTAATGGAAGAAAAACTTCAAGATAGAGAAGGATGAATATAGATTGGTTAAGGAATATATAATAAAGTAAGATGGAAAAGATGAATTAAATGAAGTATAATTCAAAATGAGATGAAGATATGATTCAAATTCGAATTGGGCACTAAACATAAAGAAGAGATAGTTCAATAAATAAGGATACATATGTAGATAATGATGGAAAAGGGAGAAGTACAAGAAGGTACAAGTCAAGATACATGGAAAGCTCAAAAATTTGAATTATCAAAGGAACGGACTACAAGTGTCCTAGTCTCAGAAGAGTTGGTATGCACGATGGTTGGTTTGGACCTAGTTGGTGCACCTTTGGAGTTGTCTTGTTATTTTTTAACCTCAACCTAGTGATGGTTAGGAGGTAAGATCTTTAGAAAATATGTAGTGTTTTGTCAAAATTTGAGATGCTCATTTTCATGCTTTGAGTAGCATTGATGGATTATGATATATGCCTCGTCTAGTGGGCATCAAGAGTGTGATTAAGTTTGTATGCTTGAATATTGTGATGTTATTCCTTTATGCTCTGGAAAAGGAGCCATATGTTACTTGGATGTAACTGGATGGTAGTAGTACCATGTGTACTAGGTATGTGGTGTGTATGATTGGCATACTTAGTAGGCAAGGGTGGTGCTAGTGCAACCCACCAGGAATTTTAGAGAGGTGCAATGTTAAGTTACAAAAATGATATTTTTTTCATTATAATGTCCAATGGGACGAGTATTCGGTGGGAAAAGCCACTTGGGAGAATGTAGAGGATATTGATAGATCCTCTCCGCATTTGAGATTCTAGCATACTTATTCTTTATGCTTATTATGAATTTTATAAATCTTTGATGTTTAAGACTCTATTATGTAGATGTTTGTGATAAAGACATCGAGATGATGTCTCTTCCAAGTGGGGAAGGATGTCAAGTTTCAAACTTTGGCACTGCGTGATTTTACTTTATATAGAACTGAAATATGAATGTGTGGTAGAATAAGTGTGTGGTATTTGAAAGAAAGAATAAATGAATGTTATTTTATTCTAGAAAAATGAAATGTGATGATTATTATTTAAATTCAAATTATATAACATAGAGAATGATGAATTGTATTTCTTTGATTTATATTTCTTGGACACTAATCTATTAATGGGTTCTTGAGTTTATATGAGATGTAGGTTTGTCGAAGACCAAGAGTGTGGTTGAGGTAGAGGAGGTTAGCCACCTGGTAGGGATAAGTTGGAACGGATCCTCTCGCACACACACACACCACTTAGTAACATATAAATTGCATTTAGGATGTTATTTAATTAATTATTTATATTGTTTTACTTTGAAATGTTTATTTAAATTAATTAGTGATAAAATTAAAATGCATAGAAATAAAAGAATTAGTTAAGTATATTTTAAGTTGATGCTTTATTTGAAGATTAAGATGTTATTTATTTTATTAAATTGAGGATAATGTGTTGCATAGAAAACAAATCTTGCTTTCTTTTAAAATCAGATTTATTGGAAAACTTAGAATAAAATGAAATATGGGAAGATTTTCAAAAACAAGGTGATAAGATAGAAAACAATAAAAATAGAAAATATGAAAAAATATGATTAAAAAAAATTAGAAAACAAAACAGAAAACAAAGCAAAATAAAGCTAGAAAAAGGAGGAAGAAAGTAATAAAAAAGTTTATAAAACTCTTATTTTCTCAACAAGAGCATTCATTTTGAAGTTTATTATTTTCTTTTATCTTTCTTCATTTCTCTCTAAAAACAAAATTGGATACAAGGCAAGAACAATAGAATTGGATAAAAATTGGGAAAAAGAAGAGAAAAGAACGGGGAAAAGACAACAAAATCAGAGCAATTTCATCAAGATAGCATTGGATTCCAGGTTTTTAAATCATTATTTCCATGAAATATTACTTAAGTTATGTGTGTAAATGATTCATTTTTGTTCTTATGAGAAAAGATTTAAATTTCATTCAGATAAATATTGCCCTTGTAAATATGTATTATTTTTCTATATGAGAAAATAGAAAAGCCAATCATAATATGTTATTATGTTATATGTAAATATATCATACTTAGTATATATATATATACACATATAAATATATATTCATATATATTCATATATATATATATATATACATGTATATATCTTTCTGAGTGTATATATATATAAATATACATATATTTATATTGTTGCACATAATTGTTTTGAAGCTAGGATTGAATGGATTGAATCGTTATTTTTTATGTGCCAAATTGTTTTGAATTAAAAATATATATAAACAAGTTTATAGCAGCCTGTAGCTGCATATAAGAGGCATGTGGAGAGGGCGCTGCCCTCCCCACAGGGGCTGCACCATGGGGGAGCAGCCGCCCCCTCCTCCCTCACTCCCTACCAAGTCTTGGTAAAATTTCAACTTTAATTCTTTTCAATGCTTTAAAACTCTGTTTTAAGCCAGTTCGCCATTGCCATCGATGGTTGAGAATTAAGCATTCTAATATATGCATATTTTTATAGTGTGTAATTTCATAAGTAATTTGATTATATATATAAATATATACATAATAAATACATGTAATTTGTAAATGAGAAATTTGTATGTTATACATATATATATACATCATGTAATTTAATTTATAAGAAATCTACTTTTGGCTATATGCAATTTCTAATTTTTATAATGATGTTGACATATAAATTTGATTACTAATGACTTGTATAATCTGAAACTAGCCCAAAACCATCGACTCTCTGTAAATTCATATAGCTTAATGTTTTAAATATATATATTAAGAAGTCTGCATTGGCTATATAAGATTTTGATTATAATGGTATATATATATTCCAAGGACATGTTTCTATCTATAATGATATTTTCCTGAAATATAAATATATATAAATATGTTAAAGTTTATATATTAAGAATTCTATTTTTGCTGAATATAATTTGATTATAAATGATATCTATACATAATATGAGATTTTCATTATGTTTTTAATGAGTCTTTTCTTGAATATAATTGTTATGAGTGTATTCTGGGGTTTAATTTTTGTTTCTATTTTAGATTGAAGACTTTCTTGAAAATATAAATATATATGTATATATATTTATGAGTATATAAATATATACACACATATATATACATAGACTATGTTAGCTCTCAAAAATGCAAGCGGAATGCCTCAAGAGGCTGCCAATCTCTTGATACGCTTTAGGGTAACAGACAAGGTCAAGAGAATTCAACCTTCTACTCTTCAGGTGCTGCTAAACCTAGGTGGGTGTACCTTTATGAATGAACCAGACTTGACTTTTGGTTATCCTTCTTGCAATGATTTGTCCACAATGGCAAATGCAAGTGAACAAATGAATTCAAGCGCAATAGCAATCTTCTTAATCTAAATCCTAAAATGCTCAATTAACAGATATAAAGAGAATAAATGAATATTAATGATGAAAATGCAGAGACTAGTGCCTTATTGGGTATGCAGAGTCAAATGAAATCTAGATGAGCAACACTCTCTGGAGAAAACTCAAATTATCTGGCATATGTTCTGTTTACAACTTGTATAAACATGCAATACTGTAACTACTAAGCTCTACTTTAACAATCCAAATGAATCTCTCTGATTACTATGATCAATTAAAAGGATTTAATATTTGCTTGAGAGAACCAATCGATTAACCACACATAAACAACAAATGTGCACTGATGAATTGAATATAAACTTGTTATATCAATTTAAACAATCAGAAAGAATCCATCTTGGAGACAACTTAGCAATACTTTCATTAAATTCAACAGATAATTGACACTAGAAATGTGCAGCAACATCAAATGACTTTCATAAATACCTCCATTCTGAAATCATGCAACAATAGTCTCTGATATGATAAATCTATTGTACTGTATCCATCTAATTTGCCTACTATATATCGAATAACTAATAGCTGATCCTCCTACAATTACAAAAATGCCAATTTATACACCAGCATCAGAAAAATATATCATATTGAGATCCCATGTCGACCAACCGCTTAATTCGGGCTCATTTCATGTCGGCCAGCAACAGTAATAGAACATCCACATGTCGGCCACAATATTTGAATTTCTCTTAATCTCACTGAAACAATTGCCAAGAGATATCGCAGTGATGCCGAAGGCAATTAAATTGCTACAGTCGCCCCGTGTTTTATTTGCTTTCGCCGTGATATATCTGAGTCGGGGAGATATCCTGTAGATCACTTTATGTTTCCCCAAGAGTTCCTTTACCTTTCGCATGTCGCTGTGACTTTATGATATTGGGGAGACATCTCACAGAGCATATTATGTTTCAATGAAAGCCCCCGAGTTCACCACAGATCACCAAGACAATATCTTTCTCACGCCAATGGAAAAGCTTTTGTTTTATCGGCGAGACCCATTGTACTCGCCAAGACCATACTCCGAAGTCACATTAGTCTCGCCGAGGTATTCATTTTATGTTGGTTGGTGAGACCCTTTTGAATTCGCTATGACATATTCTGAAGAAAACGTCTCACTGATGAGCCTTTTGATAAAAACCTTTTGTGTAATGTCGGCGAGACCGAAGGTCACTCACCAAGACCTCACTTCGATATCGCTAACTCATACCGATATGTATCTTCCCGCCACTGGTCGGTGTGACAATGTAAATTCACTATGACCTCACACCGAAAACAACAAGCCGATGTATCTCCATACATGCCAGTCAGCGAGACATAAAGCGCTCAGTAAGACCTCATTCCGACGGTACAACTTATGCCTATAGGAACCCTTTCTGTCGCCGAAATAATGTGAATGTCCTACCGATAGCTGCCAGTAGATGAAATCCAATTGCCATGACATCAGAAACGTCTTGCCGATAGGCAACACAAACGTTTATCAGAAAAAATGGATCGGGTAGACCCTGGCCATCTCATGCCGATATACCTACAACAAACATATGTTAGCCAAAATGCATTGTGGGTTGGGGAGACTTAGATAGACTTATGCTGATATGGACCACAACATGAAAAATGCATGACCCAATGGGAACTATGGGACCATATGGCAAAATATGGGTGAAATATACATGTAAAATCATCAGATTTTTACAGCTCCAACAGTGGCTCCGTCTGGGGATGAATGATAGTGAGATCATTGCAAGGACCCAGATATTTGGGTGAGCAGACCAGACACAAAATGATGAACCAGTGAGCAGAATGGAAATGGACATGCAGCATGATGGAATGAAAGGAAAGTGAATGCAAAATGGAGATGAACTAGAATCCTAAACTATTGTGCATGGAAAATAACTTTAAAGAGGATGAGCAAGAGTTGTCCATGCACTGGCAACCCTTAGTCCTCTATGTTGCTTCAAGAGAAAAACTGCTTCAAGAATTGCCCATGAACAGGCAATTCCTGATTTTCACCAGCCATATTTTGTAAATAGTATGAATCTTCACCTTTCTTTCCAACAACAACAAAAGGTCCCATCCACAAAGCTTCAAAATTACCATGCTTGCCTTTCTCCTGAAAGCTTGCGTTCCACATCAACACCAAGTCATTTTCTTCAAATTTTCTATCCTTTGCCTTTTTGTCAAATAGATACTTCATCTGTGTCTGCAACTTCATGTTTTGATTTTGGGAAACTCTCCTTATTTCATCAAGTTCAACTAGTTGCTCCATTCTTTCCTCCATAGGTTCAGGAACATCCAAATCCTCCTGAAGGACAAACCTGTAGACTGGCAACAAATTCTGCAAAGGCATCTTGGCTTGTACTCCATATACCAATTCAAATGGGGATTTTCCAATTGCTCTTTTAACAGTAATCTTGTTAGCCCACACAGCCAATTTTAATTTTGAATCCCAAGCTTTCTTGTTTTGACTCAACATCCTCCTTATAATCTTCAAAAGACTCTTATTACTAGACTCTGCTTGACCATTAGCTTGTGGATGGTAAGGAGCTGCATAAGAAATGGTAATGCCATATGTGTCACAGAAACTTTTGAATTCATCTGACCTAAAACACATCCCATTATCCGTGATTAACCTTAGTGGTGTACCAAATCTGGTGATAATGTTGTCCATCAAGAAATTTGTCACCACTTTGCTTGTAGCCTGTTTAGTTGGGATTGCTTCTACCCATTTAGTAAAATAATTAGTGGCAACCAGTATCCACTTGTATCCTCCACTTGATTTTTCATGTATCTCTCTAATGAAATCAATTCCCCATTGATGAAAAGGGGCATCAGCCTACAAGGGTCGAAGTGGCAAGGCTCCTTGATAATTCAGCTTTCCAGAGAACTTCTAGCAGGCTTCACACTTTCTTACATGTGTGAAAGAATCATTAAAAACCTTAGGCCAGTAATAACCTGCCCTGAGAATTTTGTGTGCAGTTGTTTTTGTTGAATAATGTCCTCCACAAACTCCTTCATGCATTTCACTTAGAACATGCTTGGTCTAAGACTCGTCCAAATACAATAATAGTATACCATCCCTATTCTTCCAAAACAGATCTCCATCCATGAAAACATATTTAGATGCCTGCAACTTGAAAGTTCTTTTCTGGCTGTCACTCAATCCTTCTAGACACTTTGTGTACTTAAGGTAATGCATGATATTAGTATACCAAGGAGTGTGCTCAATGCTTGCAATTGCAGTCCCTTCTTCTACATTATAAACTTGACTTGCTTCAATATTTGATTTTTCCATCAACCTAGCCAAGCCTTGACCTCTTACTAATTTGGTAATCTGTATCTCCATGTCAAATTCTTGGATCTTGTTAATCCATTTGCATCTTTTTCCTGTTACTTCAGACTATGTCAGAATATCTTTGACAACAGCATGAGGGACATAAGCAATCACCTTTTCTCCAACAAGATATGGTCTGAATTCTTTTGTAGATTTTACTAATGCAAACGCCTGTTTTTCCATTATGTCATATTTCAATCAGACCCTTGAAATGACTTACTGAAGAAAGACACAGGCTGCTCATGACCATCCTCATTCTTCTGTAACATAATAGCAGCAATTGTGTGCATTGAAGCAAATGAAAATATCTGAAAAGGCTTTGCAAAATCTGGAGATTTAAGGACAGGAGCCTCCTTGATGGCCCTTTTGATAGATATGAAAGCTTCCAAAGCTTCTGCAGTCCATTCCATTTTCTTTCCTTTCTTCAACATTTTTGATATGGGCTTAATGATCTCAGGAAAGTTAGAAACAAATCTCCTAACCAAATTAATTTTTCCAAAGAATGATTGTATAGCCTTAATAGTTTTGGGAACATGAATTTTTTCAATAGTTTCAACCCTCTCAGGATCTATCCTAATCCCTTCCCTTGAAACAATATGTACTAAGAGCTTACCTTCTGTGACTACAAAATGACACTTCTTCGGGTTTAAGCTGATACCATATTCTAGGGCTTTGATAAATACCTTCTCCAGATGTTGTACATGATCTTCAACCATCTTTGAATAAGCAGTCAGGTCATCCTGGTACACCACCATGATAGCATTGATCAAATCTGCAAATGCCACGTCCATAGCTCTTTGGAAGGTCGCTCCTACATTAGTGAGACCAAATGGCATTCTTATATATACATACGTTCCCCAAGGGATTGTGAATGATGTCTTATATTGCTCAGATTCTCTGTCCTTGACCTGGTTGTACCCTGAAAACCCATCCATCATGGACAGCAGTTCACACCCTGTTACCTTATGCAATATAGCCTCCATATTGGGTAGAGGATAATTGTCCTTGAGAGATGCCATATTCAAATTCCTGAAGTCCACACATAATCTGATGTCTCCATTTTTCTTCCTCACAGGGACCAAATTTGAGACCCACGTTGAGTGCCTGATTGGTTTGATGATTCCCCCATCTCTGAGCTTTGTCAACTCTTCTTGCATTTTAGGCTCCAGTGTTGGATTTATGGGTCTTTGCTTTTGTCTGAATGGCTTAGCATCTGGCTTCAATGGTATTTCATGCTGAAACAAATCTTCCTTGTATGCTTTTAGATCTTCATAAGACCAAGCAAAGACGTGTTTATACCTTCTCAGCAACTCAATCAACATTCTTCTAATTGTAGGGCTTATCTTCTTTCCTATGTACACCTTTCTTGGTGCTATCTCAGTCCCCAAGTTAATTTCTTCAATATCTTCTCTTCTGACTGGTGTTTGCTTCATGAGGGACCGATCATTTCCATCATACAGCCTCTCCAATGCCACCAAGCCCTTAGGAAGCTTTTTTTTTTTGAGCTGTAAGATCTCCTTGCCAAACACTATTTTCTTCCCATCCATTTCCTCAACAAAAACATTGAAGTCAATTTCTTGGGCTTCATATTGATCTATACAATTGAGGAATTTCAAAAGGTCAATATCATCATTGAAGACTTACCAACTATAAATGTTATCAGGAACAACAGGCCTTGTCTTGAACTCAATCTGTGATACCCCAGCCAATGTGATATCATCTTTTTTCAGCGCCACATTTGCTAAAAAATTGGCCATTATGTTCTTTGATCTATCAATCCACTCAATTGAGAAGGCATCAAATAGTTCAATTGTGTCCCATACAACATTCCTATACTGTTTCAATCTTTTGTGTTTTGCTGCATATTTCGACTTGATTTGTGAAACAACCAACTTAGAATCACCCAAAACAGCCAGCAACTTAATCTTGTGTTTCACAGCTATGTTCAGACCTGTCAATAAAGGTTCATATTCTGCCACATTGTTTGTACACTCAAATGTCAATAGGAAAGAATATTTAAATGTAATACCTTCAGGTGAAACAAATACAATGCCAACTCCATTACCTTCTTGGCTGCATGCTCCATCAAAATACATCTTCCACACTTCATCGCAGCTTTGTGCCACATGCTTTTCAATTGGATCACTATTGGTTAATTCTGGCTAGGTTGATTCAATCTTAAAACTTCCAAGATCAACATCACAAAAACAATTGATCTGATCTTGTGGTACACAGTCAACAAGCTAGTTCATTCTGGGCTCTCTATACAATTTGACTTCCTGACCATTCACTGGAATTGTAGCATAAGACAGATCAAATTGAACATTTCCTCCAACTGTTGCTGTCCATTGTCTTGATAGAAGCATCCCAAACTGAGGAGTATCAATCACTGTTATATCTATATTATATGCCACCTGTGGATAAGTAGCCAGTTTGACTTCAACACCTCTCATAATGCCTACCATAGGAACAAGTTGGCTATCCATTGCATAGCATTTCCCTTCACATGTATCAACCCACATGCCAAGCTGCTTCATAACTCCTCCTGGCATGATATTTATAGCAGCACCAGAATCTATCATGCAATTTCTCAGCAGTTTGTTATTTATAAGCAATGTAGTGAAAAAAGGATCCACTTGTGGGGGAGTTGCTAACACATCACTCAAGCAGACCTCTGGGATATTTACTTTCTCTTGCCTATTGACTGCTTTAATAGCTACTCTATTTTCAGAATTCACATGTTTTTCATTTCCATTTGTTATCAATTGAACAACACTATCTCTGTACTCCTTAATTTTCATCATTTCAAGTAGTGGGACAGACATTTTTACCTGGGATAACGCTTGAGTGAAGTCAAAAGAAGATCCTTCCACTTTAAAAAATTTCTTATGTTCAAGCATTTCTCCTTTTTTGTCTTCGTTTTCTCTTTTACTAGGTTGATCAGGCTTTTGTATCTCTTTGTGTAATTCCTTCACTTCCTCTTTTTAGACAGGCTTCTGTTCACTTTTATCATGCTATTTTTTTTTCTGATTTCTTCACAGTTCCTTGTGTTTCCTTCTGATCCTTCATAAAGATTCCCCCAAGAACGCTTTCCTTCTCATTTACTGTTCTGTTTCTCAACCAGTATTTACTCCTTGCTTCCTCAACTGCAGCAACAGTTAGTCTCTCTATTTCATCCTTGGTGAGTCTTCTCATACTGCATTGAGCAGGCGCTCAACAGAATGTGGCTCTGTATAATCTTTTTTAGAGTCAGAAAGGCCCTGCTGTTCAGCCATATGAACATTGTATTTCTGATTTGAAACATCATACTCATAATCTTCTTCCTCTGAAGATGAGTACCTCTCTTCCACATGGTGGAAAGTGTTTGAAGTCAAATACACTTTGTGATCTTCTCCATTATTTTCCATCAACATTCCCTCCTCTTGCATCCTTTGAGCTACAACACAATAGTCTGGGGAATGTGGTTTATCACAAGCTTCACAAAAGTAATTGCTACTCACCATATAGGTTCCCTTCTTGCTCAATGGATCAGGAGTCTCTTTGTTTCTTGGCCTAGCTGTTATAGGTTTTCCATCCTTCCAGTCTATATTATATGGCATGTCATGCAACCTCGGCCTTTCATTTCTGTATGTGTTTTCCTGTCTGTACTGATAATTATTGCTTTATTGAGGAGCCCTACGGTTATCTCTTTTATTGATTATACCTGCAGGCTTCTTGTTGTTTTCAATTGTCAGTGCTATCTTCTGAGCTTCAGCCAGATCTCTTAGGACCCTATTTCTCAGTTCATACCCTGTTTTAGGATCAAATGCATTTAAATAAACACTCAATGCTACAGAATCTGGAAACCTTGATCCAGGAGGTACCTTAGTCTGCAACTTGTTGAATCTTCAGTTGAAATCATAAATTGAATCATTCTGATTTTTTTGAATTTGCATCAATTCATGAAGAGCTGCATCCGGTGCATTTAAATTCCCATATTGCTCTAGGAATTTGTCCTAGAATATTTGGAGAGAATTAATTGAGAGTGTTGGCAAGTTGTTGAACCAATCCCTAGCATCTTCAAGAAGTGACATCATAAATAGCCTCATATGTAAATCTTCATATGGCACACCTATGTCTTGGATGAACACATTGAAATTCCTTAAATGTTCTTCAACAGTAATTGCATTACTCCTTGTAAACTTAGGTACCAAACTTCTCCAGCTGCCATCCATAGGGTAAGGGTATAGATGAAACCATGTCAAATCAAACTGTCTGATCATTGTTGTATACTGGTGAGGGGGAGGAAAAGGCGGGTACTGATATTGGTTCATAGGATTGTTATATTGTGCATTATGTTGTAGGACAAAAGGCTGACCATGAGGTGGCTGCATATTTGTATGTTGTACGGGAATATGAGGTGGATGATTTGGCTGATTATAGTGATTTCATGTCTGATGGTGAGGAGACACAAGTGGATCAGAAGGCCCTATACTATGATTACCCTGCTTATGAGGTGGTACATACTTTGGGGGGCAATCAATTGTCTGAGAAGTAATTTGGGCTTTCAGCAATGCAGCCCTTAGTTCCTCTATCTCCTTCCTCTATGATTCAAATTGTGCTTTTACCTCTTCAGGAAGCTCATGATCAATAAATTCATTTTGGTTACCTTCTATCTTCTGATCATATTCATGTTGAATTCTGATTTGTTCAGCCTCCAGTTCAGCTCTATCCGACGGTACAACTTATGTCAATAGGAACCCTTTCTGTCACCGAAACAATGTGAATGTCCTACCGATAACCGCCAGTAGATGAAATCCAATCGCCATGACATCAGAAACATCTTGCCGATAGGCAACACAGACGTTTATCATAAAAAATGGATCAGGGAGACCTTGGCCATCTCATGCCGATATACCTGCAGCAAACATATGTTAGCCAAAATGCATTGTGGGTCAGGGAGACTTAGATAGACTTATGCCGATATGGACCACAATGTGAAAAATGCATGACCCGATGGGAACTATGGGACCATATGGCAAAATATGGGTGAAATATACATGTAAAATCATCATATTTTTACATCTCCAACAAACTGAATTTTATTGAAGAGAATATTTAAATCTAATTTTAGAAAGTGTATAAACTTGCTGGAAAAGTTATAAATCTGTATTTTTACTTCAATTGGAAATTGGAAAATAAATAGAAATCCATTATACAATAGAATGGGAATACAAGCTCATGTAATTGCTTTTCTCTATTTGAAACATAGGTAAATTGAAATAGGATTACATTTGTACAAATAAATAGTTGGATTGTTAATTGCTTTGTACAATTATTTACTAGATATTTCCTTGTCAATGAAATCAAAACTTGTATAAAATTTAGAGAACTTGATGATGAAATTGTACTAGAAAGAGCTAAATGGTTAGAAAATGCTTGGAATATTATAAACTTGAGAAAATTATGCTACATGTATTTTTTTTTATAAACCACTTCCGAGATAGGATGCCGAGTGTGGATTTCAGAAGCGATAGTTTTCCTTTTCAAAACTATCACTTTTTTGTTACTTTTATTGCTTGGCCAATCATATGCACTAGTGAAATAGATGGAATTTAAAAGCCTAGAAATTATTGATATTAGTCTCTGCCACATCCTGCATGCAAGAGATGTCATGTTCTAAATTAAGATTACATATAGGCATTAGGCTTGCATCGAGAGTTCCCTCCTACTTCTCTGTTCTAGGTTGCTAGGCTCCTCACGTAGGGTCAGAGTTTTCTTCAAGCTAGGAAGAAATCTGAGGAAGTATTATGCTTCATGGTTGGGCAGAAAAGGCGCCTGGACCCACTCTTGCTCTCGACTTTGCGGAAGACAAAGCAATGTCATGGTGGTCGAGCACCGAGGATTCCTCATCATATGGATACTTATACACATTTCTTGTATTACTTTGTATGGCTTGCATAGCCAATAGTAAACTTAACTTGTGAACTTGAAGTAATCATTGATATGTACTTATATCTGTAACATTGAAATAGATGTTGTAACACCACTTGGTGTAAACTTTTACATTCGACATTGTAATTTCCTTGGAGCAATCTTATTAACATATATATATTGTTTCATTATTCTTATGTGGAAATGAATCTTGTATCAATATCCGTACTTGGAAATGTATTTTTCTTTTTAGATTACCATGTTTAGTAAGTGGGATTGACTTCCTTTACATAGGTTTTCTGGGTCAGTGGTGATTCAGAGTTCTCCTTTTCCAGATAAATGTGATGGTCAAGATTTGAATGCCCCCCCGTCATTATCTATGGAGAAGGAAAATATCCTGACAAAGCCAATGCAAGAGGATGTTTTGGAACAAGATTTAGAACAGACCACGGCTCTGGGTGACAAGATTTCAGAGGTTTTGGAAATATTGGGGGAAGATTGTCAAAATGTAGAGTTGAACTCTTTGATTAAAGTTGGTAAGGAACTATTGGAGTTGGCGAAAGCAGCTAAGAATAATCCTTGGGTTGTGGAAGACGAGGAAAGGATGGAAGACACTCCCAACTCTCATGTGTCTGAAAATGATGGCTGTGTTGAGGGGCTCGATTCTCATTCTGGTAAAAAGAGGAAAACACCTATTGGTCTAGAATTTGTTTGCAACAAGTTGGGCATCTGTCAAAAGGAATTGTTCAAAACCTCACTAGATTGTGGAGAGAATAAGAAATGGGGAAGAATCTCAAATCTAGAAAAGCTCAAATGGGATGGAGAAGCAAATGGTCATAGGAAAATTGACAACATGATGAAAGTAGGGAAGATCGAGACTCTTCCCGAACAACAATGAAGCTCTTCACTTGGAATGTTAGGGGTCTAAATACCCCTAACAAATGGAGCCTAATTAGGCACCATGTAGAAGCTTGTCAAGTGGAAATAATTCTCCTACAAGAAACAAAGCTGGGGGATCAAGATTTGGTAAAGTTCAGTAGTAAATTGAAATTCTAGAAATGGCTAGGAGTTGGAGCCGATGGGGCTTCAGGTGGTCTGTTAACAATATGGAAGCTACAATTGGTTTTATTGGAAGAGGTAGATTCAAATCGTAACTGGATGGCTTGTCGAGTAAGAAGTATACTTTCAAAGCTCCATTTTTTGGTCATTAATGTTTATGGTCCATCTTCATGTGTGCTAAAAAGACAAGTTTGGCTAGAGTTGGATCAAATTTTAAGTCGCCTAGGGTGGGATTTCTGTATTTTGGGGGGTGATTTCAATGCTATTTTAAGGTCCTCAGACAAAAGCGGCGGGGTGAGTAGGGTTCTTCAATCTCAAACAAACTTTCAAAATTTTGTGGAGAGGAACTCTTTGGTTGAATTACAAACTGGGAATGGTAACTTTATGTGGACCAATAGAAGGAAGGACTTTTGTAGCATAGCAAAAAAGCTTGATAGATTATTTTTCAAAGGGAATTTGGGATCCTTCCCTTTCACCATGGACTGCAGAATTAACACAGGAGTGGGCTCTGATCATTTCCTAGTTCAACTGCTTATTGAAGGCGAGAGAGACCATGTTCATTGCCCATTCAAGTTTGAAACGATGTGGTTTAAAGATAAAAATATTTTGGGCCTGCTCAAAAAATGGTGGTCGGACTGTAATCTGGGTGGGATGAAGATGTTTAATATTGTTTCCAAGCTTAAACATGTTAAGCAACAATTAAGGCAATGGAATAAGGATAGATTCAAAAATATCTTTGAGGAAAGGCTAAAGATTGAATCTGATTTGGAAAAGCTAGCTGAAGAGATAATTTTCCAAGGGATGGATAATGAAAGATTTGAATGGGAGAAAGTGTTGACTTCAAAATTGAATGATCTCCTGTCTAAGGAGGAACTGTTCTAGAGACAAAAATATAGGGATATTTGGCTTAAGGCGGGTGATAGAAACACTAAATTTTTCCACAATTCAACAAAGGTTCGGAGGGAAATAAATAGAATTGCAAGCATTAAAGCAACAGATGGCAGCCTTTTGGAGGATCATTAGGAAATCAAGGATTCAGTAGTAGAATATTTTAATAATCTCTTAAACAATTGGGAGGGTTCAAATTTGGAAGCTCAAAGGACGATTGTGGGAAGTATTACATCTATGATCACTGGTTCAAAAATGGAGGCTTTGAATGCTAAATTATTTGAAGAAGAGATTAAATTAGCAGTCTTTGGTCTACATGCGAAGAAGGATCCTGGGCCTAATGGCTTTCCAACGGCCTTCTTCCAAAAATGTTGGGATACTGTGGGGATGGAAATTATAGAGGTAATTGAGGACTCAAGAAGTTCATGGAAGATTCTAAGGGAGGTTAACAACAACTTTATAGTTTTCATTCCAAAGAAAGAGAAACCTAAATCTTGGGATGAATTTTGACCTATATTGCTTTGCAATACTCTTTATAAGATTTTAGCCAAGGTTGTGGCTAATCACCTTAAGAAAATTTTTCCTTTTATCATTTCAAAAGAACAAACAAGGTTTGTGCCTGGGAGATCGATCCTAGATGGGGTAATCATAGCTCAAGAAGTAATCCATTCATATCAAAAGACAAAGAAACTAGCTATGTTATTAAAACTGGACATAAAGAAGGCGTATGACAGGGTGAATTGGCATTTCTTGTTTAAGGTGTTGGAGGCTTTTGGATTTCAAAAGAACTGACTGGATTGGCTCTTTGGTTGGGTGGCTAGCCCATAGTACTCAGTTTTATTGAATGGTTTTCCTGAAGGTTTCTTTTCCACTTCACGGGGCTTAAGGTAGGGAGATCCTCTTTCCCCTTTCTTGTTCATAATTATGGCTGAAGCTTTGGGTCGTTGGATTGACAGAGAAAGAAGTACGGGTTGGGTAAAAGGTCTTCAAGTCACAAGCAGCTTACCTTCTATAACTCATCAACAGTTCGCAGATGATACTATGTTATTTGCAGTAGCCTCACTCAGAGAAGCTCGAAGGATAAAGGGTATTTTGGATAAGTATTCTTTGGCCTCAGGATAGGAGCTCAATTTGGTAAAGTCAGAAGTTTTTTTCTTCAATACGAGAAGTGCTTTGGAAGTTCAAATTTTGAGATGTTTGGGTATTAGGAGAGGACAAATACCTTGTAAGTATTTGAGTCTCCCCTTGGTTAAAGGCATTCAGCATGGGGGCACATGGAATGCATTATTGGAAAAGGTTAAAGACAAACTTGCTTCATGGAAGAGTCGGTGGTTGTCCTGGGCTAAAAGATTGTCATTATTAAAGTCTGGCATTGCTACTCTCCCAATTTATTTGATTTCCTTCCTTCCATTGTTGGTGGGTGCGAGTAAATCATTAAACAGGTTATGAAGGATTTATTTTGGAATTGGCGAGGGGACCAAAATAAATTCCCACTAATCAAGTGGCAGAAGGTGTGCGGAAGAAGGGAAGAAGATGGTGCAGGGTTAAAAAAATTGCTCCTGCAAAATAAGGCTCTTGGGGAAAAATTGGCATGGTCTATACATTCTCATCTGGAGCTTAAGTGGGTTAAAATTGTGTGAGCCAAATATTTGGATAATGAGGAAAATTGTTTTTTGACGGCCAAATCTCTTCCTCATGGCTCACGCATTTGGAACTTCATCAGAAATGCCAGAGATCTAATTTTGGACAATCTGACTTGGGAGATCAATGACGGAAATGAGACTCTTTTTTGGGAAGACTCTTGGGAAGGGTTTCCCATACTAGCTACGAATCCTTCACTATCTAGGGTCAAAGAAAAGGCTAAACAAGTTTGGGGGGACAAAGGAAGAGACTATTTTGAAAATCTGGTTGTTCTAAAGGATGGTTGTTACTGCTAGAAATTGCCAAGGCGGTTGGGTTTAGATCGCAGGAAGAGGAAGTTTTTGAGAGAATCTTAAAAGAGCAATTTATCTGGGGAAGGCTTGGTAGTGATAAAAAATTTTGGAACGCTTCGGCTAATGGGGTTTATTCTGCAAAGGTTGGCTACACAATTCTTGCATCTTCAGGAGAAGTGGAGTCAAGTCTCCCAACCAAATTATGTTGGAATAAATCTTGCCTTCCTAAGGCAGGTATTTATACATGGGCAGTAGCTCAGGGTAGGGTTTTGATGGGAGACGAATTTGCAAAGTTGGACTTCTATGGCCCATCTAGATGCCCTTTATGTAAAAATGCAGAGGAATCGATAGATCACTTATTGCTTAATTGTTAGTTTTCTCAAGCTATTTGGGAATGGTTGTGCTCGAAGCTTCAGTGGAAATCAAACTTTCCTACTACTTTTCTTGCCTTTTTGAATTCATTGTCATCTCCCTTGAGGCTTTCTTTGTTTAGTGATCTCTGGTTAATGTGCCCTTCAATTGTTTTGTGGGAAGTTTGGAAGGAAATAAACATGAGGATTTTTCAGGAAAAAGAGATGTATATTCCTCGGTTATAGAGAAAAATTGAGGGTAGCATAGTGGAATATTTGAATGCAAGGTTGGAGGAGATGAATTCCAAAGGTCGCAACTTTACTTTTTGGGATTATTTGATGTTGAAGAATTGGTTTGGTATTAAGACCCCTATGTTTTTGGGGTCTGGCGGTGCGACAACTGCAGAAGAGCGTAGCAAGGTGGTTTGGGTTCCCCCAAAGCTGGGGTGGGAAAAATTGAATTTTGATGGAGCTTCAAAGGGAAATCCTGGCCCATCTAGTGTGGGATGTATAGTTAAGAATAGTAAAGGCGAGGTCATGGGTTCTATAGCTGTTGGGCTGCCAGAGGGGACAAATAATGCAGCTAAATTTTAAGCTTTACTTCTTGGCCTGAATCTATGTAGGGAATTGAAAGTGAATAAGCTCATTGAGAGGGACTCCTCTTTAGTCATTAACGCATTGAGGACAAAAAAAATTTGGAACTGGAAGTTGAGTGAGAAGCTAGATGTTGCCTTGGGTTGGTTGGAAGATTTTGATCAAGTGATGATAAACCATATATTGAATGTTGAGGCAGATTTTCTTTCTAACTTGGGAGTAGTAGGTCTCAACAACAAAGTGATTGGTAGCTATGAAGTTTGATTCTTGTGGGCAGAAGGGTGGGCGGCCCTCCAAGCTGGCGGAGGGCAACATGCAGTCTGTTGGCTGGCATCCACATAAGGTGGATGAGCATTGAGGTGGATGAAATTAAGCGGAGGTAGGGTGAGGTGGAAGATAAAAGTATGAGTTTTAATGAAAACATTTAGTAGCTCATCCCTTAATGATAGCCTTGCTATCAGAGCTAGGGATGTAGGATGAAATCCCTGATGGCGAGACAACTCGCCAAGCTAAGAAATTATGTTTGGCTTGTGTGGCGGCATCATCACTTGAGGATTTTGGACATTATTAATTTGAGTTGGAGTCAGATGCATAGCATTTCAAAAGTTATTTTGGGTTTGCTGCTTTTTCATGGTGTCGGTTTGGTTGGATTTCTTTTCCTGGTATTTGGAATCGAAGGTGGTAGTCGATGGCTAAGAAGTTGAAGTTTGTTATTGCAGTTTCGGTGGAGGGATTGGTTTGGTTTGGCGCAAACACTCCAGTTTCTTTGTTTGCTACGAAATGTCAAGCTGCTTTCAGGGAGGTGACAAACCAAAGGATTAAAAGGATCTTAGTTAATAATGATCTGCTCATAGTGGCAGTAGTAAAAATGGTGTTGGGTAGAGGGAATTTGGAGAGGAACGAGTATGGGCATGATAATACACACATTTCTTTGTGTTTCCCGACCTCTTTGTTGGATAGTCAGGTTTCAAAGGAGATGGCGAAGGAGATGCTTGTTCGGTTGTTCAGGGAGGACCTGGTAGAAGTTTTGGATGTGGTGCTTAAGTTGGCAAAAACGGATGAAGCGGTCAAGTTCTACCCCTTCCTTCTGGATTTGAGTGGGTTGGCCCTTTTGTGCCATAGGATGATCGTGGCAGTGGTTGAGGAGTACCTAAAGAAGGTGTTGGGTTTGATGGTGACAGGTGGTATTGACTAGGTTAAATATTTTGAATCCTTTGCAAAATTGAATGGTTTTTTGTAAATGGTGGTCAGTGGTTTTAATTTTTTGGCTGTTAAGTATGTTGGTCGATGGTGGTAGTTTATAGTTGGGGCTTTTTTGTGGTCTGGGTATGCACTGTAATTTTGGAATATTTTTTTGCTGGCTATGTTGGCCGTTTGAAGTTTGTTACGTTTTAAGCTATTCGAATGTAGTAGGTTGCATATGCTCTATGCTCTATAATGGTCGAATGGTGTTGGTTATCTTTTGTCGGGTCTGGTTTGAAGTGAAAATCCTGCCAAGCAGTAAAAATGGTGTTGGGTAGAGGGAATTTGGAGAGGAACGAGTATGGGCATGATAATACACACATTTCTTTGTGTTTCCTGACCTCTTTGTTGGATAGTTAGGTTTCAAAGGAGATGGCGAAGGAGATGCTTGTTCGGTTGTTCAGGTTGGACCTGGTAGGAGTTTTGGATGTGGTGCTTAAGTTGGCAAAAATGGATGAAGCGGTCAAGTTCTACCCCTTCCTTCTGGATTTGAGTGGGTTGGCCCTTATGTGCCATAGGATGATCATGGCAGTGGTTGAGGAGTACCTAAAGAAGGTGTTGGGTTTGATGGTGACAGGTGGTATTGACTAGGTTAAAGATTTTGAATCCTTTGCAAAACTGAATGGTTTTCTGTAAATGGTGGTCAGTGGTTTTAATTTTTTGGCTGTTAAGTATGTTGGTCGACGGTGGTAGTTTATAGTTGGGGCTTTTTTGTGGTATGGGTATGCATTGTAATTTTGGAATAATTTTTTGCTAGCTATGTTGGCCGTTTGAAGTTTGTTACATTTTAAGCTATGCGAATGTAGTAGGTTGCATATGCTCTATGCTCTATAATGGTCGAATGGTGTTGGTTGTCTTTTGTTGGGTTTGGTTCGAAGTGAAAATCCTACCAAGCAGATGCATGTATATTTTATATAATATTTAATAAAAATACTGCCTTACATATAAAAATAAAATACTTCAATATCTTTATAAAAGCACTCATACACACAATTTTGTTGATTGACATGCATACATACATACATATATGTCACCTTTGTCCAATTTCTATTCTCACACATATGGGAAATTCGACCATGAGCATGCGTAGGTACATCTACCTATGTATACTCATGCACGTATTCACTCATATGTATGAGTTTACCATAAACACATACATATATACATATATACATTTTATGTATATAACTCATCAACATAACAATAAACATGTAAGGAAGGATTCCACTTATCATCAAGACTCATCACATACCTTATTCGATTCATAAACAAGATTGCAAATCAATATAAACACACACAACTAGATTGAAGATCACTTGCCATCTACCTGATTGGCTTGACTCAACTAGGACCAACTAGGGCATGTGTGTGTGAATGCTCAGTAAGACTGAATTAGAGGTTACCAGACCAAGTTCTCCTAAATGATACTTCCCCTCTCTTCTAGAGGCTTGATCTTGTTCTTCCATTCAACTCAGTTCACCATAGAAGTAGCTAGCTGAATCAATTCATTCATATACCTCTCATACATGTCATATTCACATTATATATTTCATATACTAAATCATAAAGCATTTAATTGAATCAAATATTCATTCAACATATTTTCATTAGAATTCCTAATTAAAACACATTCACATTTATTGAAGCAATTTACCAAACAAGGTAATAGTAAATAGGTAATAACACACGGGGTGTAACATACTCCCCCTTTGTGAATCATTGTCTCTAATGATTTTTAATTATCAATATGACCATAATATAAAGCACACATCAAAAAACATCACAAAACAAAACATAAGTGTTTTTCAAGAGTTTTCAAATTCAAGCAAGACTTGTGGAAACTTCTGCTTCATTTCAGCATAGTCTTCCCATGTGATAGAGTCTTCTGCATACTGATCCCATTGGAACTTGCATTGCAGAACCTCTCAGTTATGTAAGTGAAGCTTACATGTTTTGAGCACCTTGAGAAACTCGATTGTTACCACCCCTGGATCCTACACTTGTAAAGCATTCCAGTCAATAACATGGTTATTGCCTAGTATATACTTCTTAAGATATGAGACATGAAAGACATCATGCATCCTTGCAAGAGCTGGTGGCAAGGAAATCCTATATGCAACAGGTTTTATTTCCTCAAGAACCTCAAAATGTCCAACATAACATGGAGCTATTTTATATGACTTTCCAAACTTGATAGAACTCTTGTGAGGTTTAACTCTCAAACAACTCTATCCCCCACTACAAAATTCCTAGGCACCCATCTAGAATTAGCATAAATGTTTTTCCTATCATTAGCTTATGCTAATATCTACTTAATGATTCCAACTTGTTCCTCCATTTTTTATAACATCTCTGGCCCAAGGCTTATCCTATCTTCCAACTTATCCCAACTTATAAGAGTTCAAAACTTCTTGTCATATAATGCTTCAAATGGAGCCATCTTGATCACATAATGATAAGAGTTATTGTATGCAAACTCCACCAAGGGTAGATAATTCTCCCACTTGTATTGCTAATACATATAATGCATCCTTAGTAGGTCTTCTAATACTTGGTTTACCCTTTTAGTTTTCCCATCTATTTATGGATGATAAGCAAATCTTATATTCAATTTTGTTCCAAGTGCAAAAAATAGGGTTTTCCAAAATCTAGATCTCACTCATGCATCCCTATCTGAAATGATCTTTTTAGGAATCCCATGCAATATAAATATCTCTTGGATAAAATTTTGAGCTATTACAGGAGATCCATTAGTTAAATTCATTGGTATGAAGTGAGCTACTTTTTTCAACTTGTCAACCTCTACCAAAATGATATTGTGTGTGTTCCTTGACATAGGGAGGCCTTGCACAAAATCCATGCTAAAGAATTGCCACTTGCTTTCTGGAACTTCATGTGGATATAAAAGACCTATAGGATGATGATTCTCTGCCTTCACTCTTTGGCACTCTAAGCAACTTGTTACAAATCTTGTTGTGTCTCTTTCACACCCTTCCAAAAATGCAATGGCTTCACATCAACTAACATCTTGTTTACACTAGGATGTCCCGAATATGGTGCATTGTGCACTTCTTTCCATACTAAGTCACTCAATTCTCTAGAATTAGGTACATAAATTCTCCCTTTAAACCTTAACAATTCATTTGGTTCAAGGTGATATCCTTCGTACCTTTGATCTTGCAGATCATTCATGAGTGCTTCCTTGTCTTGTTCATAGAACTCATCACCCTTAGATTCTTGCAACATTTGACCTTTGAAGTTAGTTTGGAATGATATCATCGAGGAGATATGTATCCTATGACTTAAAGCATTAGAAACTCAATTCTATTTCCCCTTGATATAACTGATGTTGAAATCATAATCAGATATCAACTCTAACCACCTTCTTTGCCTTGCATTAAGATTAGGTCGGGTAAAAAAATACTTAAGACCATGGTGATCGGTCTTGAGTTCCAATGGTTTTCCCAACAAATAATGTCTCCACATCTATAAAGCATGAACCACTATTGCTAACTCTAAATCATGTGAAGCATAATTTTGTTCATAGGGCTTTAGCTTTCTAGAATCATAGGCTTTGACTTGCCCATCTTGAATTAATACTCCACCCAATCCTTCTCTAGATGCATCTGTAATAACCACAAAGTTACCATTAGGATCCTCTACCTTTAGTATTGGTGTTTTGGTCAACCTTTCTTTAAGTTGGTCAAATACTACTTGACACTTCTCAAACCACTCAAACTTCTTTCCCTTTCTTTGCAATAACGTGATGGGAAAATCTATCCTAGAAAATTTCTCAACAAACTTACGGTAATACCCAACCAATCCTGTAAAGCTTCTAAATTTTGGCACATTCTTGGGCACCGACCATTCTAGTACCGCTTTAATCTTAGTTGGATGAACCAAAATCCCTTTAGTCAAAATAATGTGACCCAAATACTGTACTTTCTTCTGGAAGAAGGTACACTTTGAGAGTTTTCCAAATAACTTATGCTCTCTCAATCTTTGAAGAATGATCTCTAGATGATTGAGATATTCCTCTTCATTCTTGGAGTAGATTAATATGTCATCCAAGAATACTAGCACAAATCTATCCAAACAACCCCTAAATACGTTGTTCAATAGGTTCATGAATGCTACTGGTGCATTCATCAGCCCAAAAGGTATAACTGTGAACTCATAATGTCTATATCTAGTTCTAAAAGCATTTTTAAAAACATCTTCATCCTTGACTCTAAGTTGATGATACCTAGAACGTAGATCAATCTTCAAAAATATTGTCGCTCCTCGCATCTAAAGATCATCAATAAATGGCAATGGATGCTTATTCTTTATTGTTGCTTTGTTAAGCAACCGATAATCAATACATAAGTACAATTTACCATCCTTCTTCTTTACAAAGATAATTGGAACTCCCCAACGTGAAACACTGGGTCTCATCAATCCTTTTGACAACAACTCTTCAATTTGTGCCTTCAACTCCATTAGTTCAGTTGTGGTCATCCTATAAGGTACTTTCGATATAGGTTTCAACCTTGGTACTATATCGATAGAGAAATCAAATATCCTCTTAGGGGGTAATCCAAGTAATTCTTCTAGAAATACATCCTCAAATTTATGTAAATAGGATCTCCATATCTAATTTTCCATATTCCAATGCCTCACCTTCTTTGACATCTTGAAAGTCTTGAGGTCCATAATATACTATATCATCTTGTGAGATGAATTCTTTACATTCCTCAAGCTTCTCTATTTTTACTGAAAAGAGTTGACAACATTTCTTCTTTTCTCTGAGCATCTACACAGTAGATATCTATCGTAACTTAACCTCTCTAGGAATTCCTTGCATTGACACCCAATTACCCAGATCTTCTAAACATTCTACTATTTTTGCATGACAATCTACCTTGGCCCAATGTCTCCATCGCCAATTCATCCCTAAGATGACATCGTAAGACCTTTAGGGAGCTACATACAGATTTACTTCCATGAGAAACTTGGAAGTTCAACTCTTGCTTCGAATAGACATTGACTTACCTTAGCTCTTGTTTGGTTAGCATAGTCTACAACCCAAGACTGTTCCATGTAGCCATCTTTTCTAAAAATTTGACTTACTATTCTAGGAGAAATAATTTCTTTTGTGGCACCAGTATCTATCAAAATTGAAATGGGAATTTCAAATAAAGTACCCGATACTTCCATTGGAGTAATTTGGTACTCCATTTTTCGATTATCCACAACTGCATGAATCCTTTGTTGGAACCCAACTTTTTGAGGTGGAGGAGAATTACCATGTAGTTGTGTCCCAAAAGGTTTTCTTGGACAATTACTCACATAATGGTCCCCACCAGATGTATAATACCCTTTCACTAGTACCCTCCTTTTTGTTGGTCTTCCAAAGTTGCTTTCATTTCCACCAACATTGTTGTTAAAGTTGTTATTTCCCCTTCAATCTTTCCTTGATTCATTCAATTTATTTTGGGATCCCTTATCCCCTTGCTTTTGAAAAATTGGCCCTTCATTAGGATTTCTTGGAGCTTGATTGGTTTACATCCAACCAGACTTCTTTTTATTTCTTTCTCAGTAATTGGAGATAGACTTATGCCTTTTTTCCTACTTAATTTCCTTCTCGTACACCAAATCCATTATTGTTGAACCGTGTATGTCTACCTCACCACCTATTTGCACATTTAGACCCATGATAAAATTCCTTATATAGAATGTCTCATCCTTTTGGTACATAGGTACATACTTAAGGAGTTGAGTGAACTTCTCCCAATACTCATTCACTGAGAGTCACCTTTCCTTATATTTTTGAAGTCAATGAGCTTTTGATCATAAAAGAGTTGGGGAAACCATATCTTCCATAAAATCTATGTAAATTCACTCCAAGTGAGGCTTAAGGAACTAAGCCCAAGCTCCATTTTATTACTCATCCACCAATGGGATGCTTCACTCACCAACTGAAATGCTCCCCATGTGGATTCAGTGATCTCATAGTAATTTCTAATTTTGAAATATTTCTCCATTTTCGTAAGCCATGTTTCTATCGCATCTCTAGTAGTACTACCTTAAAATTTTGGTGGTGTGATTTTTCTCATGTCATGGGATAACTCACTTGCCAAACATTTCCTTTCGGTTGACTCATAATATGTTTGTGACCTATCACTCTCTTGATCAGTAGATTTAGTATCATTATGGAAATCTTCCCCTTCTTCTTCATTGTTGGGAATTTCTTCCTCATTAATTGGAACTTCTTGTTCCACTCTTTCCTTTCTCTTGAATTCTTGTTAAAGGTTTTCTATTCTTGCTCTAGTCTCATCCATGATAGCTAGAATATGGTCCAATTTGGGTTTGGAATTCTCAACCCTTGACCTACTTCTTGACTTTCCCCCGTATTAGTTCTTGTCCTAACCATATTTTCAACAAAGCGGTTATATCTGGAGGTTTTCATTTTAATTAGATCTATGAAGTTTTACTCAATGTTAACAACATTCTAAATATATATCAACCACTTAAGAAATTCTATTTAAATAACTTAATCACAATTTTTTCTAAAAAGCGTAATTTTCATTATAATCAAAAAGGATTTTCAATTTCCTTGAGTTTACATAGAATGACTATTAAGATATTCTAAGGGATAATATCCCTCAGATTTTCTTTCCGATACATAGCTATGTGGGGTATAACTCTCAATTTTTTGCTCATTTCTATCTTTGAAAGGATAATATCCCTTTGATCTATCCTCAGACACATAGTTTCGAGGTACATAACCCTCTAAATCATCACTTGTGGCTATTAAATGAATTCCACTTAGGGAAGAACTCAAGGATCCCTAAATATCATGACTAGACTAATATTACATTTCAAGGGCATATCCCTTGATAAAGAGTCTGAATTTTCTGGAGAGACAGGAGGTAAGTAGTTGAAGTTGGCATCATCTTTCATCCTTCTCTTCTCTTGACTAATTTGTGAAAGGGAATGACTGAATTTTTCCATATCACTTAGCCAAATGGTGTTGTCATAATTAGTTCCCTCAATGGTATGAAAAATGAATTCTCTTTCCTTCTTGGCCTATAGGCAGTGCTCATTTCCGATCATTGAATTTCTTGCAATCATCCTAAGATGCACCATCTTAGCACAAGAATTTCCAAACATTAGATTCACATAATGTTGGATTTGGAAACATAGCGAGCACATAAGTTCTAGAGTTTAACTTGGTAGCTCTAATACCATGTGTAACATTCCCATTGTTCTCCCTAGTAAATCTACTAAGTTTTACCCACATGTAATTATCTATGCATCTAATGTAGAGCAATAAAAAAAATTCTTTTCTATTCAATAATAAATGCATCATTTGAAATATAACTTTATACAAACTTTTCCATTACATAATAAAACAATCATTCCAATAATATAAGTATGATTTAACTTTACATAAATATATTCAAGATAACATTTCACATTACAAATTCCATAAAGTTGGGTATATGATACATACATAGCTTAAACATGCTCACATGAACTATAAATACAATTGGTCTAGAATGTCCTTCTCCCAAATCTTGATCGCCAACTGCATGAGGAGAAGCATCACTTAGGCACTTTTCTTCCAACCATGGACTAACTGTGATCCCCCACACATCTACCAAACTTGGTAAGATGGCCATGCCTTCAACAAAGAGATTGGTTTGGTAACCTCATCCTTCAAATAGCCTTTCCTGAGCATAGTGATGTGTCCTACATTTCTAGAGCTTACCATAAATTCAACCTATGACTCTATGATATTCTCAGCCTAACTTATGTATTTGGATCACAGTGAATTGACATTGTAGATAGTGGCTACCTACACTAATTTGGCCAAAGATTCAACACCTAGGACTTCAAGTGAGGGTCATCTATATTCACCACTACAATTGCTCAATTTATATTTTGACCATTAGTATTCTATTCTATTCTAGGTTATTCCCTTTCCCGTGGATTATCCTAACCCTAGGAATAACCTTCCCTTTTAACTCACATTAAACTGACATTGTAACAAGTCTATCAAAACACAACTCTATCTTATGCTACACACCTAGAGTATATCTATAATTTGTATAGTACTAACAATCTACGTATAGTATGAATAATATAATCATTGTATGCATATCTATATGAGTAAATATCAAAATCAAGGTTTCATTAAACAAGAAGCAACCAAGTGCTATGCAAACATATCTAAGCATTTCACACAAGTAAAAGACAATCTTTCAACATGAAAATGAAATGAACAATCTTTCCACCATAAAGCAAAGAGGTAGAAATCAGCATGCCTATTTAAAAGCTTCCAACTGAATAATCTTCTCCTCAAGTTCACTTGCAGCTTCCACTACGAACTACCCAAATTCCTCTACTAGCTTCACTGGTGGTATTCCACCAAAAGCTATGTTATATGCTTTATGTGCCACATGCTATAATATGCACTTTGCTTCACCATATTAATAATGATAATCAACACTTTACTTAAATTAGCACTATGTTATGCACTTTGGAGATTATCATAATAACTATCATTTACATATATATATTAATATATATTCATTTAATAAAGTTTATCAAATACATTTAATCAATAAACAAGTATATATAATATATAAATATAAAGAATAATACTATTATATGTATATATATATGATTATATATAAATATACATATTAATTATATGTTACTATATTAATTAACACATACATAGTAATATATATATACACTACATATATACATATACATAATATTATTTCAATATCTTTATAAAAACGTGCTCATAAAAATAATTTTGTTGATCAACATATATACATGGAATTTATATATACATATACATGTGTGTCTGTGTCACCTTTGTCCAATTGGTATTCTCATGCATATGGGAAATCCGTCCATGAGCATGTATAGGTATGTCTACCTATGTATACTTATATATGTATTCACTCATATATATGAGTTTACCATAGACACGTGCATATATAAATATATACATTTTATGCTTATAAATCATTGGCATAACAATAAACATGCATAGAAGGATTCCACTTATCATCAAGACTCATCACATACCTTATTCAAAACATTCATAAACAAGATCACAAATCAATATAAACACACACAACTAGACTGAAGATCACTTACCATCTACCCAACTGGCTTGAATCAACTAAGAACAACTAGGGCATGAGTGTGTGAATGATCAGTAAGATTGAATTAGAGGTTACCAGACCATGTTATTCTCCTAAGTGATACTTCCCCTCTCTTCTAGAGGCTTGATCTTGTTCCTGCATTTAACTTAGTTCACCATAATAGTAGTTAGCCGAATCAATGCATTGATAAGTATGAAATACGTACAATCTTGGATAGAATACACTACACATGCAATGAAATATATAAGACAAAGGAAATGAATAAGGACAAAGAGAGTGAATGGATGGTGGAAAGCCAAGATGGGATTGTGAAGAGTGAAAAGATCATGGGGGGAAAGTGTTGTGTCCCTTTAAGGTAAATGAGGACAATGGGAAGTCAAGCACTGCTAAGTCAGAGGTATATATGTCTGAAAATACAGTGATGATAGAGGTAGAAAGTCTTATACAAGTCAAGAGAGTGAAAGATGCAAAGAGCCAAGGAAAATGACAAGGGAAAGAGTTTTAGATGGTTGAGGTTGAAAAGAAGCAAGTTGAGAGCATGGTGTTTAATAAACATGGGGGACAGTCAGATTGTGTTAACAAAGAGGTTCATAAACTTGGTAGGACAAAGGTCCTTGAGGCAAAATATTAGATGCAAAGAGTGGGCAGTCAAGAAAAAGCGATGAAAAGTGAGATGCAAGGAAGTGTGGATGAAATCAAGCATACACAGATAGTTGAGAGGAAGGTTGTAGTCACCACAAGTGGTGAAGATGTGAAAGCAAAGAGTTTGAAGAAGGTCTCAGTGATGGAAGAGACCAAGGATGTGATAGGCCAAGAGAAGGCTAAAGAGAAAGTGTTTGTGAAGTCTCCAAATGAAGTGGAGAAGAGAGATAGTATTGTGGTAAGGACAGAGAGTTGTCCTTGGATGACAAGATTGGTTGAGGGGCAGTCATATGCTGCCATGATAGTGGTTCCAAGAATGGAGAACCTAAAGACGGTTGTGAAGAGAAAGGGTAATAGGCAAAGAGTGAAGGAAGTCCTTTATTACTTCCTTTTTTTGATAATACTTTTGATGGGAGTCAAACCAAGGGTCAAGATGAAAGAGGAAAGACAAAGTGTGGAATATTTTGTAATGAATGAAGCTGAAGAACAAAGTGGAAGTAGATGGATGAAGCAGTTGATGACAAATCAAAGCATGAAAATGTAGATCCAAAATGACAAGGCAAGAAGAGGACTAATTTGCATGGACAAGTTCAAGCCAAAGGTTAAGATGAAGATCAAATGGAGCAGAGCATGGAAGACTACAAGGAGGAGCATCAAAGATTTGAGGATCAAAGAGTTAATGCAGGTCAAGAGTTGAAGGCTTCCAAGGGACTTGGAAAGACTTCATGGTTGAGTGAATGGTGCAAAGCACTTTGTTCCTCCTTTGGTGAAATAGGTCTAGTTCAGTTGTTTGAGTCTTGAAGATGTCAAATAAGGCCATGTTATGCAATCATGTAATGTTTGTTTTAGTTTTTGAGTCAAGGTGGGGTCATGAGGCAAATAATGTAATGTTGCAAAAAATGTTGTCATTTCAAAAACTGTAAAAGTGCAAAAATTGAAAATGAGAGGGAATGCCAATGGTCGAGTTGGTTGGAAAGGTAGTTGAGGAGGTTGATTCAATTTTTTTTGAGGGATAATTCTTTAAAAAGGTTTTTGGAACTCGTTGAGAGGTTGTTGATGAAGTTTGATTGAATAAAGACATTGAAAGGCTCTAAAAATTATGTAATTTCCAGAAAAATCTCTGTTTATTGGGATTGTACGGATCTATATAGGTCTCTTTCAGTTTTATTTTATTTTGGATTGTTGCATACATGTTCTAACTTCAAATTTTAATTGGTTTGGAGGTTTGATATTTCATATTAAGGGAGATTGAACTCTTTTTCTGGAAGTGTCTAGTTAAGGGTGTGTTTAAGGGTTTGAGAGCTAGAATGCACTAACAGGCCATTCCACCTACTGTACATGATTTCCTTTGGTGGAATGGGCCTGATTAGACTAGGATAGGGTGTAGGAATATGAAAATTTCATTGGTGAAGATATTGGATGAGATCTTGCACGCTGCCCTAGTTGAAAATATAGAATTTAGGCCTTAAGAACAAGGCTAGAGTTTGTGAATTGAGGAAATTGCTTGGGAACAAGATAGAACCTGATGAAATTAGTGAGAGAAGGTGTAGTTTGAAGAGTTTCAAGGTATGCAAGGGCAGGGGAGGACATTTTTTTCATTGGGCATGAAGCCCTAATTGAGAAAAGAGCATTTTTGAGTGGAAAAGTGAGGTTTTAGGTTGGGAAAGTGAGTAAAGTTTAGGGGAAGCATATTATGAAGGTGAATTAAGCTTGTGCGGGCTAAAAAAGAGTGCTTGAGGTGCTGATAAGATTGCATGTGGTCTGGAGATAGGTTTTTCAATAAACCCTTGCTTATTTGGTGAAAAATGAGGGTTTCTTGGTATGGGACTCTAGTGAGCAAGTTTTGGATAAGAGGTTAGAGAATCTAAGGTTTTGGGGAATTTTGAGGACTATCAAGCATAATTTTGAGTTGGAAATAAGTTTGAAATGGTGATCCTTTGTAAAAGTGGTCTAATTGGAGCCCTTTTTAGTGTTGAAACTCAGTTTAAGTGGAGTTGGTCCAAAGAGACCTATAATGATTTCTTGGTATGTTTTGGTTGGGAATAATGGGTGCTCAAAATGGTGTATAGGTTGTGGATTTGTTAAAGTGATTGGGAGATAAGAACTAAAAGGAAGGTCTGGACACCTACTAGGCAAGTAGGGTATTTGTGAAGGAGTTAACCCTTGAGAGGGTTTTGAAGTTTTCAAAAGTGGTTGAAATATCTCTAAAGGTGTTTTTTGTGTTAAAGACCTCCCTGCATTTTATTAGTTGGTATCAAAGCATAGTGCTGATTTGAGGAAGGAAGAGCTATTTTGGAGAAGGGACAAAATGAATGCCCTGGTTAGGGAATTGACTGAAGAGAAGGAGACACTACAAAGAAAAGCACTTTTCAAAACCACCTGCAAGTGTAATGGCAAGGTATGTACCATAATGGTAGATTCTGGTAGTTTAGATAACATGGTATCATAAGAAATGGTTGATAAGTTGCATTTAGCAAGGATGCCTCATGAAAAACAATATTATGTTTCTTAGTTGAATGGTGAACATTCTCTTTTGGTCAAGGAGAAATCTTGGGTTGAGTTCCAAATAGGTGGATATAAAGATATAATTTTATGTGATGTGGTACCTATGAGTATATGCCATTTGTTATTAGGGATACCATGGCAGTATGAGAGATTTACTTTGTATGATAAAAGGCATAATAGTTATAAGATTATGAAGGATGGAGTTTCTTTTACTTTGATTCCATTGTTGGAAAAGGATCAGGGACATTGTAAGAAAGCAAGAGTGATTATGTAGGGAAGAAAAGAGTTCATAATGTGTGAGGAAGACAATAAAAATGAAGGTGCCGCCACTAACAAAAAAGAAAATGCTGAGACGAAAAGTATAGACAAGGATGCAACGATGGAGAGAAAAGAGGATGATGATTTGGTGATGAAGACTGAGATAGATAAGATCAAGGATGAAATGACCTTGAAGATTCAATAAAATTTTGTAAAGCATTATGAAGACAAGAGAGGGAATGAGTTTTGTAAATGGAAAGCAAAAGAGGTTGTAGGACAGTCAAGTATTGTGAAAACAAAGGTGTGTAAATCTGTTACAGAGGTTTGTGAGAAAAAGAATTTTGGGGCAGATATCTTGATAAAAGGAAAACATGAGATCTTTAAGAGTGAAAGTGAATTTCCCAAGGAGAGGCAAGATCGGCCTAGTAAGGTCGTTGTGGGAGAAGCATATTATCCACTGATTGGACAAGAAGATGGAAAGTATCAGATGTTTGATGGTAAAAAGGATGATGGACCTGATAGCAAAGAGGTATTAGAGGCAGAGAGAATGAAGACGAAGGAAATGAATAAGGACAAAGAGAGTGAATGGATGGTGGAAAGCCAAGATGGGCTTGTGAAGAGTGAAAAGATCATGGTGGGGGCAGTGTTGTGTCCCTTGAAGGTAAATGGGGACAATGGGTAGTCAAGCACTGCTAAGTCAGAGGTATATAAGTATGAAAATACAGCGAGGATAGAGGTAGAAAGTCTAATACAAGTTAAGAGAGTGAAATATGCAAAGATCCAAGGAAAATGGCAAGTGAAAGAGTTTGAGATGGTTGAGGTTGAAAAGAAGCAAGTTGAGAGCATGGTGTTTAATAAACATGGTGGACAGTCAGATTGTGTTAACAAAGAGGTTCATAAACTTGGTAGGATAGAGGTCCTTGAGGCATAATATCATATGCAAAGAGTGGACAGTCAAGCAAAAGAGATGAAAGGTGAGATGCAAGGAAGTGTGGCCAGAATTAAGCATACACAAAGATTTGAGAGGAATGTTGCAGTCACCATAAGTGGTGAAGATGTGAAAGAAAAGAGTTTGAAGAAGGTCTCAGTGATGGAAGAGACCAAGGATGTGATAGGCTAAGAGAAGGCTAAAGAGAAAGTGTTTTCTCCAAATGAAGTGGAGAAGAGAGATAGTGTTGTGGTAAGGATAGAGACTTTTCCTTGGATGACAAGATTGGTTGAGGGGCAGTCATATGCTGCCATTACAATGGTTCCAAGAATGGAGAACCTAAAGATGGTTGTGAAGAGAAAGGGTAAGAGGCAAAGAGTGAAGGAAGTCCTTTATTACTTCCTTGTTTTGATAATAATTTTGATGGGAGTCATACCAAGGGTCAAGATGAAAGAGGAAAGACAAAGTGTGGACTATTTTTCAATGAATGAAGTTGAAGAACAAAGTGGAAGCAGGTGGATGAAGCAGTTGATGACAAATCAGAGCATGAAGATGCAGAGCCAAAATGACAAGGCAAGAAGAGGTCTACTTTGCATGGAAAAGTTCAAGCCAAAGGTGAAGATGGATATAAAATGGAGCAGATCATGGAAGAATACAAGGAGCAGCATCAAATAGTTGAAGATCAAAGAGTTAATGCAGGTCAAGAGTTGAAGGCTTACAAGGGACTTGGAAAGATTTCATGGTCGGGTGAATAGTGCAGAGCACCTTTTTCCTCTTTTGGTGAATTATGTCTAGTTTAGTTTTTTGAGTCTTGATGATGTCAAATAAGGCCATGTTAGGCAATCATGTAATGTTTGTTTTATCTTTTGAGTCAAGGTGGGGTCATGATGCAAATAATGTAATGTTGCAAAAAATGTTGTCATTTCAAAAACTGTAAAAGTGAAAAAATTGAAAATGAGAGGGAATGCCAACGGTCGAGTTGGTTGGAAAGGTAGTTGAGGAGGTTGATTCAATTGGTTTTGAGGGATAATTCTTTAAAAAGGTTTTTGGAACTCGTTGAGAGGTTGTTGATGAAGTTTGATTGAATAAAGACATTGAAAGGCTCTAAAAATTATGTAATTTCCATAAAAATCTATGTTTATTGGGATTGTACGGATCTATATAGGTCTCTTTCAGTTTTATTTTCTTTTGGATTGTTGCATACATGTTCTAACTTCAAATTGTAATTATTTTTGAGGTTTGATATTGCATATTAAGGGAGATTGAACTCTTTTTCTTAAAGTGCCTAGTTATGGGTGTGTTTAAGGGTTTGAGATCTAGAATGCACTAACAGGACATTCCACCTATTGTACATGTTGTCCCTCAGTGGAATGGGATTTATTAGACTAGGATAGGGTGTAGGAATAGGAAAATTGCATTGGTGAATATATTGGATGAGATCTTGCACGCTGCCCTAGTTGAAAATATAGAATTTAGGCCTTAAGAACAAGGCTAGAGTTTGTGAATTGAGGAAATTGCTAGGGAACAAGATAGAACCTGGTGGAATTAATGAGAGAAGGTGTACTTTGAAGAGTTTTAAGGTCTACAAGGGTAGGGGAGGACATTTTTTTGTTTGGGCATGAAGCCCTAATTGAGAAAAGAGCATTTTTGAGTGGAAAAGTGAGGTTTTAGGTTGGGAAAGTGAGTAAAGTTTAGGGGAAGCATATTATGAAGGTGAATTAAGCTTTTTTAGGCTAAAACAAGAGTGTTTGAGGTGGTGATAAGATTCCGTATGGTCTGGAGATGGGTTTTTCAATAAACCCTTGCTTATTTGGTGAAAAATGAGGGTTTCTTGGTATGGGACTCTAGTGAGCGAGTTTTGGATAAGAGGTTAGAGAATCTAAGGTTTTGGGGGTATTTTGAGGACTATCAAGTGGAATTTTGAGTTGGAAATAAGTTTGAAGGGGTGATCCTTTGTAAAATTGGTCTAATTGGAGCCCTTTTCAACGTTGAAACTCAGTTTAAGTGGAGTTGGTCCAAAGAGACCTATAGCGATTTCTTGGTATGTTTTGGTTGGGAATAATGGGTGCTCAAAATGGTGTATAGGTTGTGGATTTGTCAAATTTATTGGGAGATAAGACCTAAAAGCAAGGTCTAGACACCTACTAGGCAAGTAGGGTATTTATGAAGGAGTTAACCCTTGAGAGGGTTTTGAAGTTTTCAAAAGTGGTTGAAATATCTCTAAAGGTGTTGTTTGTGTTAAAGACCTCCCTGCATGTCATTTGGTATCAGAGCACAATATTGATCTGAGGAAGGAAGAGTTGTATTGGATAAATGAAAAAATGAATGCCCTGATTAGAGAATTGACTGAAGAGAAGGAGATGCTACAAAGAAAAGCACTTTTCAAAACCACCTGCAAGTGTAATGGAAAGGTATATACCGTAATGGTAGATTCTGGTAGTTTAGATAACACGGTCTCACAAGAAATGGTTGATAAGTTGCATTTAGCAAGGACGCCTCATGAAACACCATATTATGTTTCTTGGTTGAATGGTGAACATTCTCTTTTGGTCAAGGAGAAATCTTGGGTTGAGTTCCAAATAGGTGGTTATAAAGATATAATTTTATGTGATGTGGTACCTATGAGTACATGTCATTTGTTATTAGGGATACCATGGTAGTATGAGAGATTTTCTTTGTATGATGGAAGGCATAATAGTTATAATATTATGAAGGATGGAATTTCTTTTACTTTGATTCCATTGGTGGAAAAGGATCAGGGAAAAAGTAAGAAAGAAAGAGTGATTATGCAGGGAAAAAAAGAGTTCATAATGTGTGAGGAAGAAAAAAACAGTGAAAGTGCTGCCACTAAAAAAAATAAAATGTTGAGACAACAAGTATAAACAAGGATGCAATGATGGAGAGCAAAGAGGATGATGATTTGGTGATGAAGACTGAGATAGAGAAGATCAAGGGTGAAATGACCTTGAAGATTCAAGACAAGTTTGTAAAGCATGATGAAGACAAGAGAGGGATTGAGTTTTGTCAATGGAAAGCAAAAGAGGTTGTAGGACAGTCAAGTACTGTAAAAAAAAAGGTGTGTAAATATGATATAGAGGTTTGTGAGAAAATATTTTTGGGGCAGAGATCCTGATAAAAGGAAAATATGAGATCTTGAAGAGAGAAAGTGAGTTCCCTAAGGAGAGGCAAGATCGGCCTAGTAAGGTCACTGTGGGAGAGGTATATTGTCCACTGATTGGAAAAGAACATGGAAAGCAACAAATGTTTGATGGTAAAAGGGATGTTGGACCTAATAGCAAAGAGGTCTTAGAGGTAGAGAGAATGAATACAAAGGAAATGAATAAGGACAGAGAGAGTGAATGGACGGTGGAAAGCCAAGATGGGCTTGTGAAGAGTGAAAAGATCATGGTGGGGGCAGTGTTGTGTCCCTTGAATGTAAATGAGGACAATGGGTAGTCAAGCACTGCTAAGTCAGAGGTATATAAGTATGAAAATACAGCGAGGATAGAGGTAGAAAGTCTAATACAAGTTAAGAGAGTGAAATATGCAAAGATCCAAGGAAAATGGCAAGTGAAAGAGTTTGAGATGGTTGAGGCTGAAAAGAAGCAAGTTGAGAGAATGGTGTTTAATAAATATGGTGGACAGTTAGATTCTGTTAACAAAGAGGTTCATAAACTTGGTAGGATAGAGGTCCTTGAGGAAGAATATCAAATGCAAAGAGTGGACAGTCAAGAAAAAGAGATGAAAAGTGAGATGCAAGGAAGTGTGGCCAAAATTAAGCATACATAGAGAGTTTAGAGGAAGGTTGTATTGACCCAAAGTGGTGAAGATGTGAAAGCAAAGTGTTTGAAGAAGGTCTTAGTGATGGAAGAGACCAAGGATGTGATAGGCCAAGAGAAGGCTAAAGGGAAAGTGTTTGTGAAGTCTCCAAATGAATTGGAGAAGAGAGATAGTGTTGTGGTAAGGACAGAGAGTTGTCCTTGGATGACAAGATTGGTTGAGGGGTAGTCATATGTTGCCATGACAGTGGTTCCAAGAATGGAGAACCTAAAGATGGTTGTGAAGAGAAAGGGTAAGAGGAAAAAGTGAAGGAAGTCCTTTATTACTTCCTTATTTTGATAATACGTTTGATGGGAGTCAAACCAAGGGTCAAGATGAAAGAAGAAAGAGAAAGTGTGGAATATTTTCCAATGAATGAAGCTGAAGAACAAAGTGGAAGCAGATGGATGAAGCAGTCGATAGCAAATCAAAGCATGAAGATGCAAATCCAAAATGACAAGGCAAGAAGAGGACTACTTTGCATGGACAAGTTCAATCCAAAGGTTAAGATGAAGATCAAATGGAGCAGAGCATGGAAGACTACAAGGAGGATCATTGAAGAGTTATTGTAGGTCAAGAGTTGAGTGCTTCCAAGGGACTTGGAAAGATTTCATGGTCGGGTGAATGGTGTAGAGCACCTTGTTCCTCCTTTGGTGAAATAGGTCTAGTTCAGCTATTTGAGTCTTGATGATGTCAAATAAGGCCATGTTAGGCCATCATGTAATGTTTTTTTTAGTTTTTGAGTCAAGGTGGGGTCATGATGCAAATAATGTAATGTTGCAAAAAATGTTGTCATTTCAAAAAGTGAAAGTGCAAAAATTGAAAATGAGAGGGAATGCCAATGGTCGAGTTGGTTGGAAAGGTATTTGAGGAGGTTGAGATGATTGGTTTTGAGGGATAAGTATTTAAAAAGGTTATTGGAACTTGTTGAGAGGTTTTTGATGAAGTTTGATTGAATAAAGACATTGAATGGATCTCAAAATTCTATAATTTCCAGAAAAGCTTTGTTTATTAGGACTGTACGGCTCTGTACAGGTCTCTTTCTGTTTGATTTTCTTTGGGATTTTTGCATACATGTTCTAACTTCAAATTTTAATTGGTTTGGAGGTTTGATATTGCATATTAAGGGAGATTGAACTCTTTTTTTCTGAAAATGCCTAGTTAAGGGTGTGTTTAAGGGTTTGAGAGCTAGAATCCACTAATAGGCCAGTCCACCTACTGTACATGTTGTACATCAATGGAATGGACCTAATTAGACTAGGATAGGGTGTAGGAATAGGAAAATTTCATTGGTGAAGATATTGGATGAGATCTTGCACGCTACCCTAGTTGAAAATACAGAATTTAGGTCTTAAGAATAAGGCTAGAGTTGGTTAATTGAGGAAATTACTTGGGAAAAAGATAGAACCTGATGGAATTAGTGAGAGAAGGTGTATTTTGAAGAGTTTTAAGGTATTCAATGGTAGGGGAGGACATTTTTTGTTTGGGTATGAAGCCCTAATTGAGAAAAGAGCATTTTTTAGTGGAAAAGTGAGGTTTTAGGTTGGTAAAGTGAGTAAAGTTTGGGGGAAGCATATTATGAAGGTGAATTAAGATTGTGAAGGATAGAAAAAGAGTGTTTGAGGTGGTGATAATATTTCATGTGGTTTGGAGATGGGTTTTTCAATAAACCCTTGCTTATTTGGTGAAAAATGAGGGTTTCTTGGTATGGGACTCGAGTGAGCAAGTTTTGGATTAGAGGCTGGAGAATTTGAGGTTTTGGGGGAATTTTGAGGACTATCAAGTGGAATTTTGAGTTGTAAGTAAGTTTGAAGGGGTGATCCTTTGTAAAAGTGGGCTAATTGGAGCCCTTTTCAGTGTTGAAACTCAGTTTAAGTGGAGTTGGTCCAAAGAGACCTATAGTGATTTCTTGGTATGTTTTGGTTGGGAATAATGGGTGCTCAAAATGGTGTATAGTTTGTGGATTTGTCAAAGTTATTAGGAGATAAGACCTAAAAGCAAGGTCTAGACACCTACTTGGTAAGTAGGGTATCTGTGGAGTTAACCCTTGAGAGGGTTTTGAAGTTTTCAAAAGTGGTTGAAATATCTCTAAAAGTGTTGTTTGTGTTAAAGACCTCCCTGCATTGCATCAAATCTATTCAACATTTTATTACTTTGCATCAATTATTGCCACATACTTGTATATATAGTCCATTTTTTATATCTAGAAATTCTGAACCATCTTCGTCTAGTTCACAATTACTTGTTATAGATACCCCTGTACAGTCTCAAGCTACTGAAATCTTGCCTGGTAAAACCCTTAACATAAATCCTAACTTGGATGCCTCCCAATTAGAAGACTTGATTGAGATGTTGCATTCACACAAAGAGGCCTTTGCTTGGGATTACCAATACATGAGAGTTATTCATCTTGCTACTTGTACACACTATATCTACATAGAGGAAGGGAGTAGACCTGTTAGACAACCCCAGAGAAGATTAAACCTAGTCTTACGGGAAATAGTTAGGATGAACTTCAAATGTTGCTTAATGTAGGATTTATCTATCCTATATCAGATAGCCAATGGATGTCCCCACTTGTGGTTGTTCCCAAAAAAATAGAAAATGGTGAATATGTGTTGATTATAGGGCCCTTAACAAGGCCACCAAGAAAGACCATTTCTCACTTCCTTTCATTGGCCAATTCCTAGACACCTTAGATGGAAAGAAGTTATTTTCCTTTCTCGATGGATTTACTGGGTATAACCAAATTCGTTTTTCCCCGAAAGACCAAGAAAAAACTACTTTTACCTACCCATGGGGCACATTTTCTTGTAATGTCATACCTTTCAAATTGTGTAATGCACCTGCTACATTCTAGCGAGTTGTTTTGAGTATTTTTGCAGATTTAATTCATGACTATGTAGAAGTATAAATGGATGACTTTATGATACATATGATAAAGCTAAGGAAAATCTTGAAAAAGTACTTAAGTGATGTATTGATACTAACCTTTCTTTGAGTCATGAAAAATGTCATATTTTAATGACTGAAGGTATTGTTCTAGGTCACTATATTTCTGCAAAAGGAATTGAAGTGGATCCTAAAAAGGTAAAAGTTATTCAAGACTTTCATGTGCCTACCTCTCCAAAGGATGTACGTAGTTTCCTAGGACATGTTGGTTATTATCGAAGGTTTATTCAAAATTTCAGCAAGATTGCCTCACCTCTCTTTGTGTTGCTACGGAAGGACGTAGATTTCTCATGGACACTTGAATGCCAACAAGCCTTCAAAGAAATGAAAGTTAAACTGATAACTACACCCATGTTGCGAGGACCCAATTGGGAACTTCCATTTCACATACATACCGACACATTAGATAATTCTATGGGAGTCGTACTCGGATAAAAGGAAGACACTCTCTTTTACTCTATCTATTATATCAATAATAATTTTACTGGTGCTAAGGTAAACTATACTATCACTGAAAAGGAATTCTTGGCTGTAGTTTATGCAATAAATAAATTTCAACACTATATCATTGGTTACAAGTTTTTTGTGCATGTCGATCACTCTGCAATTAGATTTTTGATGAACAAGCCAGTTTTCACAGGTCAAGTAATCCAATGGTTGCTTCTCTTGCAATAATTTGACATTACCATTCTTGAAAAACTAGAATGGGAGAATGTAGTGGCTGAATTTTTATCTAGACTACAGCAAGAGGATGAACCAATTCTCATGGATGATACTTTTTTAGATGAACACCTTTTTGCTATTTCTGTAAAGAGCCCATGGTTTGCCGATATTGCTAACTATCTAGTTACCTACAAGTTTCCACCCCACTTCTCATCACGAGAATGTTGAAAGCTCGTAGGGCTTAGTGGGAAATACAATTGGATTAATGGTTTGCTTTTCCATACAGGGATTGATAATATTATGCATCATTGTGTTCAAAAAGAGGATGTTTTTGATATCCTCTATGATTGTCACTTTGAGCCTTGTGGAGGCTATTTCATAGCACAAAAAACCGCTAATAAACTTTTAACTGTAAGGTACTATTGGCTAATGCTCCACAAGGATTACAAAAGGTTTGTTCGACATTGTGATAAGTGTCAACGTATGGGCCGACCTACCCACTCTGATGAGATACCTTTACACCCCCAATTATCAATAGAACCCTTTGAAAAATGGGGTTTAGATTTTGTAGGGCCCTTTAATCCTCCTCAAAATAAAGAATAAATTTTAGTTTTTATAGATTATGTCACTAAATGGGTAGAGGTAGTAGCCTTTAATCATTCTAGGGATACCAAGGTTGCTAACTTGTTGTATTCTAATATTTTCACCAAGTACGGTGTGCCCAAAGAAATTGCCACAAATCAGGGAGCACAATTCACCTTTGATTTGGTTGTTGCATTAGTTCGAGAATATGAAATCAAGCATCTAAAGTCTTCTCCCTACCATCCACAAGATAATGGGCAAGTGGAAGTGACCAACTGAGAATTGGAGAATATCCTGATGAAGACAATAGCATTACATAAGAAAGACTAGGCAGACAGACTTTTTGAAGTAGTTTTCCCCTACTGCACAACTTGGAAGACAACCATAGGACTCACACCATATGAGATTTTCTATTGCAAGAAGGTTGTCTTTCCAATTGAATTTGAAGTGAAGACTCTCTGCACTACTCTTCAAGTTGATATGAGTCTCTGTGAAGCCCAGAAAGAGAGACTTTCTCAACTCCATTCTCTAGATGAAATGCGTCAAGAGGCCCTTCTTCATGCAGAAGTGGTGTAGAAACAAAGAGCGCAGTGGCATGAACACTTTATTCGGTCACATGAATTCCAACCTAGGGATTGGGTGTTGCTTTATGACTCCCGATTCTAGGAATTTAAATGGAAGTTCCATACTCGTTGGCTCGGTCCTCATGAAATCCATACTGTGTACAAAAATGGTGATGTTAGACTATGCACTATGGATTCATAACACATGGCTCTTCTTGTCAATGGGAATCATTTGAAGCTTTACTAATGGACCCTTTCAAGGTAAACATTTTCTTGTAATGTGATGGAGGAACTAACTCTTGTTCCTCTCACTTCTTCTGAATGATGATATATGTATTCCATAAAAAAAGCAATAAAAGATCCAATAATGAAAACCCTCAGGCATTGTTGGCCAGTCAATACTTGAAAACCAATTCTAGTAGGTGTTGATTGTTTAATAATATTAGGGGTAAAAATTGGTTTCTCAGTGCCTCTAGGCGGTGATAGAGTGAAAGCCAAGTTTTTAATGCTTTTTCATCAAGACAAAAAAAGGAAAACAAATCGCCATTTGTTCCTCCTATCACCCAGGTGCTCGGAACTTTAGCTACTAAAGTTTCTTTTCACACCCCTTTCAGCTCTATCCCTTTCTGGGATGTTTTTGTAGCCTCCTAGTGCTATATTTCTTTGGTTGGTTATCTTGTGCACTGGTTTTCACCTTTCATGATTTTCTTTCTGTGTGCCAAGAACTTTCCTGTCACTCTCGTGACAGTGTTAAATCTCTTTTCTACAACAGTCGCTATACTTCATGTTGATATTTCCAGTTCTGCTACGCATATGTTGCTAGAATGTCTTCCATTTTTTCATGTCATTTCAAATCTAATCTGACATTGATTTCATTTATTCCCTTTTTGGATTCTTCTACCACTTTTGGATTCAACATACCATTCACCCCCTAACTTTTCTCCATGTCAACCTTCTCGGTACCATCTATCTTTATCCACCACTTTTCACTTCACTTCGTCATCATTTCCATGCCATCTTTCTCTTGCTTCATTTTTTTTGTCTAATCACCCTCACTGTGATCTTCTTCCACTCATGCTACCCATTCTCCAAGGATGTTGCATTTATGCTTGTTCATTTGTTGTCCTCCTGCGTAAGATTTCTCACATGGCCTGATCTCCCTCGGTAATTGGTAAGGTGGTAAGTTTTATATTTTTTCAATTTATTAGTTATATTTATTTTCCATAACCATTGGTGACTTGCTCCATGGATAGGTTCGACCTTCAGCTGGGGGTGGGTAAAATTGGCATATTCTTTGTAGCTATTTATGGTATGATTACCTGGACAAGGCATATTTTTCACTCAATTTACCTGTCATTTCCAATCCCTAACTGTACTATGCAATCAATTCCATGTGATTAATCCTTGTGTTCATTAATCATCACCACATATCATATGTCATTTTTCCCTTAACCTTCTTTACCTTTTTACTGTTTCCATTTTCTTGTTTTAGCATTTTGCATTGGTGGTTCCAATTTTTTGGTTTTCTACAGTGTCGACTTCCTAGCACAACCATGGCCAAATGCCAACACTGCTATGAACCTAGCTCCATGACACAACTCTGAGCTACAGGGGAGGCTTATAAAATATTCAAGCAAGCACATTGGGACGTATATTTCAAAAGATTGTGTGGGTCTGACAAGAATGTAGCCAGGTATTTTGCACATGGGTTCCATAAGAATCAAGTGAGTCTCAGGGGATTGCAATTCTCTGTTTCATTAAGACAACTACGGATATCACAAGACTTCTATTATCTAGAGAACATTATTTCCCTGATATTTCTACCAAGGTGACAAATTTACGACCCCTAAGAAGGAAAATTTTATAGCATGATGAATCCATTGAGTATGTTATTGGCTAAGGGACCAAGTTGGGTTCACTTCCTCACTCATGGAATGATTTTTCTTGGTTTATTGTACAATATATTACTTGTGAAGGGAGGTATGTATATGTATATGCACAAAATTTTTGCCTCTTGTTGTATTTGTGGAAAATTTTGCTTGTAAATGCCCCTATTTTCTTCTCTGTTCATTACAGCGTATGAGTAAGGTTGTGCAAAGTTGGAAGCAGTATTCCTTAGCTCATCATGGGTTAATTAGGTTATTGATTATCTAGGAATAAAAATTTTTGTCTCCTCCTAGTGATTGGGA
>VDFB02086081.1:371578982-371600776 GCA_007258455.2 Sequoia sempervirens
GTCTAGTACAAGACAAGAAAGAAAGTATAGTGGGCCAAGGAAATGACAAAGGTTAGTGAAAGGGATTGTAAAGGTTGAGAAGAGGGATGAAGGTTGCAGTCACCCCAAATGGTGAAGATGTGAAAGCAAAGAGTTTGAAGAAGGTATCAGTGATGGAAGAGACCAAGGATGTGATAGGCCAAGAGAAGGCTAAAGAGAAAGTGTTTGTGAAGTCTCCAAATGAAGTGGAGAAGAGAGATAGTGTTGTGGTAAGGACAAAGAGTTGTCCTTGGATGACAAGATTGGTTGAGGGGCAGTCATATGCTGCCATGACAGTGGTTTCAAGAATGGAGAACCTAAAGATGGTTGTGAAGAGAAAGGCTAAGAGGAAAAGAGTGAAGGAAGTCCTTTATTACTTCCTTGTTTTGATAATACTTTTGATGGGAGTCAAACCAAGGGTCAAGATGAAAGAGGAAAGAAAAAGTGTGGACTATTTTGTAATGAATGAAGTTGAAGAACAAAGTGGAAGCAGATAGATGAAGCAGTTGATGACCAATCAAAGCATGAAGATGCAGATCCAAAATGACAAGGCAAGAAGAGGACTACTTTGAATGGACAAGTTCAAACCAAAGGTGAAGATGAAGATCAAATGGAGTAGAGCATGGAAGGCTACAAGGAGGAGCATCAAAGAGTTAATGTAGGTCAAGAGTTGAAGGCTTCCAAGGGACTTGGAAAGATTTCATGGTCAGGTGAATGGTGCAGAGCACCTTGTTCCTCCTTTGGTGAATTAGGTCTAGTTCAGTTGTTTGAGTCTTCATGATGTCAAATAAGGCCATGTTACGCCATCATGTAATGTTTTTTTTAGTTTTTGAGTCAAGGTGGGGTCATGATGCAAATAATGTAATGTTGCAAAAAATGTCATTTCAAAAAGTGTAAAAGTGCAAAAATTGAAAATGAGAGGGACTGCAAATAGTCAAGTTGGTTGGAAAGGTAGTTGAGGAGGTTTAGTCAATTGGTTTTGAGGGAGAATTCTTTAAAAAGGTTTTTGGAACTCGTTAAGAGGTTGTTGATGAAGTTTGATTGAATAAAGACATTGAAAGGCTCTCAAAATTCTATAATTTCTAGAAAAATCTCTGTTTATTGGGACTGTACGGCTCTATATAGGTGTCTTTCAGTTTCATTTTCTTTGGAATTGTTTCATAAAAGTTCTAACTTCAAATTTTAATTGGTTTGGAGGTTTGATATTGCATATTAAGGGAGATTGAACTCTTTTTCTGAAAGTGTCTGGTTAAGGGTGTGTTTAAAGGTTTGAGAGCTAGAATGCGCTAGCAAGCCATTCCACCTACTGTACATGCTTTCCTTCGGTGGAATGGGCCTGATTAGGCTAGGATAGGGTGTAGGAATATGAAAATTTCATTGGTGAAGATATTGGATGAGATCTTGCACACTGCCCTAGTTGAAAATGCAGAATTTAGGCCTTAAGAACAAGGCTAGAGTTGGTGAATTGAGGAAATTACTTGGGAAAAAGATAGAACCTGATGGAATTAGTAAGAGAAGGTGTAGTTTGAAGATTTTGAAGGTATGAAAGGGTAGGGGAGGACATTATTTTGTTTGGGTATGAAGCCCTAATTGAGAAAAGAGCATTTTTGAGTGGAAAAGTGAGATTTTAGGTTGGTAAAGTGAGTAAAGTTTGGGGGCAGCATATTATGAAGGTGAATTAATATTTTGAAGGATAAAACAAGAGTGTTTGAGGTGGTGATAATATTGCATGTGGTCTGGAATTGGGTTTTTCAATAAACCCTTACTTATTTGGTGAAAATTGAGGGTTTCTTGGTATGGGACTCTAGTGAGCGAGTTTTGGATCAGAGGTTGGAGAATTTGAGGTTTTGGGGGTAGTTTGAGGATTTTCAAGTGGAATTTTGAGTTGGAAGTAAGTTTGAAGGGGTGATCCTTTGTAAAAGTGGGCTAATTGGAGCCCTTTTCAGCATTGAAACTCAGTTTAAGTGGAGTTGGTCCAAAGAGACCTATATTGATTTATTGGTATGTTTTGGTTGGGAATAATGGGTGCTCAAAATGGTGTATAGGTTGTGGATTTGTCAAAGTGATTGGGATATTAGACTAAAAGAAAGGTCTGAACACTACATTAAGTAGAATTATCATGGAGTTAACCCTTAAGGGGAGGGGTTTTGAAGTTTCAAAAGTGGTTGAAATATCTCTAAAAGGTGTTGAACATTACATTAAATACCTCCACGCATTATCAAATCAGCTTCAGCATTTTGGCTTTGCATCAATTATTACCACATATTTTATATATAGGCCCTTTTGCTTGGGATTACCAAGACATGAGAGTTATTCATCCTGCTACTTGTACACACCATATCTACATAGAGGAAGGGAGTAGACCTATGAGACAACCCCAAAGAATATTAAACCTAGTCTTACGGGAAATAGTTAAGGATGAACTTCAAATGTTGCTTAATGTAGGATTTATCTATCCTATATCAGATAGCCAATGGGTGTCCCCACTTGTGGTTGTTCCTAAAAAAATGGAAAATGGCAAATATATGTTGATTATAGGGCCCTTAACAAGGCCACCAAGAAAGACCATTTCCCACTTCCTTTCATTGGCCAAGTCCTAGACACCTTAGATGGAAAGAAGTTATTTTCCTTTCTCGATGGATTTAGTGGGTATAACTAAATTTGTATTGCCCCAGAAGACCAAGACAAAACTACTTTTACCTACCCATGGGGCACATTTGCTTATAATGTCCTACCTTTCAGATTGTGTAATGCACCTGCTACATTCCAGTGAGTTGTTTTGAGTATTTTTGCATATTTAATTCATGACTATGTAGAAGTCTATATTGATGACTTTATGATACATATGATGAAGCTAAGGAAAATCTTGAAAAAGTACTTAAGCGATGTATTGATACTAACCTTTCTTTGAGTCATGAAAAATGTCATATTTTAATGACTGAAGGTATTGTTCTAGGTCACTATATTTCTGCAAAAGGAATTGAAGTGGATCCTAAAAAGGTAAAAATTATTCAAGACTTTTTTGTGCCTACCTCTCCAAAGGATGTACGTAGTTTCCTAGGACATGTTGGTTATTATCAAAGGTTTATTCAAAAATTCAGCAAGATTACCTCACCTCTCTTTGCATTGCTATGAAAGGACATAGATTTCTCATGGACACTTAAATGTCAGCAAGCCTTCAAAGAAATCAAAGTTAAAATTATAACTACACCTGCGTTGCGAGGACCTGATTGGGAACTTCCATTTCACATACATACCGACGCATTAGATAATTCTATGGGAGTCGTACTCGGATAAAAGGAATACACTCTCTTTTACTCTATCTATTATATCAATAATAATTTTACTGGTGCTAAGGTAAACTATACTATCACTGAAAAGGAATTATTGGCTGTAGTTTATGCAATAAATAAATTTCAACACTATATCACTCGTTACAAGGTTTTTGTGCATGTCGATCACTTTACAATTAGATTTTTGATGAACAAGCCAGTTTTCACAGGTCAAGTAATTTGGTGGTTGCTTCTCTTGCAATAATTTGACATTACCATTCTTGACAAACTAGAATGGGAGAATGTAGTGGCTGACTTTTTATCTAGACTACAACGAGAGGATGAACCAATTCCCGTGGATGATACTTTTTCAGATGAACACCTTTTTGCTATTTATGTAAAGAGCCCATGGTTTGCCAATATTGCTAACTATCTAGTTACCTACAATTTTCCACCCCACTTCTCATCACGAGAATATCGAAAGCTCATAGGGATTAGTGGGAAATACAATTGGATTAATGGTTTGCTTGTCCATACAGGGATTGATAATATTATGCATCATTGTGTTGCAAAAGAGGATGTTTTTGATATCCTCTATGATTGTCACTCTGAGCCTTGTGGAGGCCACTTCACAACACAACAAACCGCTAATAAAGTTTTAATTGTAAGGTACTATTGGACAATGCTACACAAGGATTGCAAAAGGTTTGTTCGACATTGTGATAAGTGTCAACATATGGGCGGACCTACCCACTCTGATGAGATACCTTTACACCCCCAATTATCAATAGAACCCTTTGAAAAATGGGGTTTAGATTTTGTAGGGCCCATTAATCCTCCTCAAAATAAAAAGAATACATTTTTAGTTTGTATAGATTAATATTACTAAATGGGTAGAGTAGTAGCCTTGGAAATCATGCTAGGGATACCAAGGTTGCTAACTTCTTGTATTCTAATATTTTCACCAAGTATGGTGTGCCCAAAGAAATTGCCACAAATCAAGGAGCATAGTTCACCTCTGATTTGGTTGTTGCATTAGTTTGAGAATATGAAATCAAGCATCTGAAGTCTTCTCCCTACCATCCACAAGATAATGGGAAAGTGGAAGTGACCAACTGAGAATTGGAGAATATCCTGATGAAGACAATAGCATTACATAAGAAAGACTAGGCATACAGACTTTTTGAAGTAGTTTGGGCCTACTGCACAACTTGGAAGACAACCATAGGACTCACACCATATGAGCTTTTCTATGGTAAAAAGGTTGTCTTTCTAATTGAATTTGAAGTGAAGACTCTCCACACTACTCTTCAACTTGGGATGAGTCTCAGTGAAGCACAAAAATAGAGACTTTATCAACTCCATTCTTTAGATGAGATGCGTCAAGAGGCCCTTCTTCATGCATAAGTGGTTCACTTTACATGATAATACCATAAAGACCTAGTTCATACATGCAAATCTCTATCCTCTGCCAATTGATTAAATTTTAGGAGAAATAATTGCTTAATTTTTAGTGAGAAATTGTATAAACTTTATTTCTTTTGATTTCTTGAAGTATTTTGCCAATACAAATTTAATGGGTTGTTTTAAGTGTTTTGTAGATAATAATCAATCAATCAAAGTTGTAGATTGAAGCATCCAGCCAACACGTGCTCCAGAATAGGCTGAAGATATATGCTAGACATATGCTCTGGAACTTTAGGGTGATGGACTGAAGATGTAGTTGCTCTTAAAGTTGTTATTTTTGTTACCCTTTGAATTAAAGACTTTATGGCTCGACTTGAGCCTCTTAAATACTATGTAATAGGTTTTTAAAAACATACGAGTTATCCGTAGATCTGTTTTAGATATTTTCAATGGTTATCCATACCATCTGAAATATAGGATGTAGTTATAGTTTCTCTATAAAAGATATGATCTCTAGAAGTAAGATATACATTGAAAAAGTAATTTTATACTGTCAGAATGTTTCTGAGGTTTATGAATAAAGAGATTGTTATCTAAAAATTCTTAGTTATGAGTTATGGATGATAACTACGATTGATAGAAGTGTTTATAAAATAGCTGTGAGTGTGAGTTGAGAATGAATGTGATAACCCACGAGTTGGCCACTTGACGAGAGTAGATAAGTGTTTTCTTTTATTATGATGTTGTTCTATAGAGAATCATTAAATTTATTGTTATGAAATTTTAGTTCTGAAGTATTTGTTGATTTTCACTTCCGTAGTTTCTATTATTAACTGTTAGAATTTTTATTGTTAAGAAATTTTTTTATGGATTGCTATAAGTTTTTCTGCTTTTATAATTTTTTATCTTCTTAGTTTATTCATTTTTATGCTTTTCAATTTAATTATTATGCTTTCTAAATTAGTTTTCTTACGCTTTCAGTTCAAACATTTCATGTTTTCTTAGGAATAAATTGCTTTACAGTTTTATAGTTAGACAATTTGAAGTTATAATTAATATTAAGTTGTTCTTAAAAGTTAGAAAACCTGAGGGAGATACTCCAAACTTCTTCTATTGCAAATTGCCTTAGACACTTCTGGGTTGACAAATTGAATTTTATATTCTAAAGTAATGGGACCTAGCGACAACCTATCCATGAACACTTTATTCGGTCACATGAATTCCAACCTAGGGATTGGGTGTTGCTTTATGACTCCCGATTCTAGGAATTTAAATGGAAGTTCCATACTCGTTGGCTCGGTCCTCATGAAATCCATACTGTGTACAAAAATGGTGATGTTAGACTATGCACTATGGATTCATAACACATGGCTCTTCTTGTCAATGGGAATCATTTGAAGCTTTACTAATGGACCCTTTCAAGGTAAACATTTTCTTGTAATGTGATGGAGGAACTAACTCTTGTTCCTCTCACTTCTTCTGAATGATGATATATGTATTCCATAAAAAAAGCAATAAAAGATCCAATAATGAAAACCCTCAGGCATTGTTGGCCAGTCAATACTTGAAAACCAATTCTAGTAGGTGTTGATTGTTTAATAATATTAGGGGTAAAAATTGGTTTCTCAGTGCCTCTAGGCGGTGATAGAGTGAAAGCCAAGTTTTTAATGCTTTTTCATCAAGACAAAAAAAGGAAAACAAATCGCCATTTGTTCCTCCTATCACCCAGGTGCTCGGAACTTTAGCTACTAAAGTTTCTTTTCACACCCCTTTCAGCTCTATCCCTTTCTGGGATGTTTTTGTAGCCTCCTAGTGCTATATTTCTTTGGTTGGTTATCTTGTGCACTGGTTTTCACCTTTCATGATTTTCTTTCTGTGTGCCAAGAACTTTCCTGTCACTCTCGTGACAGTGTTAAATCTCTTTTCTACAACAGTCGCTATACTTCATGTTGATATTTCCAGTTCTGCTACGCATATGTTGCTAGAATGTCTTCCATTTTTTCATGTCATTTCAAATCTAATCTGACATTGATTTCATTTATTCCCTTTTTGGATTCTTCTACCACTTTTGGATTCAACATACCATTCACCCCCTAACTTTTCTCCATGTCAACCTTCTCGGTACCATCTATCTTTATCCACCACTTTTCACTTCACTTCGTCATCATTTCCATGCCATCTTTCTCTTGCTTCATTTTTTTTGTCTAATCACCCTCACTGTGATCTTCTTCCACTCATGCTACCCATTCTCCAAGGATGTTGCATTTATGCTTGTTCATTTGTTGTCCTCCTGCGTAAGATTTCTCACATGGCCTGATCTCCCTCGGTAATTGGTAAGGTGGTAAGTTTTATATTTTTTCAATTTATTAGTTATATTTATTTTCCATAACCATTGGTGACTTGCTCCATGGATAGGTTCGACCTTCAGCTGGGGGTGGGTAAAATTGGCATATTCTTTGTAGCTATTTATGGTATGATTACCTGGACAAGGCATATTTTTCACTCAATTTACCTGTCATTTCCAATCCCTAACTGTACTATGCAATCAATTCCATGTGATTAATCCTTGTGTTCATTAATCATCACCACATATCATATGTCATTTTTCCCTTAACCTTCTTTACCTTTTTACTGTTTCCATTTTCTTGTTTTAGCATTTTGCATTGGTGGTTCCAATTTTTTGGTTTTCTACAGTGTCGACTTCCTAGCACAACCATGGCCAAATGCCAACACTGCTATGAACCTAGCTCCATGACACAACTCTGAGCTACAGGGGAGGCTTATAAAATATTCAAGCAAGCACATTGGGACGTATATTTCAAAAGATTGTGTGGGTCTGACAAGAATGTAGCCAGGTATTTTGCACATGGGTTCCATAAGAATCAAGTGAGTCTCAGGGGATTGCAATTCTCTGTTTCATTAAGACAACTACGGATATCACAAGACTTCTATTATCTAGAGAACATTATTTCCCTGATATTTCTACCAAGGTGACAAATTTACGACCCCTAAGAAGGAAAATTTTATAGCATGATGAATCCATTGAGTATGTTATTGGCTAAGGGACCAAGTTGGGTTCACTTCCTCACTCATGGAATGATTTTTCTTGGTTTATTGTACAATATATTACTTGTGAAGGGAGGTATGTATATGTATATGCACAAAATTTTTGCCTCTTGTTGTATTTGTGGAAAATTTTGCTTGTAAATGCCCCTATTTTCTTCTCTGTTCATTACAGCGTATGAGTAAGGTTGTGCAAAGTTGGAAGCAGTATTCCTTAGCTCATCATGGGTTAATTAGGTTATTGATTATCTAGGAATAAAAATTTTTGTCTCCTCCTAGTGATTGGGATAGCTTTGTTAGTTTGGAGGAAAATTTGAAGCAGGAAGTAGAAAACCTTGACAAGGAAAAAGAAAATTCAGAATAGGAAGAAGAAAACCCTAGTGAAGAAGAGACTCCGGAGATGGAAGAAAAACCTACAAGCCCCACTCACATTGAAGAAAGCCTACTTGCAACCCCCTCTACTTCATGTTCAATCAAAAAGAGAAAACTCAATAAAAATACCATGGTTACTTCCAGTTCTAGCCCTAAACATAGGTCTAGTAGGCAATTTTCCACTAGACACAATCCAAAAACCCTAACTACTATAGAGGAGTTGCCAACTCATAAGAATAAAAAAGAGGCCATGGATAAGTTGAAAGGATTGGCCCAAGTTGCAAGTGACAATATAGAATCAGATGACCAAAAATAAATTGATTCTAATTTGGAGGTATTGGTCATAGTCTTTAAAAAAATGAAAAAGTTAGCAGAGAATATAGAAGATCTAGAAGATGAAATACAAAGAAGAGGAAAATAAAACCTAGTTCTAGTAAGATAGCCTCAAAAACCCTTGATGATGGTCTTGACTCCAATACTGAATCAGTAACTGATCCTAGTCGACCAGAGAGGGTTCCCTCCTTTCATGAGACATGAAGTACTATTTTAGAATCAGAACACTTTAATTTTTCTACACCTAGTGAGGGAAAGGATGCTAATGTTGGGACGGAAGTAAATGTATCAGATGCACATGCAAAATTATACCAACTCAATAATGTGGAAAGCTTCATGAGTTTTGATGGAAACTTAGATGATCTGCAAGATGATGAGACTCCAGGTGAAGAGCATGAGATATATGTGGCCATTAGCCCTATCATTGCTTATGTAGAAGATCAAGGAAAACAAGAGAATCTCCTATCTCTTGTTGACTGGTATGGTACAAAAAAATTAATGATGGTTGAATATGTAGAACCTGGATGGAATAATAGTAGGGAGTTTCTCAACCAAGAAAATCTAGAGGTCGAAATGAAGGGTGAAGCAGGGATTGAAGCAGAAGTTGAAGTAGAAGCTAAGGAGGAATTTGAAGAAAATGAGATCCTCCTCAAACAACTCAAGGATTTGTAGAGTCTAGTCAAAAAGTTAAGGAAGGAGAATAAAGAGTTGCAGGACCAGTTTGAACAAGCCAATTCTATCTCCCAAATACAAGTAGAAGAAATTCAAGGGTTGAAAGTGTAGCTGGAACAAGTAGCAAATTCTAAAGATTAGTATATACTCATTGAAGATCATGAGGTGTAGATGGAGGATTTGTGGCAGCATTGGGCTCAGGAAATTACCAATACTATTCAAAGGTTGACCCTAGGTTATCTTGGTTCATATTCTTTTTCTTTTCTTGCATGAGGACATGCAAGATCTCCAGTTGGGGGGGAAATGATGGGAAAACTTAGGCCTCGTTATTTCATTCCTTACCTACCTTTTTCCTTTATTTATGTTTCCCTAATCATATCTCCTATCACCTTTTATTAGAGGAAAATGAGTTTATTTAATAAATTATGAAAATAATTAAAACTACTACAGATGCTAATTATTCAAAGCACTATTGATCAGTTTGTGATTAATTGGTAGGGGTAATTAGAGATGTGGCTCTAGTTGTTGAGAAGCATGAGGAAGATAGGAAGTTAATGGATCTAAGCAAGTTTCTTTGTTGGAACAGATCTTGATGGCATTTCACTTAGATTATCTTCTTATGTTTTTGTTTTTGATAAAGACAAATGTTGTTAAATAGTTTTTGGTTGATTATCTATTTTGATTACAAACTTTGGTTTGTTGTTCATTAGCCACAAACAAACCACAATAACTCTTAGAAATTTATATTCGGTATAAATAGGTGTGTGTGATTTAAAGACCAGATATTATATGATAATACAATATTATTTTGTTGCTTTAAAAAACCATTATGAATTTCTCATGCATACGCATAACTGAGTTGAGCTAAAAATGTGTTAATATCTCCATCATCAATCGGGAAATGAGGTAGGGCCCACTCTTTATGCTAATTGGTGACCTATTTTTAGTTTGTAACGTGATAATTATATATGTGTGCTTTGATTTAAAGTTAATTTCCTTTTTGTATGCATATTTAATTATTCATAGTTACGTTCAATTTGATTATAGATTTGATTACTTATAGTTACATTTAATATGATCTCAAGATTGATTTCATTACTCATCAATGTACTTATTGGTAATTTGAGGGTCAAATACTTAATTTCTGTGGACCAGAATTTACTGTTGACAGTGCATCATTCTAGAAACATACTTTATTTCCTATTATCATATTTTTCTGTTATAATCCTTCTCACAGTTCCTAGTGCATTTCTTGTCACAGGTTCTACTAGGAAACAAAATAGTAGAATTAAACCGAGTTTTGGATCAAGAGTTTATTGTGTAATTTTAAAACATTGAATTTAAGAGTTCAAATGAGAATGTGTGTGTGTTGAATTGAAATATGAAGGTAGTGATTTAAAGTAGGATTTTATTAAATTTTCAAATAGGAAAGTGTGCTTTGATTTGATTTCTAGATTAAGTAGTGTGTTTTGATTTAAATTCTAAATGCATTCATCCCCCCATTAGTTCATTAGTTTTAGCCCTTAGGTAGACTTTCGCAACACCCTTCACAAGTTTACAACTCCCAAATTGACAATTAAGGAATAAACTAAGGAAAATACTACAAAATTTCCAAGGACCAATCTAATCACATTTACCAACTTGATAGAGACACGAGTGCAATTTATCTTCAATATCAATCCATAGTTTAATCCAATCACAAGGAATTGGACATTTATCTTGCTGCTTCTGGACAATTGATTAATGAGGATAAATCCTCTATTTTCTTTTTTAACACTCTGAGGCTCCTTCAGCGTAGTATTGCTCATATTTTGAGGTTTCCAATTGGGTATTTTCCTTTGAATTATCTTGGTATTCCTATTTCTTCTAGTACTCTCCCTAGGGGTTCTTTGCAAATTATTTTAGACAAATTTCATTCCTAGGTGAATCATTGGACTCATAGGTGGCTTTGCTTCGTGGGTCAGGTTTAGCTTCTCAAGTTGGTGGTGCAAGCTCTTCCCATTTACAAGTGTATACTCCAAGTGGCTCCTATAGGATTTATTAAGGAGTTGGAATCTCTCTCTAGTCAATTTTTATGGGAAGGTAGTTTTTCGTCTTCTAAATGGAGCCTTGTGAAGTGGGACATTATGTGCAATCCAAAGCAGTTTGATGGCCTCGGGTTGCGACATTCTACTTTGACTGCTTTGGCATTGTTTGTTAAGATCTATTGGAGATAGTGTTTGAAATAGGATCATGGTTGGGCGAGGATTATTTCCCACAAATATCTTGGTGGGATACTTAAGGAGGAGGTTCCTCAGTATCCTCTAGTGGGTAAAGGTTCTATGATTTGGGAAACACTAAAAAAAGGTGATATATTGATCAATGAGAGATTGTACTGGATATGTAACAAGGGATTTGAGGCTCTCTTCTAGTTTGAATCCTGGGATGGTTTTCTCCCATCATGAATAGGTTTCCTAATCTGATTCTTTGTCAACATTTCTTGGAGGCTGGTTGGTCTTAGGTGATGGATTTTAAGACCTCTTACCTTTGTGTGCAAGTGGAGATATCTAGATGGAATTTTCTGAGCGAGTGGCCTATGGTTGGATTAGAGGAGGATTGTGTTGAGCTTCATAAAATTATGGCAAGTAGATTCTATAGTTATCTTAAAGATAAAGACAAGTTGGCCTAGAGTCTAAATCCTAAGGGGATTTACACAATTGCTAGTGGGTACCAGGCATTGATTTCTCATAAGTACAGTGGGGTGGAATTTCCATGGTGGAAAAGTTTTTGGAACAAGTTCTCATGGCCAAGTGCAATTGTTTCTTGTGGACCTTGGCCTAGAAAAGATGTTTGTTGGGGTAATCTTCATAAATAAGGTTTCCAAGGTTTGTTTGTTTGTGTGCTCTCTGGTTGTAGCGAGGAGGAATCCTCCCACTTGTTCTTTTGTTGCTCCTTTTCTATTCTTATCTAGCATTTTTGGTCGGGTGCTTGGAAACACCCGTCTGTGCATGCATCCTCTCTGGTTGATTTATGGAGTAGCCTGGGGAGGCCTCCTACTAAGGCCTCTTTCCTCAAGATTGTATGGTGCATTGGCCCTAGTTTCATCCTTTGGAAGATTTGGATAGAAAGGAATCCAAATATTTTCATGGGAGTAAGTTGATGGTTCAAAAAGTTTGGCAGAGAGTTGTGAGCATAATCCAGGAGACTATGGATGCCAAATGTGAAGTGGCTTTTCCTTTGGAAAGAAGGGATGAGGAGATAGTGAATAGTTTGGGCTTGCATGATTTGGCCTTTGATTCCTTTTGTGTTTGTCGCAGTAAGCATGCAGAAAAGAAGGTTCAAAGGGTTGGGGGTTGGTATCCTCCTCTGGGGGATGTTTTGAAAATCAACACTGATGGTTCTTCTAGGGGTAATCCTGGGCCCACTAGGGTTGGTGGGGTGGGGAGAGATAGCTCTGCATCTGTTACTTTTATTTTCTCCATCCACAAAGGTCAGCAAACTAACAACCTTATGGAGGGGTTAGCGATTTTTTGGTCTTTTGAGTGGGCTTGTGCACTTGGTTGGCACAAGATTATCTGTGAATCTCATTCTCATATCATGATTAATTTACTAACTGAATAGAAGTTGGAGGGGGTCAGTTGGAAAATTTATTTAATTTGAGGCATATTTTCCAGTTGTGTTCCATACTGGAGGTTGTGTCTTTTACTCATATCATCTGGGAATGGAATAGGGTTTCTGACTGTTTGGCCAAATGGGCTTCAGAGCATGATGGTGATTGGAAAGTTGAGGGTTGGGAAAAAAAATTTGATGAAGAGGGAAACTCTCCCTTTCAAATCTAAAACCAAACACATACAACACGATGCAAGAAGGCTGAAAATAAACATTAACAACAAAATATGGAAGAGAAATCTGCAACATATATTGATTTCAAAATCTGAAACTGAATTACATGATCATGGAGCTCATATGCTCCCATACATCATGGGATTTACACATACAAAAATCTGCAACTCAACATTCTAGCTTCATTCCAACAACATCTGAGTATGCAAAACTCTTCTTCTCCAAATCCCCCTTCACCAAATTGCAAGCATCAATATATAGAAATTGTGTGAGAAGAAACCACTATTGGTTTCTCAAAACAACCTCCACTAAACCACCAAGAAATCCCATCATTTTCTTCCTATCAATGCTCTATCATTCGTCAGAATTTTCTAAAATAGTTTTTGGGTTTGGTGCTCCTCATTTCTAGATTTCTGAATCATTTTGAAATTATTGATTTTGATTAGATATGAGAAAATAATGGTCATTGTACTGAGACTGTCTCATAATTACGACCCAAACAATCTTTTCTCTTTCTCCAAAAATAATAAAATGCCATTCAAACCTCCAAAATAATCATTACTCCTTCCTGACATGGATTTCCTCTTCTTGGCATGTGCATTCAATGTTAAATTCAAAATTTTATTCCCTTTGTCCAACCCACTCTTTCCACTCTCCCTCAACACCTTGCATTCCAATCTTGCAATAAAATACAAATTCAACTTTCAAAGTGGAGTTACAAAGCATATTAAATGCCCAGTCCAAGCTTGGGTGTGAGATTTTCCTTTTTGGAAAATTAATGTCTTTCGATAATTTTAAAACAATATAAAAATAAATCAAATTGATAATTTGATTTACCCAGAATCCATCACCAAATTCTACTATTCTAGAGGAGTTGAAATTTTCAATAATTTGAGCCTACATCCAAAAATCAAAACAAAACACAAGCATAAAATTTAAAATATTTTTGGTGATGCAAGATTGCTCTCAAAACCCAAGATGCTCCTGCATCACTTTCGCCAAGTAACTACCAAGTTTTAGAGAGGATTATTTCAGAGGATATGGTTGGTTGGTGTTGTTGAGGGTCTATTTGTTGGAATGTTGGGTCTTGGTTGGGGGTTTGCTGGTTGAATTTCCTTGATCTCTTTTGGGTGCCTTTGTGGGCCCTAATTTCTTTGTACTAGTGTTTTTTTAGTATTAATAAAATTTTACCCTCTTTTATTAAAAAAAAGAATGGAATTCCAACCTTGGAGGAAGGAAAATGACTCCTATGGAAGTGAGGAAATATAAAAATTAAAAAAAAAAAAATTAATAGGAAATTTTAGCAAAAGGTGATAAGATTGAGACTTTTACCTTAGTCAAAAGGAACAATATCTAGTGTAATTACTATAGTAGATATGGGCACATAAGAAATTAATGTACAATGATAGAATGTACAAAAAAATTTATCACATTGATGGTAGAATTTGGGAAATCCCTTGGAAGAATAGTAACTTTTGACTATGGTATATGCCCAAAATGGGATAAACATGAAGCAAATGACTTCCCATGTTACTCGAAGATGACATGTATGAACCAAATTTCATGGAATAACTAATGAAGATTTATTTATAGATATATGTATGACCAAAGCACAAGGATTAATCATAGGTGCATTGAATGGATATATAACACATGGTCACCAAGAACTATGAGGAAAAATTAGAGACAAACCAATAGTGTAAACAATGTGGTACCCCAAATACAAAATGGGGATCCTTCCACAAGATATATAAATGAATAATCTCACGAATATGACAACAAATCCCACGTCAACAAGAATAGAGGTGTTCATGGAAGAGGAAAACTTCAAAGATCAGCTTGCTACTATTGTGGTAAACTACGAAATTATGCTAATAATGTCAAGTTGTGGGTTTTATAGTGATGCTAAACATGATATATTTAGTTTCCCCAAAGCCACACCATTTTATAAGAATGGTTTGCTATTAGGAATAAAAATTGAAGAAAAAGTCCAAATACATCATCTAGTGCTAAAATATTAATAAAAATACCAAAGAAAGAAGTAAAATACATCATATGATGCAATAAAGTTGATATAGAACCTAATTATGAGACATGGGAACTTTCTATGACAAAATTAAAAAAATTGGAAAAAGAATATAAAGGAAAAAGTGAATAGTTGAGAATGAAAGCCATTGATGAATTCAAGACAAAGGAGAATATAGTTGTACAAAGATTACTTGAGGAGGGATTGATAAAAAATAGAAGAAACATATGAAAGTGAGGAAAAATAAAATACCTTAATAACAGAGAACATGACATAGTGCTAAAAAAATCTAAAGAAAATTAATTGAAAAATGCAAAACCAATAAGAAAATAAGAGGGGTTATTTTTTAGAAAAGGAGGCCCAAAATTTAAAAGAAATTGGTAATCTACTAGAAGAAGAAAATTCGCTATAGAATTTTAAATAGTTCTCTAGGTATTGGAATAAAAATGACATAGAACAAAGAAGAAAAACTCGAGTCAAAACCTTAACAAAGATAGAAGAAGTGGAAAAAATATCAAATTTTACTAGATGTAAAGCTTAATAGAGAATAGTCACAAAATATTATTAGATTTGGAAGCAAATATAAACATTATGCCAAAAGAAATATGGGAAGCATTCTATAGACCACAACTATTTGACGAAGCTCCCAATTGCATTACCTTAGTAGAAGAAAGCTCCATATGCCCCATAGGGACTTGGAGAGATATACAAGTAGATTTTATGGGAATAAAAATAAAGGTTGACTTTGAAGTCATAGATATGCACAAAAAATATCAATGTCTTCAACCTCACATTAGATATCAAGTGGTTTATGGATAATAATGGAATATTTCATGTACAAAAGCATGAATTAATACTGCAAGGGAATGAAAAAACAATTACACATGTTTTTTAGTCAAGGAATGAAAGGACTATATGTAGAATAAATATACACCGAGGATAAAGAAGAAGATGAATATGAAGATGAGAGAAATAAAAAATTATACATAATTGGAAAAACACTTAGAAAGAAATAGGATAAAGAACCTAATTCAAAAGGTGAGATATTCATAAACAATGATAGCTCTTCAACTGATGTAGTAGAAACTTGGGCATGGGATAAGAAAGAAAAACATAAGAAGAAAATAATTGGACTAAGGAAAGTATTTATAGCCAAAAAATTAACCAAAACCATATAAACAAATACTACAAAACAAGTAAACCCATCATAGAGAAAGTATATTGAGGAGTTTAAAATACAAAATTACTGCATTATTTGGTAGGGAATTTGTTGAGCTATCTTTAATCCACGGAAATAAAATTTACAATTAAAAAATGAGAAATTTGTATGGCACATTGATAGTAAGTGTCACAAGATGGTGTAACACACATAACCTAAACACACCCAAATAAAAATCCTTGATAATTTTGATTAAGAATAAGTATTTAGAAAAATGTATGGAAAAAATGGTCAAACTATTACTATAACATTAACCACAAGTCCAATTAGATTCCTCTATAAAAATAACAACTCAACTGGAAGGAGCAATAAAAAATTTGTTAGATCAAATGAATAAATGGGACCAAGAAAAGCAAAAGATAAAGAAACAAATAATTTATGAGTATGAGAAGGAAAAGGTAAGTTTTATATAACAAAAATCAAGAAATGGCTAGAAAGGCGTAGACCAAAAATAAAGAAGTTAGAGGATTCTTGGAACAATATTTCCATATTATATGAATATTTTATTAGATTAGCCATAACTCAAAATGTTGTACAAAATACCCAAATAGACTAAATAGAATCTCAAATTCTATAATTATTGTAGACACCTAAAATTGACACATCATCAATTACCTAATTACTTGACCATTTTATCTATAATTGATTGAATAAATCCCTATTTATCCAATTGATTATCCAATTTGCATCCCTTTATTAACTAAATCATATTTTATTATTTAATTAATAAAGTCATTATTCATCTACTATTCATCATTATTCACCACCTATTTCTAGCCTAAATCATTTAATCATCCTTCTTCTAATGTCCACCTTAGGTAAATAAATTTATATAATTATTTAATCAAGTCCCCTATCTCCATTTTGAACATTAAATAAATATGCCTATTTATTTAATCCCCTTTTTTCATCCACTTTTCATTAGTGAGTTAAATTAATTAACTTACTAAACCATCACTTGCACATTCAAATCCTTAATCAAACCCTTCAAATTCTCCACTCTCAAAGTGTACAAAATAATGGATCCTTTACACACAATGCATGGGCCTTTATACATGTGGCATGGGTTTTTGTACATTTCGCATGGGACAAAGGACTTACCCATAGCTCAAGTGTATTCCTATGAACCCCTTTTCCATTTCACCATCCACTCCTCCCAAGGGGATTCTCCACCATAGATCCCCATTACATCTTGGAACCCTCTCCATCAACCTTCTAAATAAGGGCACTTGTCCTCTTCTCACACCTCCAAAGGTCTCAACCAATTTTAACCCTTGATCTCTACTTTTGATATTATTCAGATCCAATCTTTGGGCCAAAAATCTATAAATTGGCTTCAACCAAAACCATTTTGAACAAGAATTATGATATGCAACTTTATGTTTATGGTGAGAGCACTTAAATACCACCAAATCCATCATGCTTAAGCACAACCACCATATTTTGGTGCAACAAGGGTTGGTGTTGGTGAGATATTTAATTTTTCATCATTTTTTGCTAACTTTAATGCTTTATCAAGTGAGCGTTGTGTGTATTTTGGGTAGAATAGGTTATATTATTTAACTTGCTCTTGCATGTTTCAATTTTTAATTACACAACTATCAAGAATCTATTACATTATAAATGATTTATATAGGTCACAATGAATTTCTTTTAGAAGAATTCAGATACTTCAAAGTCAATTGAGTGAACAAAGGATTAAGTCACTAACACAAATAAAGGAATTGGAGTTGGGAGTTTTAGACACATAAAATTTATCCTCACAATAATCCTATTATTCTTCTATTAATTAAATAGATATTATTTTCTATTTAATTAATTCATTTAATACTTTCCTCTATTTATTCATTAATTCACTTAAATCATTAAAATATTACAATCATTTATCCATTTGCATAATTAGTTATCCATAAATCATCTATCCACATAATCATTAAAGTATCCATACATTAATTTACATAAATATGTATCCATTGCATATTTCATTAAATCATTTGCATTTTCATATATGAATCCATTTAATTAAATCATTCATTTAATTCACAAGTCCACTTTAATTCTAAATTCCTAAACCTCCATCATATCATAAACTCTCCCATTTATTTCTCTCATTCCCATCAATTTCACTTGATCAAGCAATATGGGATAAACATCCATTTCTCCATTTCACTCTTTTAATCCCACATTTCTCCCATAACCTGGACTTATTCTGTGAGGACATAAGCCCTCTCTCTTCTCATTGTTAAATATATTCGATTTTGATCAAAAAAGCTTTTACATCTGTTCATCATAGCTTCTTGATACACTTGTGCTTATAAAAATATGAGAGAATCAAATGTGTAATTCAAGATCTTGATGATAGGAAAGCGATAGAGTTAATTTTATTTTGAATGCTTATGTTTTGTTTTTCGTAGTTTAGTATTACATTTTTTGCATTTGTATTTGTTTAGGACAGACTTCATTGATGTGATGCTGAAATTTTGATTTCTGGTTTTAGATTCATTTAGGTTTCTCATTTTCAACATAAACAAGAGTTAATATCTATCTATCACTATTGTTAGAGATTATTCAAGATTTCAGTAAGCAATACCTACATAAATAAGGACAACTACTTTAGCACTTGAAAAAATATCTTATGATGATATTTTAGTCTAGACACAATGAATTCAACATATGGTGTTGACTTGGGACAATGAATATGAGAAAATAAAGATCTTATAAATATTCACTACCTTGACCAAATATTTTGAGGAATATTTTGGTATTTTAGGATAATAGTCTCTTATTTATTAAAAGAAGACATATTGACAGTAATCCAATAAATAAGGTCCTAGAAGCATGTTGGGAAATGAGGAACTAGAAACATGATATACCTAACTATAGTCATCACAAGGCTATTGAAGAAACATCTAGGGAATTTCCGTATCATTTGAAGGATGACAAGGAAAAAGAACACATAGGAGATGTCCCTACACTAATTTTGAATGATATATTATTACCAAAACCTACCACAAGAAGAGGAGAAAGAAAATCATAACAAAGTACAAAGTAAATTAGAGAATATATAATGAATATAATACAAAGAGAAGTACTAGCCAAGAATATGTGTTGTTTATACCTATTCCTATACAATATTTATATCATATATGAAATATATATTATGAATATATAAGTAGACTTATTCTATGGTGTATAACGATGAATACAAAAAAAAATATTTATATTGTGCATGTGTCAACTACCACACTATTTTGGTTTCCTTTTTTTTTGGTCGGTAATAGAGTTAATTTTATTAATAAAAATCAGATTACATAGCTACTTTCATTACATCATCATTTCAAACACCTCTTTCCACACCTCTAGACCCATAAACAAAACCCCTAGTCCTTCCTCCTAATCATAATACATACAACTCCATGAAATACATACAACAACATTTGTAGAAATATTACATGCATCCTTACAAAAAAAAACCTAATATCAATTTTCCTGAAAGAAACCTATTAATAGGTCAAAGAAAATAGGAACTTCTTGGTCTTCCCTTCATTTGAGACCAAAGAACCATTGCAAAATATTTATTTTCTACTTTCTTTGCTTTCTTCCCCTTAACCGTTTTCCAACCATCTTCCACCCTTGCTGCCTCCTTCTGCCATTTTAATAAATCCTCTTGTGGGCTCTGCATAACCTAATGATATTGTTCAATAGCTTTTTGTTTCCTAGTTTCTTTCTCCTGTGGTCTCATCCCACTTTTTGGATTCCTTTTCACCACCATTCAGAACTGCATTATCACTATGCACATCTTGACTTCATTCCTATGTCAGGACCACATTGTTCTATTGTTGTTCCTCCCTTGTGTCAGCCAAAATCTCCCCTTCCTGACTCTAAACCCCCAATGCCTGACCCTCTGCTTCCTTTTCTTTCCTCTGAGAGCTCACTTGCTTCTCCTATTCTTTTTCCACTATGTAATGCTAAGGAGCGACATATTTCCACCATGAATCCATTTTATTTATTCTATTTTTGGCACATTGAGCAGCCAAGTGCCCATTTTTATAACAAATTTTGCACCTAAAGGGTTCCCCCTCATAGTCCAAGGGTTGTACCCAACATCCTTTTGAATTTTTTAGCCTTTTCTATTCTAGTAGCTCTCTAGACATATCCATTTCCACCAAAATCCAGGAAAAGGTAGAGTGCAGAAGATTTGAGGACCCCTCATCTACCATTAAGAAGCTTCCTAAGGAGTTCCCTATAGCCTCCAAGCATGAATCAAACCAAAAGTGTAAAGGAAAGTTGGAAAGTCTCACCCAAAGAGGAACCCTATCAAAAACTTCAATTGTTGGATTGAAAGCAGGATGCCATGGCTTTAACAACAATGCATGTTTTTCTTCCCAATCCCAGTGATAATCACACATAATCTTATTTATGTCCTACTCTTTTTCAGAAACAACAATAAAAAGGCCTTTAGCAATATGATAGATTTGAACATACCCTTCTAAAACCTACTTCCACTTGTTTGAAATCCATTGGTGAAGATCAAATAAACTTGGCCAGAAACCCCTAAATCTCCCAATCAAGCCCAGCCCAGAAAAAAAATTCTCATTGAAGATCACTTCTTCATCAATCTCTCCATCTAGCTCTAATGTGAGTGATTTTGTTGAGGAAGGAGAAGTAGAATCACCTCCTCCCCTTCCTGTCACTGCTTTGGATGAATGCTTCAAGGCCTGCAAAGGCCTTGTCTTTTTCCCCACATTTTTGGGCACCTTAGACCCTTTTCCAGCTTCTACGCCCCCCCAATAGGTGCGTCTGATTTTCTAGTCCTCTAGTCTTGTTGCATAGGTTGGTCGCCTCCATATAGCCCATAGCCATTTCCATTGGGGTATAAATTCTTCTTGGTAATCTCCCATCGACTCCCTTGGTTCATGGACTCCTTATTACACCCTCTGTTCAACTGGAAACCATGAGCTTTTCCCTACAAAATCTTCCCCCATATCGAACCAGAAGAAACCCTCTTCTCAGCAGAAACGTACAATTGACCGTTAGCTTCCATCTCTCGATCAACTATTTTGGTTTTCTTTTTATTACACTACCTTGGGGTTAATTTCTTTCACATAACTAGATTTCCATATTTAGGACATGTGTTTTATCATTGACACATAACTTAAATGTAAAATTGGGGATGTATAGTGTCCCCTAATGTAACTAAAAATATGTATTGATTTAATCTTATTGTCAAAGTGTAATAGTGAAATAAGATAGCTCTAAATAGCTTGATAAATATTGTGTAACAAATGATAATACAAATCATGTCAAAATATAAGCATGAAAGTATATGCATAAATATGATTATGGAGGTAAGTGTGAAATCTCATCTCTATCTATCAATAATTTGTCTCAAAGCTCCAAAAGAGATAAAGTAGTAAATGTGCATGACGCATGGTGTGAACAATAAATCAAAATATGTGTGGCCCCAAGAGATGTCAATGTATAAGCATCATAGACCAAAGTGGTCCTTCAACTATGTTATATGTCAAAAAGTATCTTTCAAGTAAGAAAAAATATTATGATAAATGCATTATGTGTGAAAATTGAGCCC
>VDFB02086081.1:371608806-372060576 GCA_007258455.2 Sequoia sempervirens
GAAGCAACAAACCACCAAAAAATTCATCTAAAGAAAGATACAAACACTATCAACACCCTTCTAGATCTACAAGATCTGAAACCATTCTACAAAGAAATTTGGAGCAAAATTTTTTCTCTTAGACACCTCTACAATATGTAGTTCACACACTGGTGAACACAACTTCCTTTTCACAGTGATCCAGTACACCAAATTCTATTTGCAACACCTATGAATGCCTCTAATCAACATATCCAAACCACACAAGTAGATCTTCAACCCAAAAGAAATGCATAGCCAAACCAAATGCTACTCCACAACACAAAATGCCACTGCAACACATTGTTTCTTCTTTTTGTTCAACTTTCTAAAAAGCACTTGGAAATTAAGAACCATAGACACATTCTCAACATCTTCAACACTTCCTCATCACCACCAAGCAACTCAATCATACATCCATAGAAAAAATCTTATCAAAGTAGCACTAAAGGTTGACACAGTAGCTCACTAATGACAACATAATGCAACTAATCAAAGCATCATTAGAGACAACAACTCAATATCAACTGCGCACATTCTTACAACAATATCTTGCTCATATAGTTGACACTAATGACAACACAAGATTGTTGACATCAATGACAACACCAACAACACAAAATTCAACAATCTCCCCCTTTTTCATTGATGGAAACACTCGATGTGAAAAACCACCACCATAAACAACAAAACAAACAACTTTGATCACCAACATACTACTCCATACCAACTCATTATCTCTTTTCTCCCCCTTACACAACTAACTCATTACTTTTTTTCACGACTCTCTCCCCTTTTCTCAACTAAACATTTTTCACATTTCTCTCTCTCCCCCTTTGACATCAATGGAAAAGGACAAAATATTTGCATTACTCATTCTCCCCCTTTGACATTAATAATATTTTTTACCATTGCTTTGCAACATTGTTTCCTTTATTGCTTTGCATACTCCCCCTTAGGAGCTCACACCAAGCTGCATAAATCAACAACCACTACACAATGACAACATTCTCTCATCCTTATTGCAATAATCAATAATGCCACTACCTACTCCCTCAGAGAGGTAGGCACGAACATCAGTCTAGACCATAGAATGAATCTTGAGATCCACTGGACTGAGGTATCTCTTTATTCATCTAGTTCAAAGAAGGAGAGGCAATAACCCCCAACTTCTCTCGAAGATACTCAAAGGTATCCTTAGGAAGAGCCTTAGTGAATATATCAGCAACGTGATCCTTTGTAGGCACATATTCAAGCTTCACTTAATTCTCTACAACCTTCTCTCTCAAAAAGTGATATCGGATTGAGATATGCTTTGTCCTTGAATGCATTGAAAAATTATTTAATATATTAATAGCACTTGTATTATCATAGAAGATATAAATTGGTTCATCATAAACCACTATGATATCCTTCAATGTTTGCCTCATCCACAACACTTGTGTGTAGCAAGATGTTGCTACAATGTATTCTGACTCTACATTGTTGAGCAAGACAACTAAGAGGGGGGGTGAATTAGTTGTCACAAATTTTAAGTGCTTCCACTAGAGATTAGATCAATTATCATTTACAAATCCTCAACTCTACTACTATAACTAATCATTATGTGCAAAAGAAAAAAAATGAAAAACATCACACACACAATAACACCAAATTTACGTGGAAAAATCACAGTGACGATTAGCTCACAATACAGAGAATATCAAAACCAAATACAAAGACTCACTGCCAGAGAAATCTCACTACCAAAATATGACTCGCTATCCAACAAGGGTTAACCACCTAGAGGGATCATTGCCATAAAATTACAAAGAAGATAGAATATATTTGTTACAGAGAGAAAACAATCTCAATGCAATGGAGATTTCCACCATAATTCATTCACACACTTGTAGACATGCTTGAATGATAGAGTACACCTTCAACTCACTACTTTTGGAAACTCGCAGTTAGATTTCACACTAATATGCTCAACCTCGCATCACATACACACTATTCCGCATCTATCTCACATCTATCTTTCTTGCATTCATCTGCTTTCTACAAATCAATCTTTATAATATACCTTCTCCAACTTTGAACTTCAATCAAAGTCGGCTACACACCATTTGCACTGATAAATTCAAACTAGTTCAGTGCCAAAGAATTATATGGTGGAATTAGAATGAGGGCGAACCAAACACACATCTATTGAGGACCTAAATAAGTCCCAATGTGCATCAACACACTTCCATAAACTTTGAAAGTAGTGTTAAACACAAGGTCGGCCAAACTAGTGTAAGACACATAAGTCAATTAAACACACATAGCCTTAGCATGATCCAATCTTTCTAGATTACAAAATTATCTTGAACACAACCTTAACAACTTATCCTAAGAATTGCAAGTCATAAGACTCAAACAAGAAAAAATATAGAGCAACAACATTTCTGCTGGACCTCAGCTAGATACACAAAAAATAAAAGTTCACAACTAGTGAGCATAACTCGCACCGTACAATGATCTATAAACCCAAAAAGTGGGTATAGAAACTTCCAAAAACCATGAACAATACCACGAATCCTTACTATTATAGCAAAAAATCTCGAATCAAAACCCGAAGCAAACACTAAACACCTACAACCATCCTTTATTATAATTTTCTCAATATCCTCAACATATATAGCCAATAACCATCATCAATGGAATCAATTACAACAATAACTGGTTGAAAACTAGTTAAATAGTTGACATCAATGACAACACCTTCAATCTTGCAACAATCTCCCCCTTTGTCATTGATGGAAACACATGATGTGAAAAACCATCAAAGACAACACAACAGCTCTAAACACCTTTTTCATTATTTTTATGTTTCTCCCCCTTAGTAGATAAAATTTTTCACATGATACTTGCTTCCCCTTTGACATCAATGGCAAAGGAAAAAAATATTTTCCATCGATTTCCCCTTTGACATTAAGACCAAAAACTCTTTCAATGACAACACATAACACTAACTAGTCCCCCTGAAAGGTAGCCACCAAACATCAGTCCAGAAGAAAGATAGATCCATATACCTATCGTACTGATGCATCTCCATATGCATCTAGTTCATGAAAGCAGGGGAAATAACATCTAACTTCTCCCATAGATACTCAAAAGTATCTTTAGGAAGAGACTTAGTAAATATGTTAACAACTTGATCCTTCGTAGGTACATACTCAAGCTTTACTTTATTTTCCACAACCTTTTCTCTCAAAAAGTGATACATGATAGATATATGCTTTGTCCTTAAGTGCATCACTGGATTCTTTGAAATGTTAATTGCACTTGTATTATTGTAGAAGATAGAAATAGGATCATCATACATCACTCTGATATCTTTTAATGTCTATCTCATCCACAAAAATTGTGTACAACAAGATGTCGCATCAATATACTCAGCCTCTATAGTGCATAAGGAAACTAAATCTTGCTTTTTACTCAACCAATAAACCAATCTGCAACCAAGAAAGAATGCACCGCCACTTGTACTTTTTTTGTCATCAACACAACTTGCCCAATCTACATCTATATAATTACTTAGTGTAAAATCAATATCCATAGGATACCATAAGCCAAAATATGGAGTGTCATTCAAATATTTGAATATCCTCTTAACAACAACATGTGTTTCTCTAGGTCTTCTTGAAATCTAGCCACAAGAAAAACTGCATCCATGATATCCTGACTAGTAGCAGTTAAATACAACAATCCACCAATCATAGATCTATATTTTTTGTGATCAGCCTTAGGTGAGTCATCATCTTTACTCAATTTGCAACCAGTCACTAGAGGAGTGCACACTGGTTTGGAACAATCCATCCCAAACTTCTTCAACATTTATCTTACATACTTTGACTATGAAATAAAGATCCCTTTCTCTGTTTTATTAATTTGTAGTTGAAGAAAGAAATTCATCTTACCAAACATAGACATCTAAAATTCTTTTTGCATCTCTTCAGCAAACATTTTGCACATTGTTTCACTTCCTCCAAAGATAATGTCATCAACATACACAACCACTATCAAGATATTGTCATTTTCAATTTTAAAATACAGATTATTATTTTCCATACCTTTGTTGAAACCTTGTTGAATCAAATATGTCTAACCTTGCATACCAAGCTCTAGGAGCTTGCTTCAATCCATATAAAGCCTTCTTTAATCTGCAAACCATATCCAGTTGATCTGACAATTGAAATCCTTCTGGTTGTTCCACGTAGACTTCTTCCAATTCACCATTCAAAAATGTAGACTTAACATCCATTTGATAAACTTTAAAATCTTTATGAGCAACAAATGCTAAAAACATTATAATAGCTTCCATTCTTGCCACCGGGGAAAAGGTTTCCTGAAAATCTATACCTTCTACTTGTGAGTAACCTTTACAAACAAGTCTTGCTTTATTTCTAACCACTTCTCCATTCTCATTCAACTTGTTTCTAAATGCCCATTTTGATCCAATTATGTTTTTATTTGTCAATCTGGGGACCAATTCCCAAGTTTGATTCTTCTCAATCTGCATAAGTTCTTCTTTCATAGCTTCCATCCAATGCTCATCATTACATGCTTCACTCACTTTTTTCAGTTCAACTTCAGAAATTAAGCACAAATTTATTTCATCAGCAACAACTTTTCTTCTTATCAATACACCTTTCCTTTTATCTCCAATGAATTTATTTTTTGAATGATTTTTCTACACATATTTAGGTGTCTTTGGGTACACCACCAAAGCTTCTTCTTCTTCATTTTTCTTCTCCTATTCTTCCACAACTTCTTCTATTCTTATGTAATCAAGTTCATTAGATACAAACCCATCAACTTTAATTAAATTCTTCAATACTTCATCAACCTTGACATTTGTGGTGTCTACAATATTTCTCAGTTTTTTGTTGAAACATCTATAAGCTTTGCTTCTTGTAGAGTATCCAAGGAAGATACCTTCATCACATCTAGCATCAAACTTCCCTAGATTTTATTCATCCCATCTGATATAACATTTGCTTTCAAATACCTTGAAATACTTGACAATAGGAATTCTTCCACACCATAGCTCATAGGGGGTCTTAGTACTGTTAGCTTTTGCTTGAACTCAATTAAACACATAAACAACAGTGTGAATATCTTCTCTTGAGTAAACTTCTGGTAGACTCGCCTCTATAATCATAGATCTAATATCTTCTTGAGTGGTTTTGTTCTTTCTTTCAACAACTCCATTCTACTGAGGAGTTCTAGGAGCAGATAAGAGTCTCTTTATTCCATGAAATTCACAAAACATATTAAGCTCATTGGAGGTGAATTCACCACCTCTGTTAGACCTCAAGTATTTTATTTTCAAATTTGCTTCATTCTCTACCATAGCCTTAAATTCCTTGAATCTATCTAATGCATCATATTTTTCTCTAAGAAAAGTAACCCATGTATATCTAGAATAATCATCAATCAGAAGCATAAAGTACCTATCACCTTATAGACTTCTCACTCTTGTAGGACCACAGAGATCTGTATGAATCAAATCCAATAGCTCGATAGTATATTTTTCCTTCAACCTAAAGAAATTTCTAGCTTATTTTCCAAACTAAAAATTATTGCAAATAATATTAACAGGCTTTGTAATCCTTGGTAAATCTCTCACAACATGCACAACACTGATTCTTTCCATATTATCAAAATTCATGTGATACATTCTTTGATTCCATAATCAACTATCATAATCTGAGTCATAAAGCAATTTCCATCAACACCCTTAAGTTGATAAATATTTCCTTCAAAATTCTTAGCAGCAACAATCACTGTTCCGGATCCTTTCTTGATTTCACATCTCTTATCCTCAAATACAAGATTATATCCCTTACTACACATTTTTCCAACACTTAAGAGATTATGCCTTAAGCCCTTAAAATAGTAGACATCAACAACATTATGCTTTCCATCAAAACTTACTGAACCTATTCCACAAATCTTAGCACTAGTATCATCTCCAAACTTGACTAAGCCTCCATCATAATTTTCAAGTTTAACAAATTTACTCTTATCACTAGTCATGTGATGTGAACAACCACTGTCGACAACCCAATAGTTCTTTTCTTGTTTAGCATGTAGGGTAGAGATCACAATATCTTCATCTTTCTCCAAAGGATTTTCCTTCACCTGTCTTTCAGTATTAGCAGAAGTAGATTCATCTTTTATAGCAAAAAATAAGCATTCATTATCATCAAAATCTCCATAATCAGACTCTTCATCAAAAATACCAACATCCTCATTTACATAATATTCTCTCTTAATCAACTTCCCTTTGTTTTCTTTGCTTAATCTATGTTTATTCTTCTCGGCTCTTTCCAGACATCTAGAAGCATAGTGACCAATACCTCCACAACTAAAGCAGTTAAAAGGTAACTTACCTTCATACTTACCGAATCCCTTTTTCATCCTTCTTACAAAGTTAGCTTCTACATCATCAAGGTTCTCTTCATCTGAATCTTCAGCTCTTGTAGCCTTAAAATAAATTTTTGTCCTCAATCGATTTCTCAAGCTAGGCTTTCTCATTTCATAAGATGTTAGAGTACCCAACAACTTATCTTTAGTATATGTCTTTGTATAAGAGTGAATTTTCACCCCTTATGCAAATTCCCCTTTTTTCCTTTTTCCACCTTAGAAAACAAAGTACAGAGGCTTAATTACACCTAAGCCCATTTCTTTCATCCCACTTCATGCCTATTTTGAGTGTTGGTGGGGGAATTTCTATCGAGGACGCCTATGCAATGCATAGACGTTTGCGTAGCGCACTTACGTACCTAGGAAATTCTTGTGGCTGAACCTACAAAGGTGTTACATTTCTCATTAGTGGTCAATTTGTAATGCCCTCTTCAGTTGATCAACCCGAATATGGTTGTTTTCTTCATCTCCTCTTCAAATTCACTCTTTCTACATGCATTCCAACTTCTTCCAAGCATTCAAACCATCTTCTTCACAACTTCAAGCATTCAACTTCACATTCTTGCACTGACTCTCAAGCATTCTAGTAGCACTTTGCACTCCATTTGCAGCAACCACTTCACTCCATCACTTCAGTAGAGAAATTTTGGGACCACACCATTGCAGCAGAGGCTCAAGTATTGTCAATCTCTCCCCCATCAACCTTGAGTGCTTTTGGTGGAGGTGGTAAGCTTCCCATTCCTCTCCTCTATTACTTGGTAGAGTAAGCGCATTTACTGTTTTGTAGTGCTTTAGTGTTCTTCATTATGTTATTTTCTTTATCTCGCTTTCTTGGTTGTCCATGGAGGTGGACACACCTAAACGGGGGTCTGACTAAGGAAAGCCCCTATACAACTACCCAACATTTTCCTCATCTTTGTGTGTAGGTCAACGTGCTTTCAAGGAGCTAGCTGGCAAATGAGTTTCCTTGTGAGATCCTTCTTGCCACCCTAACTCTCGCATTTTTTATTTATCACATTAGAGATTACTTTATTTACTTAATCACATTATTTTGGCCCTTTAGTAGTAGTTAGTTGGGTCGTTAGCTTATTTTCTTAGGTTTGACCTTGTCTTTGTAGTTATTTGGTTGTACGGATGCCAACGCACTTGAGAGACGCTAGTGCGTCGCACTATCATCCTAGGATTGTGCTTTCATCCTCGGGAAGAGAGTTTCCTAAGGCATAGTGTTGAACTTGAAAACTGGCTTGCCTAGCCCCATCTTGCATTTTGGGTCTATAGGGTGATTGAAGGACTTTACAATCCCCATCATTCTTGTCCTGCACTCCCCAACATCCTGTTAAGCTAAGGTAAGTTAGGGCAGCCTTCCGCTCTTGGTCCTCCATGACTTGGGGCCTTGAACATGGTTGGTCCCCCTCTCTTACAATCTTATAATCTATTTATTCCTCAATGGCAGATACCTTTTCACTGTACGCATCAAGGAGAGTTATGAGAATCTTCTTCACAATCATGGATTCATCCACTGTAGCACCAAGTCCTCACATTCCACCTACTAGCTCATCCACTCTTTGTACATAGGTTTTAATATTTTTATCTTTAGACATTTGCAAGAGCTCTAATTGTGCCTCTAAGTTCTGCAACTTATCTTCTTTAACCCTTTCATCTCCTTCATGCATCTTCACCAATTCATCCCAAACCTCTTTAGCAGTCTTTAGAATTGAAACTTAAATTAACTCTGAAAGTGAAAGACTATTCTTTAGAATAAACTTCACCTTATTGTTCACTTCATGTACCTTTATCTCTTCAGCTATACTCAAACCATTTGAAAGAGGAGAGTAAGTAGTCTTTTAAGTATTCTCAACATCATATCCATAGTACTCCAAATATCCTTCCATATTTATCTTCCAGAGGGCATAGTTAGTCCCATCGAACCTAGGACACTCAATAGTGATCTTTCTCATCATCTCAGACCTTCCTTAAGTAGTTAAGCTCTTCTCCAAGGAACCAAGCTCTAATACCAATTGTTGAACAAGAAAAATGAGAGGGGGGTGAATCCGTTGTCACAAATTTTAAGTATTTCCACCAGAGATTAGATCAATTATCATTTACAAATCCTTAACTCCGCTACTATAATTAATCATTGTGTGCAAAATAAAAAAATGAAAAACATCACACACACAATAGCACCAGATTTACGTGGAAAAACTAATAAGGAAAAAACCATGACGATGATTATCTCACAATATAGAGAATATCAAAACTGAATACAAAGGCTCATTGCCAGAGAAAGCTCACTACCAAAACAAGACTCACTTTCTAGATTAGGACTCACTGTCCAACAAGGGTTAACCACCTGGAGGGCTCACTACCACAAAATTACAAAGAAGGTAGAAGAGATTTATTATAGAGAGAAAAAAATCTCAATGCAATGGAGATTTCCACCACAATTCACTCACACACTTGTAGACATGCTTGAATGATAGAGTACAACTTTAGCTCACTGCTTCTGGAAACTCACTGTTAGATTTTGTATTGATCTAATCAACCTCACATCACATACACACTATTTCGCATCTATATCACATCTATCTTTCTTGCATTCATCATCTTTCTACATCTCAACCTTTATTTATACCTTCTCCAACTTTGAACTTCAATCAAAGTCGACTACACACCATTTGCACTTATAAATTCATATTAGGTCGATGCCAAAGCATTTTGCAGTGGAATTAGAAGGTGACCCAAACACACATATAATGAGGACCTACATAAGTCCCAACATGCCTCAACACACTTCCATAAACTTTGAAACTAGTGTTAAACACAAGGTCGGCCAAACTAGTATAAAACACATAAGTCAATTAAGCACATGTAGCCTTAGCATGATCCAATCTTTTCAGATAACAAAATTATCTTCAACACAACCTTAAAAAATTATCTTGAGAACTACAAGTCATAAGACTCAAACAAGAAGAAATCTGGAGCAACAAAATTTCTCCCAGACCTTAGCCAAATACATAGAAAAGCACAATTCACAATTGGTGAATATAACTCGCACTGTACCAAAATCCAAAAAACTAGATATAGCAACTTCCAACAACTATGAACAATACCACAGATCCTTACTAGCATAGCAGCAAATCCTAGAGAAAAACTTAGAGCAAACACTGAACACCTGAAACCATCCTTTATTATAATTTCCTCAATATCCTCGACATATATAGCCAATAACCATCATCAATGACATCAATGACAATACCTTCATACTTGCAACAATCTTGCAACATGTAGTAGATAAATACATTGAATCTTGTTTCTTGCTTAGCCATGACACCAATCTGCATCTAAGAAATAATGCACCACCACTTGTACTTTTCCTGTCATCTACACAACCATCCCAATCTACATCTGTGTAAGCACTCAGAGTAAAATTAGTATCCTTTGGATACCACAATCCATGATCTAGAGTGCCCTTAAAGTATCTGAATCTCCTCTTCACTATTGCAACATGTGACTCTCTAGGATCTTCTTAAAATATAGCCACAAGATAAACTGCATGCATGATATTTGGTCTAGTAGCAGTTAGATGTAACAGTCCTCCTATCATTGATCTATACTTTCTCTTATCAGCCTTAGGAGATTCATCATTCTTACTTAGCTTGCAACCAGTAACCATAGGAGTACATACCAGTTTAGAATCTTTCATTCCAAACTTCTTCAACATTTCCTTGACATACTTTGATTGTGAAATGAATATACTTTTCTCTGTTTGATTGATTTGCAGCCCAAGGAATAAATTCATCTCCCCAAACATAGACATCTCAAACTCTTTCTACAAATTTCTTACACATAATTTCATTTCCTCCAAAAAATTATGTCATCAACATATACAACCATAATCAATATTTGATCTTTTAAAACTTTGAAGTAGAGAATGCTATTTGTGGTGCCTTTATTGAATCCTTGTTGTAACAAATACATTTCTAACCTTGCATACCAAGCTTTGGGAGCCTGCTTCATCCCATATAAAGCCTTCTTCAATCTGCAAACCATATCTGGTTTATCTAATAACTGAAATCCTTTTGGTTGTTTTATGTATACTTCTTCCAATTCTCCATTCAAGAAAGTATACTTCACATCTATTTGATAAACTTTGAAATCTTTGTGTTGCAAAAGCCAAAAACATCCCGATAGCTTCCATTCTTGACACCGGAGAAAATGTTTCCTCAAATTATATTCCTTCTACTTATGAGTAACCTTTACATACAAGCCTTTCCTTGTTTCTTACCACTTCTCCACTCTCATTCAGTTTGTTTCAAAATGCCCACTTGGTTCCAATCACATTCTTGTTTTCTAGTCTTGGGACAAGTTCCCAAATCTAATTCTTCTCAATCTGCATTAGTTCTTCTTCCATAGCCTTGATCCAATACTCATCCTTGCATGCTTCAATCACTATTTTTGGTTCAACTTTAGAAAATAAACACAAATTTACCTATGCTTTAGTAGCTTTCCTTCTTTCCAGTACACCTTTGCTCTTATCACCAATAATATGTTCTTTAGAATGATTCTTTTGCACATACTTAGGAGTTTTTGGAACCTTTTCTAGAGATTCTTCCTCTTCAATTTGTACATCTTTTTCCTTATCTCTTTCTGTTTCTTTGCAAGTAGACTCATCTGATTCATATCCATTTATCACCACTGAATTCTTCTATAGATCTTCATCAACCTTGACACTTTTACTCTCAACAATCTTTCTTAGCCTCTTGTTGTAACATTGATAAGCTTTGTTTCTAGTAGAATATCCAAGGAGGATACCTTCATCAAACCTTTCATCAAACTTTCCTAATTTCTATTCATCTCTTCTATAATAGCATTTTCTTCCAAACACTCTGAAGTATTTGACAATAAGAATCCTTCCATACCATAGCTCATAAGGAATCTTTGTGTTGTTTTCTCTTGCTTGCACTGTATTAAGTATATAAATAATAGTATGAATTGCTTCTCTTTAGAAAACCTCCAATAGATTTTCTTCTTTCATCATTGTCCTTGCATATTCTTGAACAGTCATGTTCTTTCTTTCAACCAGTCCATTCTGTTGAGGATTCCTAAGGGAAAATAGCTGCCTCTTTATTCCATGATTCTCATAAAAGATATTAAACTCATTGAAGGTGAAATATCCATCTTTGTCAAACCTCAAACATTTGATTTTCATATCCATTTCATTCTCAACCATAACTTTGAATTCTTTAAACTTATCCAAAGCTTCTATTTTTTCTTTGAAAAAAGTAACCTTTGTCATTCTAGAATAATCATCAATCAATAGCATGAAATACATGTCACCTTGAAGACTTCTTACTTTGGTAGGACCACAAAGATCTGTATGCACCAATTCCAACAGTTTGGTAGAAGACCATTCTTTGACATTAAACTTCTTCTTGCTTGCTTTCCAACTTGACACTTTTTATAGACAACATTGATAGGCTTTGTAATCTTTGGAAAATCTCTCATGGCTTGAACTGACACATTCTTCTATGTCATTGCCAACTGTCACTGATTTGAGTCATAAAATAATAACCATCATCACCTTTGCGCTAATAGACATTTCTATCTATCCTTCTTCCAGCAACAATCACATCTTTAGAGCCTTTTCTAATTTCACAACCATCATCTTGAAATGTAAGATTGTATCCCTTGCTACACATTTTTCCAACACTCAAGAGGTTATGTCCTAAACCCTTAACATAAAGAACATCATCAGTGTTATGCTTGCCATCAAAACTAATTGAACCTTTTCCACATATCTTAGCAGATTTATAATCACCAAACCTAACTAGTACTCCTTCATATTTTTCTAGTTTAACAAACTTACTCTTGTCACCGATCATATGATTAGAGCATCCACTGTCAATGATCCAGTAATTTTTCTCCCATCTAGCATGAAAAGTAGACACCAAATTACCTTCATTATTAGCACTTTCTTTTTGAGCCCTTCACACATCTCTCGTAGTTAGCAAAATCAATTTCCTCTTTTAAAGCCATGAACAAGCATTCACCATCCTCATCATCTCCATAATCAGATTCATCATCAGATATACTTGCATCTTCTCTAACATAATAACTTTTCTTAATCATTTTACTTGTGTTCTCCCTATTTTTGTCATTAAAAACTCTATTTGGACATCTTGAAGCATAATGACCTATCTCTCCACAAGTGAAACATTTGAAAGACAACTTAATTTTGTACTTTCCAGTACCCTTTTTCATTTTTCTCACAAAGTTAGCTTCTACATCATCAAGATCCCCCTAATTTGATTCTACAGTTTTATTTGATTTTCCAACCTTAAAAGCAATCTCAACTTTTGCACCACTTGTACCAAATTCTCTCATTTCAAAGGCAGTTAAAGAAACCATACAACTGATCTTTGGTATATTGATTCAAATTTTATAATTCTTCAATAGTAGAAAATTTATGGCTATAATCTTTAGGAATATTTTTGAGTACCTTCTTTACCACTTCTTCTTTTAGTTCTCCACCAAGATCTCTGATACAGTTGATAACTTCATCCACCTTCTGCAAGTAGCTTGTGATGTTTTTCATCTTCATACATTCATAGGGTCTCAAACATTATCTTGAAATTCTACATATTAGCTTGCTTGATCTTACCATCTCTTTCATAAATGATTTCTAACTTTAACCAAATTTCTCTAATAGTTTTCAAATTCATAACTTTCACCAATTCAAAATTAGCAATACCACTTAAGAGAGCATACCTTGCTTTACCATTGTTTTCATAGGCCTTGATCTCGTCATTATTGCTTGGATCATTTGCAGGTATAGTATATCCTATTTCAATAGACTTCTAGAGTTCAAATCCAAGAGAAACCAAAAAACATTTCATCCTTGTCTTTCAGAATGCATAATTTGATCCATCAAACATAGGAACATCCTTCTTGTGCACCATCCCAGATCTACCTCAAGTGGTTAAACTTTTTTTAAGGAACCTTGCTTTGATACCAATTGTTGAATGCACAAGATAATTGAGAGGGGGGATGAATTAGTTGTACCTTAAGACTTCAAAACCCTCACACATATTGAGATCCACATCAACCCGATTAACCCTTAATCTATTAAAATGATTTATCATGAAAGCAAATAACATAAACATAACCAAATCAACACCATACACAAAGAAACACCAGATTTACATGGAAAACTGAAGAAGGGAAAAACCACATTGATGACTAACTCAAAATATAAAGTAATATCAACATCGAATACAATAGGGTTCACTATCAGAGGGCTCACTACCCAGAAAGAAAGGCTCGCTGCCAGAGTAGAAAAGAAGATAGAGAAGAATGTTACAATGATAAATCCATCTCAATACAATAGAAAAATCCACCACAACATCACCAACATCTTTTTCGGCTTTCTAAAGAATTGTAGACACCTTCTGCACACTGCATTCAATAATATAACACATGAAATCCCACATTGCACTTCACAAATTCATACCCTACAACTCTGCAATTCACATCATTCGCATCATACTCATCTATATTATGATCCCTCAACAACTCAACACTTATTTATACCATCTTCAACCTTGAAAACATTATCCAAGGTTAGTTATGCACCTTAATCGTACAAATTCAAATTAGTTTGACACCAAAACATTTCCACTATGGAAAGGAATGAAAGTGAACCACAACACACCTTAGCTAGGACCTAAATCCACTCATACATGTCACTCCAAGCTTCCACAAACATCAAAGAAGCTTCACAATTAGTGTAAACAACCAATATTAACACCATTAACACTTAAGTACACACTTCCTCAAATCCAAAGATGATTCGCAGACACCACATAACACTTAAATATGATATAGAATATTCCACAAACACCCTAGAAACAAAAAAAAATCTTTGCAACAACTTTCACTTGAAGAATGTACACACCCAATACACTCAAATAATTTTTCCATATACTGCAATACAATAAACTAACTTTCAAAGCACCAAACCACAAACAACTTCATCTAAAGAAATATACAAACACTATCAACACCCTTCTAGATCCGCTTGTGACTTGAAACCACTCTATGGAGAAATGCGGAGAAAAAATATTTCTCCTAAGCATATATAGTTCACACACTGGTGAACATAACTTCCTTTGCTCAACAATCCAGCACACCAAATTCTAGATGCAACACCTCTGCTGAACCGCACAAGCATATCTTCAACCCAAAAGAAATACAAAGCCAAACTAGAATGCTACTCTATAATACAGAACACCACTACAACACATTGTTTCCTCTTTTTATTCAATTTTCTCAAAAGAACTTGGAAACCAAGCACCAAAGAGACATTCTCAACATCTTCAACACTTCCTCATCACCACCAAGAAACTCAACCATACATCCATAGATAGAAGCTTATGAAAGCAACACCAGAGGTTGACACTAGTAGCTCACTAATGACAACATAATGCAACTAATCAAAGCATCATAAAAGATAACAACTCAATATCAATTGCACACATTCTTGCAACAATATCTTTCTCATACAATTGACACCAATGACAATATCAACAACACATAATTGCAATATATATATATATAGTTACATGTAGGGACATGTCCCTCTTCCTTGTTAAGACCCTTAGGTTCTGTCATAGGTTTTTTGTAGGTTTCACATTTAACTTGCAATGAATTTAGCCTTGTCCATCTTTCTTGTCAGTTATGTCCTACCAGCATCATCCACCAATTGAACCCATGTCTTATCCTCAATACATGCTAGCTTTTTCCACAAATCTTCAACATTGATATATCATAAAACTATTTTCCAAATGGTTTATTATAATCATCAAAGTGATACAAAATTATACTTTTTTGTTTATGTTGGGATATTTTATATATTCCTCTTAGCTAGATATAGGTGTTGTCCTATTGGGTTATGACCTATTGCAGTAGTTGAATCTATCTATTAATTTTAATTAATATGGTATAACCTTCTATCATGGAAACCATAATTTCAATAGAGTTGGTAGCTTTTATGGTTTCTACCAATAGACTAATCAAGCATACAAATCATAGATTTACTTCTTCTCTCAATCATTTGATCTTGGATCTTAAGTTTTCTCTTTGATCATGAATGTTGAAACTTAGTTGGGTAGTGTCAAATTTTTCTTGAGTCCTACATCCTTTGTGCATTTAGGTTTTATTTTTCCCATCATATATAATTGATCTAATAAATATTTGTATGAGTCTCAATTTTTCATATTTAGCTAAGTGTTGGTTACCTTTATCCCCATGTTCCTATCATGTGTTAAAAGTTATAAAAGATCCCAAAAAAATTTAAGTGTGGGTAACTAAGTTTTTTGCACTAAAGGTTGGAATTTTTAAATCTAACTTATTGATATGCCTTTCCTCCCAACTCTGCATTTTCCTTTTTGAAATGTACGGAAAAGGGGAATGAAATCCACCAATGTGGAATAATGAAATGGCCTAGGATTAAAACACACCTTTCAACAATTTCATTAGAAAGAGAGATCACAAAGGGATATGATTGACTTTCAATCTTGAGGTGAGTCAACTCTATTTTGGACCTTGGATCTATGCTTTCTTATGACATAAATGACTAATTTTCAATATTTTGTAATGATTTAAAGTGCATTAATTAAATGAATTATATGACCTAACACTTGAAATGAAAAGTTTTATGATAAAAAAAATGGAAAGAACAACTTGCAAGCAGATTTGAGAATGATCTGATAGTGTGCACCTGTGATAAAAAGTGGGTTTTAAACTCTGATTAGGGACTCATTCACCCAGGGGTGAATGGGTCTTAATGCAGGGGTCCAAAATTAGTTTATGTAGTCCTCAAATCCCAGATCTAAGTTTCTAATTTCTCTAGGTTTGATTGTCAGAAAGCCGAAAATAAAATTTGTGAGTTTTTGTAGCTTAACAACAATGATGACAACTTATGCAACTTTGCAAAAAAATTCCTTTGATAAACTTTCAATCCTTCTTCACCTATAAATCTACACATACAAAGAAATGAAAAAATGTTTTTTTGGGGTGAATGGGGGTTTGCCTTAGTCAAACCCCATGTTTGACAATTAAACCTTGATAATGAAATAATGGAAAAAATGAAGGAATTGATGAATAAACAAAAGCTTGTTACAACTCACCAAACCCTTAATGGCTGCCCCTAGAGGACTGAAGTCAAACACATCACTCTAAGGCTTGGATCTTGCATGAATTGGCTTGATTGATTGATGCTTGAATGTTTGCTTGAATGCTTGAGACCTACATCACAATGTTAGCTCCAAAACATGACATGAACACACATGAACTTTGACATGATGATAGGATCTTGATTGTTGTTGTAGATGTCTAATAATGTTGCTATGCAATGATCTTGACAATAGCATTTACTCTTGTGAAAGTTTCCTTAATGCTAGATAATGTTGCTTAGATTTGAATTGATAAAATAATTTTATTTATAGGTGTTTATCTAATTTCTCGCAAATTAGATTCCAAAAGCCAACATTTGAAACTTGAATTGAATCATTAAAATTCTGCCAAAAACATATTTAGAGATGGGTCTTGGCACTTAAAGAGGACACATTCGCCCTTGCGTGAATGGGCCCTAGGCCCTAAGTTCAAGACACATGATCCAAGAAGTTTTAATTAATGATGGAAAAAATTTAATATAGGTTCCCCTTTTGGAAAACAAGAATAATAAGGTTTGGAATGCATAATTTGGCCAATTAGAGGCTTAATTAAGTCCAATTAATTAAGGGGGTGAAAACATAGTGTGAAATTGTAAAGGTACACAATTTTCTACACCACTTTTTTACGTATTGGGATATCAAACTTCCCCATCCAGACATACCTTCTCCCCAAACCCACACTTTTCCTTTTCTTTTGTTAGAGTTTGCCCAAATCCTTGGTCCTTTATACTAAGTTACCTTTTGGAGTCACAATTTTAACCTTCTCTTTCCCTACATACCTTATGGTATTGATTCCTTGGCATTTCTAATCCTTGAATTTTAATATTTAATTCTATATATATTCATCAAATTCAAATATTTAGGAATAAATCTAAGATTGAACTTCTAGCATGAGTTATCCCTAACTCTTGATCCTTGATATTTACCACTATATTATTTTAATGGATTCAAGAGTTCAAACCTTTTCTTATTTTCATGCCTTGTTAGATGAATTCCTTAGTATCCCTAATCCTTGACTCTTTATGGTTTTATTTACAAATCCTTTCACAGTTGAAGATGTAGAGATACTCTTATTTCCTTTCTTCAAACATGAAGTATGTCATACTATTGGTCTTTGATCCTCAATAAGTGGTATGGGTTATGAGGTATCCCTGACCCCCAATCCCCAAGACTCTCACATTTTTCATTATTTACTCCCACCTACCTCTATGCACATAAATGTTCACCATTAATAACTATATTTATTATTGCAACTACTTTAAGGGGATTTTCCCACCTATTAATAGTTTTCTATCTTAAGGGAAAAATGTCAAACACATTTCAAATGATATAATGTGAGGACGACCATGCTATCATTAATGCGATTGTTGTGTCTAATGTGCATTATTTCCATGCAAGATCTATGCCACTATTTTAGTAATTGTGATATTTTGACTTGTTCCACATGCAACATAGATTATATTTGATCTTTAGTTGATTTTTATAAGGATTTAATGATAAAAATATATATATATACCAATTCATTTTTAAAACAAAGGTAGGTCATTATTTCATTTTCACATGACTATACTGCTAAGAAAAATCCATGGTTTCAATCCCTACATGTATATTTGGCATTAAAGTAGCTCATCTTGTGAATCATGAAGAGATAGCTACCCTATAGTAGATTTTTATAAATGAATGTATCCTTATCTAGTTGTAGATCGTCAAGAAGACTCCCAAAAAAAGAAGTGTGATAGGCACTTCTTAGCTTAGGGTTTTCTCTCCCATATTCACTAGCATGATTGTAGTATGTATTTGATAAGTTGTACAACATTATAGTGTATTACATATATTATTTGTAAGGGTAATTTTCTTATTGTAATTATGGATTTATAGAAGTTTGGAGAGGGATTATTAATCATATTTATTTATCAATATCATATCTCTTTTGCTATGTCTATGTGTTGTGTCTTCTAGTTAATTTTGTCTTTCTAACCAAATATAACACATTACTCTTTGAAGTATTGGTCTTTCATGCACATTAAAATGAATAAACTTATTAACCATTAATGTAGGAGTAGGAAGTAGTTTATGTGCATTGAATGATCTGATATTATACCCAGGGAAATAATTTGAAGTGAATCATAAGAGGATCATGTCCTACATATGTTCATCAACTTAATAGAGGTTATAGTATTAGATTAGCCTTTGATCTACTGACAAAATATGGGGTCAACATGTACATCTAAATACTACTAAAGTTTATCTATGTTGTATATCATCGATAGGTTATTCAATACTATTTAGGATAACTCTAGGAATATCCTCCTAGGTCTAGCTAAGCCCCAAGTGAAGAAGAGATTATCCACTATCAATAATTAGTTTGTCATCACTCACTCTTTGTTGATGAGCTAGTATATTCAGCTTTAGGATTAACATATCCTGGCCTTGAAGTGGATATTCCCCTCTATAAGTGTGACCAATTATTTTAGGACCTAACATTGAACCTATTAGTATTGATTGTGCAAGTTCTCTATGTATACTTGGATTCTACCATCCAATCCCTTCATTATATTCTAGTATGTGGAAGTCTACATTATCTATTTTTCAATATTATCTATATGTATCTATAAATCCTTTATGGATTCCAACCAACTTAATAGAAATTGATACAAAGTGTTCATGTTATTTAAATTCCTTGGATATTATTCACTTCAACCTCAATAGATTTTGTCCAATAATGCACTTATTCCTCATATCTTCTAGCTATTTTGTTTTCATTTCAACTATTAATTCCTATATAGTTTTTTATTAGGGGAAAAAAAAGTTTTGAAGGGGCCTTAAAACCCTATACGAAGACCACAATGGGTCCAAACCGATGGGTTTTGAAGGGACTTGAAACCTTTCCACAGAATGCTGCCTAGAGAGAGAACAAAGCCAACCAATAGCCAAACAACAATAGTCTAAATGAAAGCTAAATGCAAGAAACCCAACTTCTACCAAACTAATGTTAGAATTGGCTATGGAGATAGCCTACCAAGATCTTGAAGCCAAATGGAAATCACGAGAGAGAGAATATGAATATGACAAGAATAAACTATATTATTATCAATTATGATTCAATGTTCTAATATGTGTTATACATGTAGTAGAGACCCCTTGGTTATATAGTCAAGGTGAGATACAAGATGTCATAAGATTATGACAAGTGTCAATCATATGACATGAGACAACTTATCACACTTACCTAGGTTCACATGTGTTATGAGTCAAAATGTAAGAAAATAATTAATGACAACTAACACCTTCTAGAAAGATTCCTTCCTAGGACCTAAGTAAATTTAACATATAAATAAGTCCCCTAGTAATGAATTAACTAGGTACAAAACTTTATTTACACCAACACCCCCCTTAATTGGAACTTAGGGAGTAACAGATTATTATGAAAATGACACAAAGATGCAAGGATGTGTCCCAGCTACTAGGCCATGTTAGGTACCCATGTACAAATGAAAAAGAAATCTCTCACAAATAGAGAAAAGGAGAAAAATCAGTGGGAAAAAACTCCTCCCCAAAAGAGAGATGAAAGATACAAAAATGAAATGCTCTCAATGATGCATGAGAAGGAAAAAACCCCATGTGAGGAAAAATACCCCCCCATAAGAGAGAAGTAGAAGAGAGACGATGCAGCCCCCCCTTAATGTTGAGTCTCCTGTAATGATGGTAGAAGCTCAACATTGAATGTTGAAGATGATCCAATCTCACCAAACAAAATTCCTCCCCTTAGGAAGAAACAAAACCATGAATGTATGCAGGATGTTAGGAATGTGGATAATGTATGATGGTGTCTTTGAAGCATGCTCGAGTGTCTCCATGTCGATGCCGAAAGATGATACACTCCAAAAAGGCATTCTAGGTCACATTGATGAAGAGGAAAATCCAAAATCTAGTAGAGATGAATGTAGAACACAATCCAAATACAATGGTATCCCCTTTGAAGACAAAGAAGCCTCCTCCAAATGTTGTTCAAAAGTATCCAAGGTCATGTCAAACTACGAAGAATGATCATGTAGAGAATGAACAAGAGGGTCAGAGTGTTCCCTCGCAACAACTAAAGAAGGAGCATCTTCATCAAAGAGAAGATGAATGTTATCGACGATGTCTCCCAAATATTCAATATGAGACTCCATAAACAAGTCTAAAATACCTATCAAGAAGTCATCCAAAGTAGATAAATCTGAAAGACAATGAGGATCCTATTGCACTGAATCACAAGGACCCAAAATTGTTAAATCACAAGTGTCCTCAGGTACAACAGTAGATTATTCTGCCAATTTTGGATTGCAAGAGCCCTTAGCCTCAAGATGTTGACTCATAGATGAAGAAGATGAACCCTCTAAATTTGGATTAGGAGCCATAGAAATTGAATTCTGAATAGATGTCTTTATAGGAGGAGAAGGAGAAGGTTTTGTGTCATAAAAAGTACCATACCTTTACCAATCATCAACTGTTTCAATTATTTTATCATCAATAGGTCAAAACTCGACAAGTGGAACAAGACAATCCACAACAAGATCCTCTGGGAATGGAGGTTCATTCAAGTCACTATACATCTCCCAAAGTTTGGTCATAAGGTCATGAGGGATCTCAATACCATTAGTGGCCATTTGTGTATCAATATCACAACTACAACTAATTACTCCCAAGATATGTTTTGTTTTGAAGTCCCACACAACTCTCTTCCATGTTGATGAAATTTTAGGAACTAGTCCATAGAGATATGGCAAATGATTAAGCCATCTATAACGTTTTAGGATTCCATCTCGCTAAGACTTAAAGTTCCATTGATTTAACCTTATTACAGCAGGATGTGTTTTGATTCCCATTTTAAACTCCTCGACTTTAGTCACACAATAGACCAATCAAGAGACATAAGCCAACAAAGGTGTTGTGCTTTCAGAACACACACCCCATTCGGAATGAGGACCCTCTCTTTCCTTTGCCTCGTTGGGTCACTTTTGTTGTCGCCTCATTTTGCATGCCCCCCTATTGGGTGTTCAAAATGGTCAGTGAGACCTAAAGAATTCATCTTGAGTTGACCATGTTTTTGGCCCCTCAAATTTTCAAGGTTCTTGGCCTTTGCGGGTTCCCACTGGTTGTTCGCCTTAATGTTTTAAAACTGGCGTCCCTGAAATCTGTTAGGCCCACCCTGTCGAGCTGCCCCTATCGGGTTTCTATTACCTTACTTCCATTTCAAACGGCCTTCCTTCGACAACTCCCCGCCTGTCGAGACCTGAATGGTTGTTCGTTGTTTCCCTTAGTGTTGGCTTTTGAACAGACTTCATCTGGCATCCTACCGATCCTCAGGTTCCTGTGCTCCCATCACCATCTTTTTACCTCTGAACTATCAAACGGTCATCGCCTGACTGTCGCCCGATTGTTGGATCCTAAAAATCTCACTGTTGTTTTCAAATGATGGCTTACCAACCTTTTGACCCATCGTACCCACATTTACAAGGCACATTTAATGAGGGAATGACTATAAATAGTAGGTTTTGAACCATCATTTTCGTTCGCCATTTCATTTAGAACACGTCAAAGAGCCACCCTCCAGTGCTGCCCTCGAGCTCACGAGTCTCACAGCTAATTCAACGCATTCACTACCTGATTCTAGCCTTCATCAGATTCTTGAGGTGAGTTTGCTGCCCCGCGCCCCACCTATTGTTTTTCTTTGATTTCTTGCTAAACTGATGAATTTGAAAAAGAAAGACACATGAAATAGGTAGAGAAAACCAAGGTGCACAAAACCAATGTGCTCAAATCATTAAAAACCTTAAAATTGACCCACATGATGACCACGGAACCTTGACTCCCCGTCGACGTTCTTCAGCCAGAGCAGTTATGCTCTACGGACCTGATGCCTCCCATTGTCATCGCCAGTGTTTAAAATTGCATCAAACTTAAAAAGGCGGGTGACCCCTACAAGTTTGCCCTAGTAGAAGGACACTCCTCCTTTGTCACCTAAACTTGGTAAAATCCACAAGTGAAGATGAAGAGTCTAGCAAACCACTCGGTCCGCCCCTGTGGAATTCCATCCTTGGGGCATTGCTCAAGATCTGTCATTCCAAAATGGCTTTCCGACCTCATCCTTTCGGACCTTCAGACCCTAGCCTTCTAGTTGCCCTATGTTTCGTCACCATTTTTCCATCCTAGACAACTTTCACCTCTTGTCTATCTGACCATCAAATCCCGAACCTGTCTTCACTGGTCACCTTCATTTTGGACCTTAAACAACCATATGCCAAACACCTTTCTGGGTCCTGCCTAGTGGACCTCTATCCACGGGCCATCGCAGTAAGATCGTCGTCTCCTATGGCTTTTGATAAACGAATTTCCTCCCTCTGGGACTTGACTCAATCACGACCACCAAAGTGCTAACTAAAATGATTAAGTAATGAACCATTGTGAGTCATCTCTTGCAGACTTCTACTACTAGGACTTCGTCTCATCCCCACTGTTGATAAAAGGAAAACTGTCTCCGTCCTTCCACTGTCTGCGCTTCGACCCCACCTTGGTCGTTGGACTTTTAAATGAAGTAAACAAAGTGGCCCCATATCCAATTAGACCCGACATGACGATTCACTCCCACCAGACCGCCGTATGAATCACTATTGCAAACGAACAGCCTTCCACCCCCTCCAGCCTGAAGTGCCTAAATGATAACTAAGTGATGTCGACCGCCTTCCAGAACTACAAGTCCCGCCCGACAGAACTCCACCCTCGGGATGTCGTCTTCCCAAAGTTTTTCCCAACGGCAGACTCCAAATAGCAAGGCTTCGTCCTGATCTCGATTGCTCAAATGATGGTCTTAACGCCCTCCAATCATCAAACTGATTTTGACCCACATGCCAAAATGGGTCACTCTCCTTAGCGGACCCCACAAACTACCCAAATCTCGAGGCGGGTTGGGACAGGTGGGTCACCATGCCTTGATTTTTTTCCCTCCTACAGCTCCTCAAAAATAGCCACCAGCCTAGGGAAACCTAACCCCTTGAACCCGAACTGTTGAGACTCCCTCCTGCAAAATGCTAATGACATTCTGAAGGAAATGTTTGAATTCTTAAATTATGATTTATCCTATCTAATGTTGTTTGCAGGATTTTGGCTAAATGTTTCCATGTTTTCATGCTTGAATGTTCTCACCTCTCCTTTACCCATAGGATATATGGAATCAAGTGCAGGACCATCGAGAGTGCCCATGGAGAAGGGCAAAGGAAAGAAAATAGAAAAGGCACCCTGTGGGAAGGATGATAAAGACCAAATGAAATATAAGTTCCAAGGGGAGCCTTTGAACTCCAAGGTCATCATAGCATGGAAGGAGATCTCTAACACTAATATCGGACAAATCGACAGTGATGAGTTCAAGCAAAGAGTCTGAATCAGCCCCACCATAGAAAATGCTCGAAAGATTAGAAGCAGTGGATTGGCAAAGGTTGCAGGCTTCCCTCCCGCTCTTATTGCTCATGAACTAGTAATGGCCTGCTAGGAGGCATACTAAGTGGATACAAGAACCATCGTGGACCGAGATGGAAACATATTGGTTGATCTCCCAGCCAAGTCAATAGGGAGATCCTTTCACATCCCCACATTCGAAGATATGGAAGAACCTACTATGAAGGATTCCAAGGAAACGTGGGATGCAAATCCCCTCGGATGCAAGAAAATTATCAATCAATACTGGATGAAAGAAAAGAGGGGTGGTGCTGCAAAAGTACCTCAAGAATTATACTACAGTGACTTCTATGAGGATTACCATGATTTGGTAACCTTATTGAGCAAAGTCATGGGCCTCCCAACAACCATCTATTTCCAGGAGTGGATGTTGCACTTCATAGAAGAAATCCTTAGAGGCAAAACCAAGTTCTACTAGGTAGGAATCATTAGCAATTTCCTCCATGAGAAATTTGTAGCCATAAAGAAGACCTCGAGGTTCTATATGACCTCCTACCTTGTCTATTTGTTGGCTGACATGACACAATATAGAGGATTGTTAAGAGCTCCTGATGAATCTCTGGGAAGAGAATTGAAAGTCTACGACAAATACCCTAGCTACAGTATAGGAACTTCAAAAGAGACTATTGCAAAGTAAATGATGCCTTTATAAGCCACATAATCAAGTTGCTTGAGGGTGACTTTGAGAGAAGAGTCTCACAAAATGCAAATGTTTTCCTCCAACAGTTTTCCTTTCTGTTTATACAACATCCAAAGTTCACCTATATCCGAGTAGAAGGATTTGCAAAGAAACCATTCAAGCTGCCCCGGTATCCCAATGACCGGATCATATTGTTAGAACTTTCCCTGAAGCTATGGCTTGCACACAATCTTTTGAGTAGAAAGCATAAAGTAGGGATTCCTTATCCCCTCTCTTTCGGCTAGGGGATGTATGAACTCCACACTTTCCAATGTTCAGGTCTTCCTCACAAGGAACTGGTGGAATACCACTTGCAATTCCACACTACCCGACAATGGATAGATCCATATGAAAAACTAAGGAGGGAAGTTGCACCTGAAAATTCCCATGTGCATCATGTCGAAGACTTTTGGGAAAACTTCCAAAATGATAAAGAAGTGTGGATGAGGCACTATAGGTGGATGACCACATACTTTGTGAAGAAGGTCAAGTTGTTCCTAGTACTAGACCAAGTAGAAGAGGAAGAGGATATAGTGGTCGATCCTCGGTACAATGCAGTTGTAGACTTACCATTGCCTCTAATAGATTTGAATGAGCCAGAGGTCAACAATCTCGATATTTTGTCCAAACCCATCGAGGCTAGGACAAAAGAATGGATTGATGGGAAATTTTCCTGATTGAAGCAAGGAGGAGTAGCTCTAACCTATGGAGAGCTTGAGAAAGAACATGTAAGGGAAACTGATAGTGGGATAGTTGTTGCCCCAACGGATGGGGCTTCCCAATCTCCTCGAGTTACCAAATCAAGGAAAAGAAAAGAAGTAGCTGAAAAGTATTTCAAACCCTGGGTCTAGTCAAGGAAAGCTTCGGAGGGTGAACCCTCCAAAAGGCCAAAGACATCAGGTGGTCTCACTACCATTCAGGAGGATCCACTCCATGAGGGGGAAGAAATGGAGGTTGAGCAACCAAAATCTCCACCTGCTACCTTGAATGTCGATGCCAATGCTACTATTATTGTTGCCCCTCTACCTACCTCTCAATAAATGGTTGTCACTTCCCAACCTGCAGTGGATATCTATGTCCACCTTGCTTCCACTCCGCCTGTAATGCAAGTGATGATAATTGACTCTTCCTCTGCCACCACCTCTCTGCTCTCTTCCACCTCCATGTCTCTGACCACTTCTCTTCCATTGGCGGTAGCCACAATACCAATACCTGCGCTCTTGCTTCCAGAAGCCTTCTCTCAGCATTTGCAAAATATTCCTCCATAACTATCAAGAGCACTAATGAATCCAACCATTCAGGCTACCTTAGCACAAATTCTTACCAATATCCCTGCTTCCACTCTTCCAACTAAACCACCAGAAATGAAAGCCACAATGGCCATATCAGAGGATTTGGAAAAGCAACAAAGAGAGGCTACAAAATAATTGGAAGAGGAAGCAGATGATTTCCATGAGCACCCCAACTTCCAACACCTACCAATCGATTAGGTGGTGCACGAGGGTGAGGAGTCAGAGTCCTCTGAAAGTGATGAAGAAGATGCTAGTGCTAAATACATTGTGGAAAATTTTGACGAGGAGCTCGAGGAGGAGTTAGCCCAACAATTAAAGAATGGTGGAGAAGAAGCAGAAGGGCCACCTTCAGAGGAAGAAAGGGAATCTAGTGAGAAAATAGAGGAGGATACTATACCTCCAACTGGGGAGCATGATGAAAGCCTCAAACATGATGAAGAAATGCATCTCTCGGGAGAGCAGGAGGAGCAAGAAGAGAAATAAAAGAATGAACAAGAAGTTTCACCTCAACGCAAGGAAGAAGAAAAGAAAGAGGAAGATAAACTCAAGGAAGAGGTTGAAACTCACAAGGGCCCAAAAATGGAGAAGCCTGAAGAACGTGGGCATGAAGAAGAGGAAGAAAAGAAAACTATTGAAGGTGAGGACAACCCCAAGGGACATGTAGCCACCGAGTCTACACAAAGAGAAATTGTGATTATTCATGATTCACACGAAGAAGAAGGATAAAATACAAAACAAGAGACTCCCAGGAGAAAAGTGATGGAGATTGAACAATCTCGTGAAGAAGAGTGTGACCATGAATCACCGAAGGGAGAATCTGAAATGTGTGAGTGGCTTGAGAAGCAATTGGAGAAGAAAGCTCCTACCCCAAAGGATCTGAGGGCAAGGTCGGAGGCCATCTTGGCCTAAGCCCAGGTCAGCACAAAGAAAGAAAAGAAGCCTAAGGTCAGATCTCACTTGAAAATGGACACCTCTGAGTTCAAAACCGTGCAAATAGCCACCCCAGTGGTGGGAGAAGAAGGAATCAACTATAACGTTTCTACCCTTGATCTTGGGACAACCATATGGGAGCAGAAAATTGATCACCTCCAGGGGTCCATTGCTACCATCGTGCATCAGATGCACAAGGATAAGATTTCAAAGGAGGAACTAAAAGCACAGGTGGCTGATTTGACAGCCTATAAATTAAACAATGGTCATCAGTGGAAGAAACCCCCACCACCTCTTTAGCGCCACCACAATTACTATCCAAGGACTATATTGATCAGCTTGAGAAGAGAAATAACTATAAAAAGGCCATGGAGGATTAGCTCAGACAGGTCATCTACAACGGTAACATGGGCATAAGTCATGCGGTCATGACAGCAAACAAATTCCTAGAGTTGCAAAGGGTGCTAGAGGGAACAAGGAAGTTTTGCACTGACTTCCCTGAGCTCTACATGACCACATACCCTAAGATTGAGGCCATCCTCAAAGTACCTAAAGGATCTTGTGAAAAGGAATTTTCTCTGGTAAAGGACGACCATTGGCTCGTAGAAACATGGAAGCTGAGCCTTGATCATAGAAGAGATGTGTTGGAGCAAGTGATCCACGAAGTAGATATTGAAATTGATTGGGTCAAGGAAGTCTGTGTTGTTTGTGAAGAATACATAAAGTTGATGATGGACTTTTATGTGCCCACCATCAAGTTGGATCCAGAAGTAGATATTGAAATTGATTGGGTCAAGGAATTTTGTGTTGTTTGTGAAGAATACATAAAGTTGATGATGGACTTTTATGTGGCCGCCATCAAGTTGGATCCAGAAAAGATAAAGTTGTACTTGCACAAGAAGATGGAAAATGGCACCGTGGATACGCTAACATTGGATTTCATGGGATTTGCTACTCGAGCCTTCACCTAGTCCAACCAAGTGATTAAGAATGCACAGAAATTCGACAAGGATTGGGATGTCATCACAAACAAATCAAGGATATTCAACTTCCAAGTGATCCAATACGATATAATGGAGATTGATAAGCTTCAGGCATTAATAAACAAGTTCATGGAGTACGCCATCATGAAGAGAAATGAAGGAATTCCTGTGATCAATGATGAATTCCTCACAATGTAGCTATAGCAAAAGGAAATCAGCATAAGACAAATTTGCTATAGTGCTGCCACAAGAGGAAAAAATAGGGAAAAGAAAAAGGATGTATTTTAAATTGTTATATATTTGGGGGTGGGTGAAACCCTAGTTTGTAGTGAATCTTGGCCACACAATGCAAATCAATCTTGGCCATTCATTTTTCTTTTTGAACACTATAAATAGGGGGTCTCCTCTCATTTTCAAGAGAGAGTTGAGTTGTTGTAAAGGCATGCTACAAAAATTTTAATAGAAGTTCATTGGCTTTGGTGGACTCTTGAGTTTCCATTGCATGTTACATGGTTCTTCTCCCATAAATAGTTCATTTGAGTAGTTTTACTTTGTTGTTCTTTATGTTCTTGAATGCTTTAGTAGAGTAGTTGATGTTGTTCACTAATCTTGAAGCATTTTGTTGTGTTGATGCCTTCTTTGTCCATACTTTTAATTGTTTGTTGATGACATACAACTGTGTAAAGTTAGTCTGGACTTAGATTAAAAGCTGCTCCAAATTTCTATCTTTTATTCATGCTCATGGTGAATAAATGGTTGAATATCTACAGTCCTTAGAAGCTTGCATAAATTTCATGATACTGTGACATAATCTAGGTAAGTGAAATTTTGTTTTAAGAAGGTTGTCTATAGTAGGGTCCTCCATGATCACTGTTCACTGCTAGTTCAAATCCAAGAACATCCTCTCTTCCCTGCCCTTTTCATTTTTTTTAATAAGTGACCTATGCTAAGGTTCATTGCACATTGTAAAGCCAAATCCGAAGCTGATATAGACGTTAAAGACTACTATTCAAACCTGCAGCAACTACACCTTAATGTCCCCATCTTAGGAACTTCATTTTAAGATCCAACTTCCCTCCAGCCTAACTCCATAATTTTTCCCTATAATTACTAGCAAAATCACATCAAACATCAACTAAGAAATTCCATGCCTATCATGACCTGACACTTGAGAGACCTTGGGATGATTCTCAACAGCTTGTTGGAAATTTTCCTTCAAGAGAGGTAGTGCATCTACGCACTGCTTGTGTTGAGAAAGTGCTAAAACACCCATCAACAGAACTGGCGCTAGAGGGAGGGAACTTGAGTTAAGTTGGATTGAATTGGGTCCTTCTCCCCTGAAAGATTACAAAGAGTTTTAAGGTCCACACCCAACAAAGGGGAATTTCAGGAATTGCAGCTCCCTATAAGGGTTAGAAAGACCAAAAGGGAGGACATAGCCTCCTCTTCCTCCTCCATTTCATCTGCTTCACCTTCATCCCCACCTCCTTCCTCTGCCATCCTTACCTTTTTCACTCAGTCATTCCAAACTGCTTTCCCACCTCTTGCTTCCCACAACATGGGTGTTGCCCCTTTCCTTGCCCTCCAAGTCCAAGGCGCAGTCCCAACAACCACTGCCCCTGTGCAGCCCCAAGTTACTGTTCAACAAAAATTACCACCCCTACCTCCCCTCATGGCTTGGCTTGGGAAAAATCCTTCTCCATTGCACTTCAAAGCTTACCATGACATGCCCAAGAATCCAGAGAGCTTTTGTTCGAAGTTCAATCCTCGGGATCCACAGAGGATAGCTAAAGAGCACATCAAGATCTTCCAAGCAACGTTGAAAGATATGTAGATTGATCAAGAAGATGTAGCATGCAGGCTCTTCCCTTATTCGTTGGGGGAAGAGGCCTTCTATTGGTATATCAATTTGTTGCTCGGTTCCATCACATCTTGGGAGTTGCTAATGAATGCCTTCCTGCAAAAATATAAGATCCCGATCAGCCCTTCAGAGCTATATCGACAGTTGACATCAATTCATAGGGAAATCAACAAACCAATCAGCTCCTTCAATAATTGATTCCACCGAGCCTACACAAGATTGCAGGTGTCGTACACACTCAATGATGTTGTTTCCTTGCCATTTTATTATGCAACACTCGATAACCTCACGGCCACATTGGTAAAGAGAATGTGACCACCTCTAACCAGACTAGTGGATGCTTATGCTGAGGCAAGTATTGCCAGAACATCTCTGATCCACTGCCCTCCTTGGGATAGGCTTCCCACTCAATGTAGATTCAGGGACTTACTCAAGCATTGCCCCTGATGAATCAAGTACCACAACTGCCTATAGTGCCATATCCCGAGTAGCCCATGAACCAGGCACCCCCAGTTCCTCACTACTTGTAGCCCCAACAACCACAAGCATATTCAAAACATCCTCAAGTGCCCCTATACCTACAAGGACTCAAATTTCTGCCCGCTCAGAAAAATTAGCCAGTAGCACAACCCGTTTTCCTCCAAAATCAAGCATTGTAGCCGAGCAATGCAGAGAAGGATTGGTTGGATGAGCTGATAGAGATGATCCGAATGATGTCCACAAAAATGACACACTTGCAAAATCAGAACAATCAGTTGCAAGCTTCTCAACATAACATTCAAGCCAATCTCAACCAAGATAACAAGGATAGTCGTGAGGAAGGCACATCCTCGTCCAAACAAAATTATGAATGAGGGAAAAATTCAAATAAGAATTTTGAAAGGAGATCCTCCCATAGAAAAAATAGAACATGGAATACGAGGCCAAACAATGGGGGTGTTCCGACTCCTCTTGATCAGCCTGCTAGCACCGAAAAGCCAACCAGCGGAGTGTATCTCGTCGAGGTTTCCTTATCCGGATGGTGTCAGATTCATAAGACAAGTAGGCATTCTGAGTTGGACTGCCCCAAGTTCCAAAAGGCTACCAAAATCTTCCAAGTGGAGGTCCAGAACACCATTGATAGTGCAAATTGCAGAGACATAGTTCCATTCGAACCCTACGACTCTTCTGTACTCATGGTCAACCAAGCACCGTTTCCACGAAGTGAGAGCAACGAGCCCGAGAGCACAGCTGCCTCCTCGAAGAATGAAGAAGTCAAAGAGGTAAGTAACAATGAAGCCTTATCTTAGCTCTTTACTTTAGTAGATAACGGCCCAATAGATGAAGACGAGCCCTATGAAGATGAAGTTCAAATGTTCCATCAAAGGACCTCTTCGTATAACTTAAGGAATAGACAAATAGGGGGACCTTTCACTACCTCCACTCCACCTAACAAATTCAGCACCCCACCTAACCCCAATGCTAGCAACAACCCAGGCTACCCTTACGTGCCTAAGCAGTATTTAAGCAACAATAACAACAAGCAGCCTAGTCAAACGCAAGGCCAATCAACTAGTTCTTCCATAGGTAGAGCCTTCGATTTTGAAATTGAACAAATGGGGGAATATGTTGTTGAAGAATTTAAGAAAGTCAAAATCAGCTTGTCCGCCTTTGAATTGCTTAAGGTTCCTATAGTTACGCACACCTTCTTTAGAGTAATCAATGGAACTCCTTCCTCCAAAGAAACACAAGAAACAACTGCCAAAAGTGTCACCTTTGAAGAGCCTCGACGAGAGCCTATGATCCAAGAAATCCTAGGCAAAAAGAAGGATGCTCTTACCAACCAACAAGTTGGAAAACAGCCCGCTAAAGAACAGACCCCAATAAAAACCAAGGAAAATCCCAATGAAAAGGATAAAGCTCAAGTGGCTCAAGCTGACATGCATGTTGGATTGTTCCAGGGAAAGTTGGAGATGCCACCTTTTCTCACCACAATCAGAATATTTGGGAAGAATTTTCACAATTGTCTGATCAAATCTGGAGCATCAGCCAACGTCATGCATTTGGCTATGTGCAGAGCTCTTGGAATCATTCCCATGCCTTCAAGAAGAAAAGTGACTCAGCTAGACAAAAATGAGTAAATATCGTCAGGGAAATCAATTGCATTCCAATGAAAATTACTGCAAATCCAAGGGTGCAGCAAGTTATTGACATCCAAGTTGCGGACATTCCTAATGCGTATGGAATTATCTTGGGATGGGACTTCACCCGTGCATTGAACGGATACGCCGCACTTGACTTTTCCCGCATGTGGTTGTCGTGGAAAGGGCTGCCAAAATAGATTCGAATAGATTGGGAGCCACACATCTAGTTTATGATCATGGAATACAATAACACTAATGAGGTGTTGTTTGTTGAAATCGAGCTGGAAAATTATTGTTCCTTTGCTTATCAAGAAGAACTAGAGCCTCAAGAAGAAGAGCTAGTTGCAGAGGTTTTCCTGGTGCAGTGTAGCCCTCCAACCAACTTGGCCTATGCACCTCAAAGCACATAGATGTTAGTTGAACCAGAAGATGACGAGTCCTATGAAGATGATAACTTAGGGCTGCTAAATGGATTCCAATATTTTGTGGAGAAATGCATACAAGATCAACTCAGTCTCGAAGCAAAGATGGACTTCCAAGACCTCTTGTTGCCAATCTAGTGCAGAGTTCACAACACTACCCACTCTAAATTTGAGTGTTGCTTGTGCCAAACACTAGTAGAACATATCAAAGGACAAGTCACCCCTCAAAAGGATATTCCAACTCAACAACTGGCCTCCAATCATGCTAAACCAGTACCCACTCTAGAAGTTGTGGATGCAAGCATGAAGCCCAAAGGAAATGAATGCATCATTGGCCCAAGAGTCAGGGAACCTTCCAAGTTTTGGACGCTGCGCTTCGATGGATCCAAGTTAAAGCAAGGATCCAGCGCCGGATTTGAACTCATTAGCCCCACAGATAAGACCTACTTTGTTGCCCATAGACTTTAGTTCTATTATACCAATAACGTAGCCGAGTATTAGGCGTTAGTACATGGTCTCCTAATGGATTTGAGAAAGAATGTCAAAATGCTGAAATTTTTCATTGATTCTAAACTGGTAGTCAAACAAGTTAGGAAATTATACTCCTACCACGATAGAAGACTAGCAAACTATAGGCACAAAGTCTAGGATCTTCTAGAAAGTCTAGATGCCTTCAATATACAACTAATCCCATGTTCTCAGAATCATATTGTTGATGCCTTGGCTCAAGCAGCTAGCACGCTACAACCCTTATCTCTGTCTAGCCTCAAGATATTCACAGTCGAGTTGACATCCACCCCATCTATACTAGAAAAAGACACTCATTTCCAAGTATTCAATGATGATAAGTACATCCTGGATTTCATCACTAGTTCTGACATGTTTGCAACACAAATCATTGATGAATTTGACCTAGAGGAAGCTGAATTAGATATAGAAGGGATCATCAACCTCAAAACCAACACAATCCCCAGAGGTATGGTTCAGCTTGAGCACATATTTGACTTAGATCATATTAGAGATCAAGATCAGCAAGCAAAGAAGGATTCCATAAATAATCAATGTGATTTTCACAACCTCGAAACATCTGAGGAAATTAAAAATCTATTCATTCATCGGCAAGGTGTGCACGCCAGAAGAAAAGAGAGGAATCATTGGTGCATTGTAAAAGTATCACAATGTGGTGGCATGGAGTTAAAAATATTTGAAAACCTATGATACCTCCATTATCACAAACACCATTCCCCTCAAGCCCGATGTACGGCCATTCCGACAAAGGCAACGCTCCATCAACGCCTTGTTGGAGCCCATCATCTACAAGGAAGTACAGAAAGTACTTTCAGCCAGAATTATCTTTCCAGTTAGGCATTCTACATAGGTGGCCAATTTGGTCCCGGTTAGGAAAAATAATGGAGAAACCAGATTGTGCATGGACTTCCGCAATCTGAATAGAGCTTCAGAGAAGGACAACTATCCAGTGCCTTCCTTGGATGAGGTATTGCAAATTGTTAATGATTCACAGATGATGTCCTTCCTTGATGTATATTTTGGGTACAACCAAGCCATGGTGCAGTATGAAGATCGACACAAGACAACATTCACCACCAAGTGGGGGACCTTTGCGTACAGGAGAATTCCATTTGGGCTTATCAATGTTGGCGCCACTTTTGAACGTGCAATAGATATAGCCTTAAAACATCTAATCAGAAAGTGCATAATCATCTACATGGATGATTTGACCGTGTTCTCAAAGAAGCGGAGTGATCATGTCTCTGATCTATGCAAATTCTTTCAGAGATGCTGAAAGTTTGGAGTTTCTCTTAATTCGAAGAAGTGTATCTTTGGATTTACTGAAGGAAAGTTGCTCAGACACGCTATTTCAAAATGAGGCATCTCCATAGACCCCGAGTGCATCCAATCCTTGTTGAAGATTCAGCTACCAGGTAGCAAGAAGGAACTGAAATCTTTCTTCCGAAAGATCAACTTTGTGAGGAAGTTCATTACAGGCTTTGTTGAAATTGTAAAACCACTCAACGCCATGCTAAAGCAGGATGCTAAGATCGAGTGGACTCCAGAAACAAAGAAATCCTTTGAAGAAATCAAGAAATTCATTGTTGAGGCACCTATCCTAGTTAGCCCAAATTATCTGAAGCCCTTCTACATCTATTCATTTGCTTCAAATCACTCATGTTCCAACATTTTGACCCAGAAGGACAATGACGAAAAAGAGCACCTAATCGCCTTCATGAGCGCTCCCTTGAAAGATGTTAAACTACGGTATCATAATGTGGAAAAGAAAGCATATGCTCTAGTTTGAGGAGTAAAAAAAATTTGGCATTACATCTTGCGGAATAAAGTGTTTTCCATTGTCCTTGACCCAGCAGTAAAGACGTTGCTTATGAAAAATGAGCTAGGAGAATGAAGAGCTAAGTGGGTTATGTTGCAAGAGTATGACATAGAAATTCAGCCAATGAAGTTGGTAAGAGGACAGGAACTCACTCGAACAATAGTTGAGACAACAGCTGAAGCAAGACCTGAGCTTATGGTGTAGCAATATCAGCTTGAAGATGTTTCCCCAGGGGAATGGTTAGACAACATAGTCTACTATTTGTTGAACCACAAATGTCCACCTCACCTACAAGGATTTCAAAAGCATGCTCTCCACCTAAAAAGCAATAGCTACATGCTGCAGGGATCCATACTCTACAAGAGGAATCACGAAGGTGTCTATCTGAGGTGCCTTGGCAAAGAAGAAGCAGACCGAGTTTTGAAAGAGTTTCATGACAAGTTTCGTACTGGTCATGGATCTAGTCCTTCTACCACACATCAAATCTTAAGGGTAGGGTACTACTGGCTGAAATCCTTCAAGGATTCTCATAACCATGTACGTGTGTGCCATGTATGCCAGACCACAACAACCAAAGAAAAGAATGTTGTTGTCTCGTTGCAACCAGTACTAGAGGTGAGACTGTTCGCGTAATGGGGTCTTGACTTCATTGGTCCAGTAAGCACTCCATCATCTGTAGGACATAGGTACATTCTAACTACTTCTGACTAATGTACTAGATGGACAAAAGCTATTGCTTGTAGGCAATGCACAACAGAGGTAGTTACAAATTACCTTGAAAGTTTCATTTTGAATCCTTTTGGTTGCCCCTATGCATTAGTGTGTGATAATGGCCTCGCCTTTTCCTCACTTAAGTTCGCTAGTTGGGCCTTTGATTATGGTATATCCCTCAAATTCTCATCCAACTACTATCCCCAGGGCAATGGTCTTATAGAATCTACAAACAAAAACCTCATCATTGTGATAAAAAAAATTGCTCGATAGGAATCCCAAGGACTGGCATACCCATCTCCACTTTTCCTTATGGGCAGATCGCACACGCCACAAGGCTGCCCTTGGTGATTCCCCGTTCCACCTCGTCTATGGCCTAGAGCCTATATTCCCAATCCACTAGAAGATTCCCACCCTCCAATTCATCAATGAATTTTATGAAGAGGGGGATCATAGAGAAGCTCGCTTGGCTGAGCTGTTACATTTGGAAGAGGTGTGTGACCATGCAATAGAAAAAAAATTCCAAACATCAGGGCGTAGTCAAGAGATGGTTCGATCGTCAAGCCAAAGTCAAGGCCTTTAGAATTGTTGACTTAGTCCTGTGTTGGGACAAGGCTCATGAGAATAAAGGGGGACATGACAAATTCGACAAGCTCTGGCTTGGCCCCTTTTAGATAGCTAAAATCCTCAGAGATAATGCTTTATGCCTAAAGACTTTAACTGGTGAAGACATCCCATTGCCTGTCAAAGGGAAGAACCTAAAGCATTATTTCCAAACTTGAGCTCTTTTGAGCTACCCTTTGTAAATACTTGTACATAGGTTAGTGTAGGTTGCTTTGGTTTACTTTTGTTTTGCTGCCTTGCATCACTTTCATTTTTTTTCTTGTTTCTCGGTTGTTTTGATTTGATGAGCATCTCTTCATTTTTGTTGTGGTGGTTGTACTCATTTAACGAACAATTCACTTTATTGCCCGCTCCTAGTGTTCTCTGGATAAATATTCACTCTCAACTATTGGTCTCTGATAGCTTCCATGGACTGGCTTCCTCATTTGAACTCTTCCTTAGAACCCGACCCTTGGTTGAATCTTCCTTCTACACTCATCTCAAATCCTGCACAAGATGCACATTAATAATTTCCAAAGATCTGTACAACGGTTGTTTATGACGACTTAGTAAGTGAAAATATTAAGTCCACTCCAGTCACCACTGTGGTTCCCAAACCCATAGTAGGATTTGAGGCTTACACGATTGAGCAAAAGAAGAAAACATTAAAAGAAGTATCAAAAGAAAATAAAAGAAAAAGAAATGTTGAAATCAAGCAACCGTATGGGTGTGTGGATAACTCTACCGAGGCTATGGATGCCCAACTGGCAGTAGAGCAATATTTGTGGGGTCACAACGACAACTCCGTCGGGGCTATGGACACCTGACTGGTAGTGGGGCAATGTCCAGGTTACTTTTGGGGTCGGACAATTCATGTAGCTTGCTTAGTTCAATTAGCTGTCACTTGTCAAAGTTTCTAAGGGAAGGGAATGAATTCGCTGGACACACACTTCTGAGATGCTTCGTAGGTTGACTCAACTAAGGATCCAATTCTCCTAGTTCACATTTGGAATTCGTCCCCTCATTTGCAAAACTAGAGATTTTGGGTTCTGAATGAGCATTTATTCTTAGAACTCTCAGGAGCATTCTCCAGTAGACTCACCATTTGTTGTGCTTTCAACACACATGCCCCATTCAGAACAGGGACCCTCTCTTTCCTTTGCCTCACCAGGTCACTTTTTTTGTCACCTCATTTTGTGTGCCCCCCTGTTTGGTGTTTGAAATGGTCAATGAGTCCCAAAGAATTCATCTTGATTTGACCATGTTTTTTCCCCCTCAAATTTTCAAGGTTCTTGGCCTTTGTGAGTTCCCACTGGCTATTTTCCTTAATGTTTTAAAACAGATGTCCCTAAAATCTGTCAGACCCACCCTGTTGGGCCGCCCCTATCGGGTTTCCATTGCCTCACTACCATTTCAAATGGCCTTCCTTTGACGACTCCCTACCCATCAGGACCCGAATGGTTGTTTGTTGTTTCCCTTAGTGTTGGCTTTTGAACAAACTTCATCTGGCATCATATCAATCCTCGGGTTTCGGTGCTCCCATCACCATCTTTTTACCTATGAACTATCAAATGGCCATCAACCAACTACCACCCAACCGTCGAGTTTCGATAATCCCGCCGCCATTTTCAAATGATAGCTTACCAACTTTCCGACCTATCGTACCCGCATTTCTAAGGTGCATTTAATGAGGGAATGACTATAAATAGTAGGTTCTAAACTATCATTTTCATTCGCTAGTTCATTTAGAACACATTAGAGAGCCACCCTCCAGCGCTACCCTCGAGCCTGACGAGTCTCACAGTCGATTCAACACATTCGCTACCTGATTCTAGCCTTCTTCAACGAATTCTTGAGGTGAGTTTTCTGCCCCACGCCCCGCCTAATGTTTTTCTTTGATTTCTTGCTAAACTGATGAATTTGAAAAAGAAAGACTCATGAACTAGGTAGAGAAAACCAAGGCACACAAAACCCATGTGCTCAAATCAAAAAAAACCTTAAAATCAACCCACATGATGACCGCGAAACCTTGACTCCCTGTCATCGTTCTTCAGCCAAAGCAGTTATGCTCTATGGACCCAATGCCTCCCATTGTCATTGCTAGTGTTTAAAATTGCATCAAACTTAAAACGGCAATGACCCCTCTGGGTCCGCCCTGGCAGAAGGACGCTCCTCCTTCGCTGCCTAAACTATGAAAAATCCACAAGTTACGATGAAGAGTCTAGCAAACCATTTAGGTCTACCCCCATAGAATTTTATCCCCGGGGCGCCACTCAAGATCTACCATTCTAAAATGGCTTTTGGACATCAACCTTCCGAACCTTCAGACCCTGGCCTTCCACCATTGGGACTATGTCTCATCCCTGCTATTGCTAAAAGGAAAATTGCCTCCATCCTTCCATTGTCTGGGTTCTGACCTCACCTTGGTCATTAAAATTTTAAATGAAGTGGCCCCATCTCCAATTGGACCTGACACGGTGGGTCATTCCCACCAGACCGTCGTATGACTATCATCGTTCCAAATGACAATCACCTGAAAACCTTCCACTCCCTTTGGCCCAAAGTGCCTAAATTATAACTAAATGATTCCAATTGTCTTCCAAAACAATGAGTCTGGCCTGACGGAACTCTACCCTCGAGATGTCATCTTCCCAGACTCGTTCCCAATGGAAAACTTCAAACAACAAGGCTTCCTCCCGATCCTCATGATTGCTCAAATGATGGTCATAATGTCCTCCAATCATCAAACTGATTTTGACCCACATGCCAAAATGGGTCACTCTCCTTAGCGGACCCCACAAACTGCCCAAATCTCGAGGCAGGTTGGGAAAGGTGGGCCGTCATGCCTTGATTTTCGTCCCTCCTACTGTTCCTCAAAAATAGTCACCAGCCCAAGGAAACCCAACCCCTTGGACCCGAACTGTTGAAACTCCCTCCTACAAAATGCTAATGACAATCTGAAGGAAATGTTAGAATTCTTAAATGATGATTTATCCAATCTAACATCGTTTGCAAGATTTTGGCTAAACATTTCCATGTTTTCATGCTTGAATGTGCTCACCTCTTCTTTTCCTGCAGGATATATGGAATCAGGTGCAGGACCTTCGGGAGCAACCGTGGAGAAGGAAAAATAAAAGAAAACAGCAAAGGCGCCCCGTGGGAAGGATGATAAAGACCAAATGAAATATAAGTTCCAAGGGGAGCCTCTGAACTCCAAGTTCATCACAGCATGGAAGGAGAACTCTGACAGCAATATCGTACAAATCGACATTGATGAGTTCAAGCAAAGAGTCTGAATTGGCCCCACCACAGAAAATGCTCAAAAGATCAGAAGTAGTGGATTGGAAAAGGCTGTAGGCTTCCCTCCCACTCTTATTGCTCTTGAACTGGTAATGGACTGCCGAGAAGCATACCAAGTGGATACAAGAACCATCGTGGACCTAGATGGAAACATACTAGCTGATCTCTCAGCCAAGTCAATAGGGAGAGCCTTTCACATCCCCACATTCGAAGAGATGGAAGAACCTACTATGAAGCATGCCAAGGAAATGTGGGATGTGGATCCCCTCAGATGCAAGAAAATTATCAATCAATACTGGATGAAAGAAAAGAGGGGTAGTGCTGCAAAAGTGCCTCAGAAATTATACCGCAGTGACTTCTATGAGGATTACCATGATTTGGTAACCTTATTGAGCAAAGTCACGAGCCTTCCAACAATCGTCTATTTCTAGGAGTGGATGTTGCACTTCATAGAAGAAATCCTTAGAGGCAAAACCAAGTTTGACTAGGCAGGAATCATTAGCAATTGCCTCCATGAGAAATTTGTAGCCATAAAGAAGACCTCGAGGTTCTATATGGCCTCCTACCTTGTCTATTTGTTGTCTAACATGACACAATATAGAGGATTGTTCAGAGCTCCCGATGAAGCTTCGGGAAGACAATTGAAAGTCTATGACAAATACCCCCAGCTACAGTATAGGAACTTCAAAAGAGACTACTGCAGAGTAAATGATGCCTTTATAGGCCACATAATCAGGCTACTTGGGGGTGACTTTGAGAGAATAGTCTCGCATAATGCGAATGCTTTCCTCCAAAAAATTTCCTTTCTGTTTATACAGCATCCAAAGTTCACCTATATCTAAGCAGAAGGCTTCACAGAGAAACCATACAAGCCGCCCCGGTATCCCAATGACCGGATCCTATTGTTAGAACTTTCCCAGCAGCTACGGTATGCACACAATCTTTTGAGCAACAAGCATAAAGCATGGATTCCTTATCCCCTCTCTTTCAGCTATGGGATGTATGAACTCCACACTTCCCAATGTGCAGATCTTTCTGACAAGGAACTGGTGGAATACCATTTGCAATTCCATACTTCTCGACAATGGATGGATCCATATGACAAACTAAGGAGGGAAGTTGCACTTGAACATTCCCATGTGCATTATGTAGAAGACTTTTGGGAAAATTTCCAAAATGATAAAGAAGTGCAGATGTGGCACTATATGCGGATGATTGCATACTTTGTGAAGAAGGTCAAGATGTTCCCGGTACTAGACCAGGTAGAAGAGGAAGAGGATATGGTGGTCAATCCTCGATACAATGCAATTGTAGACTTACCATTGCCTCTAATAGATTGGGATGAGCCAGAGGTCGACAATCTTGATATTTTGACCAAACCCATCAAGGCTAGGACAAAAGAATGGATTGACGGGAGAGTTTCCCGATTGAAGAAACAAGGAGTATCTCTAAACTATGAAGAGCTTGAGAAAAAAAATGTAAGTGAAATTGACAGTGGGACAGTTGTTGCCCCAATGGAAGAGGCTTCCCAATCTTCTCCAGTTACCAGATCAAGGAAAGCTTCATAGGTTGAACCCTCCAAAAGGAAAAATACATCGGGTGGTCTCACTACCATTCAGGAGGACCCACTCCATGAGGGCGAAGAAATGGAGGTTGAGCAGCTAAAATCTCCACCTACTGCCTCAACTATCATTGCCACCGCAATTACTGTCCAAGGACCATATTGATCAGCTTGAGAAGAGAAAGAACTAAACAAAGGCCACGGAGCATTGGCTCAAATAGGTCATCTACAATGGTAACATGGGCATAAGCCATGCAATCAGGACAACAAAAAAATTCCTAGAGTTGCAAAGGATGTTGGAGGGAACAAGGAAGTTTTGCACTAACTTCCCTGAGCTCTACAGGACCACATACCCTAAGATTGAGGCTATCCTCAAAGTACTTGAAGGATCCTAGGAAAAGGAATTTTCTCTGGTAAAGGACCATTGGCTCATAGAAACATGGAAGCTGAGCCTTGATCACATAAAAGATGTGTTGGAGCAAGTGCTACATGAAGTAGAGATATAAATTGATTGGGTCAAGGAATTCTATGTTGTTTGCGAAGAATACATAAAGTTGATGATGGACTTTGATGTGCCCGTCGTCAAGTTGGATCCTAAAAATATAAAGTTGTACTTCCACAAGAAGATGGAAAATGGCATCGCGGATGCGCTAACACTTGATTTCATGGGATTTGTTGCTCGAGCCTTTGCCCAGTCCGAGTAGGTGATTAAGAATGCGCAAAAATTTGACAAGGATAGGGATGTCGCCATGAACAAATCAAGGAGATTCAACTTCCAAGTGATCCAATTGGATATACTAGAGATTGATAAGCTTCGAGCATTAATCAATAGGTTCATGGAGTACAGCACCGTGAAGAGAAACGAAGGAATTCCTGTGATCGATGATGAATTTCTCACAATGTAGCTACAGCAAAAGGAAATCAGAAAAAGACAATTTTGCTACAGTGCTGCCACAAGAGGACAAAATAGGGAAAATACAAAGGGTGTATTTAAAATTGTAATATATTTGAGGGTGGGTGAAACCCTAGTTTGTAGTGAATCTTGGCCACACAATGCAAATCAATCTTGGCCATTCATTTTGTTTTTTGAACACTATAAATAGGGGGTCTCCTCTCATTTTCAAGAGAGAGTTGAGTTGTTGTAAAGGCATGCTACAGAAATTTGAAAATAAGTTCATTGGCTTTGGTGGACTCTTGAGTTTCCATTGCATGTCACATGGTTCTTCTCCCATAGTTAGTTAATTTGAGTAGTTTTACTTTGTTGTTCTTTATGTTCTTGAATGCTTTAGTAGAGTAGTTGACATTGTTCACTGATCTTGAAGCATATTGTTGTGTTGATGCCTTCTTTGTCCATACTTTAAGTTGTTTTTTGATGACATATAGCTATGTAAAGTTAGTCTGGACTTAGATTAAAATTTTCTCCAAATTTCTATCTTTTATTCATGCTCATGGTGAATGAATGGTTGAATATTTGCAGTCCTTAGAAGCTTGCACAAATTTTATGATAGTGTGACATAATTTGGTTAAGTGAAATTCTATTTTAAGAAGGTTGTCCACAGTAGGGTCCTCCATGATCACTGTTCACTGCTAGTTCAAATCTAGGAACCTCCTCTCTTCCCTACCCTTTTCCTTTTTTTTAATAAGTGACCTATGCTAAGGTTCATTGTACATTGTAAATCCAAATCTGAAGTTGATATAGAAGTTCAAGACTGTTGTTCGAACCTGCAACAACTACACCTTAATGTCCCTATCTTAGAAACTTCATTTTAAGATCCAACTTCCCTCCAGCCTAACTCCGTAATTCTTCCCTGTGATAACCAACAAAATCACATCAAACATCAACTGAGAAATTCCATGTCTATCATGACCTAACACCCGAGAGACCTTGAGATGATTCTCAACAACTTGTTGTTGGAAATTGTCTTTTAAGAGAGGTAGTGCATCTACGCATTGCCTATGTTGAGAAAGTGCTAAAACACCCATCAATAAAAGGCACAAGATTACCCCAGAAAATTACTCAATCATGAAACCCCCCAAGCAATATATGATTTGGCACTTTATATTTAGTGTGTTTACAGTTGCCGCTTGCCAAAAATAGCAAAGTGGTCTTAATCTTGGTACATGCAAATGCCAAAAATAGGCCATAGGTTGATTTACTAAATTTTTTATAGCAGATAAGATCAAACTGATTACACCACTTAAAAGTACATGAAAAAATATGCACTTTAAAAAAAAAACACCCAAAAATGTTACCATAGGAGCAAAATATGAGCTCCTGAAGTTCCCAAAATGAGGACGAAGCAACAATACCTATGAGAATCTAAAATTTATGGAACTAGGCACCAAAACCAAAATCTGATTGCACCACCATGAAGAGCATGAAAAATTATCCCAAATAAAAAAAAATTGCTTGAAAAAAGTAGTCAAAATGAGCAAGATATGAAGCTATGAAGTTGGACTGCAAAATTGAAAACTCCAACCATGAGGGGGGCAAAATATTTTTGAAAATCATTGACATGGCACTAGCGTCAGCAATTCACGAGCTTAAATTTGACAACCTAGAGCCCGTCCAAAAAAAATTCTCCTGGAGAGGAATATTCCCCTGTTCTATGGCCTTAAAATTGGCGGTTGACAAACCATCGTTGTCGATCAAACCCTTGTCGGAATCATTAATGGTACAAGGAATATTTAGTCAGAATTATAATCTTTGTGGAATCTACATTAGCTAGAATCTCTTTGTATGAAGTTCACCGGTTTGTTTAGAATGCCCTCCTAGATTCTTTTGATATGCATTGGTTTTGATGTGGAGCCCGCGGGAATAGGGGCCCGCCACATGGAATCAAGCAGTTAGGGTACACTGTACCCTCTGGGAATTGCAAAGTATGTTTGTGTACTTCACAGACTTATTTATTTTTATTTGATTTTTTCTTTAAAAAAACTTTTACAAATATATAAAAAACTGCGAATATTTTTCAAAACAAAATTTTTAAAAAATAATATTTAACATAAAAAAAATATTTATATTTTTTTTATAAATCATACCAACGTAATTATGCCGACCTGGGGGGTTGTACGGCTCCCTAGGAAAAAAAAAATTGCCTTGGCGAACAATTGCTCTAAATTTGATGATTTGATAGTTGATCTTAGGGGTTTTGGCCCTTCTGGACACAATGGTAGGGTCAGAGTTGACCCAAAATGCTCCAAAATTGCAACTACCTTTTGGATCTGGCAATCACTCTTCAGCTTCAAACCCTCATAGATTTGGCCTCATATGTCCAATTTGGATGAAACAAAAGGAAAAATTAACTTTCTCGAACCTTTTGAATGCAATGGTGAGCTCAAATTTGCACTAGCAAGCTCCGATTTGAACCTGCAATAAAAAGACACAAAGAAGAACCCCCAAATCTGGTATTTCTTTCAAGATTTTCTTATTCTCCAGAACATCCTATGATGCAAGAGAAGAGCATACTCAACTTTCTAAGATTTTCCATCTCTCTTTAGAAAAAGACTATCAATGGCATCCAACCTCGCTCTGATACCATATTAGAATTGGATATGGAGATAGCCTACCAAGATATTGAGGCTAAATAGAAAGCACAAGAGAGAGAATATGAATATGACAAGAATAAACAAGAATAAACTATATTCTTATCAATTATGATTCAATGTTTTGATGTGTGTTATACAATGTAGTAGAGACCCCTTGGTTATATAGCCAAAGTGAGATACAAGATGTTATAAGATTATGACAAGTGTCTTAATCATATGACATGAGACAACTTATCACACTTACCTAAGTTCACATGTGTTACAAGTCAAAAAGATAAGATAACAACTAACGACAACTAACACCTTCTAGAAAGATTCCTTCTTAGGACCTAAGTAAACTTAACACGTAAATAAGTCCCCTAGTAATGAATTAACTAGGTACAAGACTTTATTTACACTAACAACTAAGGCCACAACTCTAACACAAACTTGCTAAGAAAACAACAATCGTGAGCCAAGAAAAACTACAAGCGGGAACCTTCAGCTTAATAGAAACATTTCAATCACTAACTTTTGATGCAGATCCAAGATCCTATCGCCATCTTTAATCTACACCTAATAGAATCTATTTTTGTAATTATTATCCTACTTATTATCTCTCACATTTATTATTTCAATGGTATTGTGGTATCCCTAGTTATTTACAATATTTATATATCAATCATTGTAAGAGATTGCTCAAAGTACTATATTATCTCTACATGTTGTTTAAGTAAATCCTTCCTTGTAGTGTTATGTAGGATATCTCCTATTTGGAACTTCTAAATAGGAGGAATTTATTATTTCCACCTAAGAACCTAAAGTTGATGTTATCAATAATCATAGAGTCATCATTGGTTGGAGTTCATTTTTTTATGCCAAGAACTATTCAATTTTTTAATAGAATTGAATAAGGAAGATGTCAGTGGAGGGATTATAATTTTCCCTCTTAGGGTTTTTTTTGTACTACCTTCTCCTACCATTGATTTTCCTTTATCTTGTTTTATCTCCTCTTCTTTCTATGGTGTCTCCTACTATTCTCTCTCATATATTTTTTCCATATGTTTTTTTTATGTTGTCAATAATGGTAGAGTCATCATTGGTTGGAGTTCATTTTGTTATGCCAACAATTATTCAATTTTTGTATGGGATTGAATAAGGAAGATATCAGTAGAGGGATTAGAATTTTCTCTCTCAAAGTTTTTTTTGTACTACCTTCTCTTACCATTGATTTTCCTTTATCTTGTTTTATCTCCTCTTCTTTCTATGGTGTCTCCTTCTATTGTTCTCTCATATGTTTTTTCCATATGTTTTATTTTTCCTTTTTCTCCAAGAGTGTTTCCAATTTATATTTTTGCTAGCGGCTCTATCGCACTTAATTCTTCTTGTTGTTTTGTTTGTGTTGCTTCTTCTACTAATAATATATTATAGGTCCTTTATGTGGCTTCTAGGGTTTCTCTCCTAACCTTTTCCTTAGCTTCCTCTACTTGGGTTAAGAGGGTGTCTACTCTATGCTGTGATATGATCTTTGAAACTTACAATTATGTGAATTTTTCTCTCAAGCAATATTTTTATCATAATTTACTCTAGGGCCTCCTTGCTTATGTATTATTCTATCTATACCACTCTTTCTTTTTCCTCTTAATTATTATGACCAAATCCTTAGGGAATCTTTAAATTATCTCCATTATCGAGTGAGGGTTCCTTGTGATATAATATATTATTTCTCCCTTATTCACATGCTTGTTTTAATGGATACCAATGTGTATATCTATGATTTCTTCAAGGGCATGGCTTGTGTAAATAAATATTTATATAGTAGTTGGGCATCTAGTATCACTTCCTTCTCTTCTTGATTTTATTGTTGAGGGTTTTGTGTGGTTGGCCCTATCTTAGGTTTCTTAGATCCCCACCTTTCCACTATTTTATCATCTCATTTTGTTGTCCTACATTAGGGGCACATGTTATACGTTTGTATTCTTCCTCAATCTCCACTTGAGTACACTTTCTTTTAGCTTTTTGTTTTTTTTTAACCCTTTTTTTTAAATATTATACCATCCCTTTCTTCTTCTTTTTTATTCACTTGTAGGAGGTCCTATATTACTTCTCTAAGACATTATTTTTTTCCTACTACTAGTTTTTATTTTTATTATTGTAAAGTGTGAGTTCCAAATAATCATTAAATAAATCATATAGATAAGAATAATTATAAATCCAAATGTACATGATAAATAACCTCAATACATGTCATTCCATCATTCTACATATCGTTCATACATGAATCATAAATACATAAGCTAATGTGATACTGTAGCATAGAAAATTGTACACCCTTGTAGGTGATAGTATAATTTCACGCTTATTTTGGACCTATTTTAGTGGACCTTGCATTTATGTATTTTCAAAACCTCCTAAATAGGCCCTAATTCCCTTGATTATTCCTTATGAGGCCTATTTTATCATTTTCTAACAAATTGCAAGCATTGAATAAATGCAACCAATTGTTTTTTTTCTCTTGATACTCAATATCCTAGAAATTTGGACTAGGACCTATATGCCCATGGGCATATGGGTCCCCCCTTATTACACCTCAATTGTGTAATTACTATTTACTATTACTATGTAGGGTAAATATGAATGTAATGTGAATTCTGGATATGAATAAATTGTGCTTGTAATTTGTTATCAATGCATTATGAATGTATGTTATCACATTTGATGTTGTGTGAAAAGTATTGCATATATGTGTATGAATGGTTATTGAATTAATATTCTAACTTTTGAGATGTATTATGTATACTGAATATTTTGTGAACACTTGACTGTTGTGAGCATGTGTTAGTGGTTGCAGGTATATGTTCAATTCCTCCAGGTGGAGGGGAAGTATCACTCAGGAGAAGATCTTGGTCGGGTAACTGGTAAAGTAAACTATCTACGCATACACACACCGCAGTAGAATAATTGACTTGAGTCATTTTGTGGGAAGTTGGTAAGTCATCCTTAGTTGATGTTTCTACATTAGTAGAGTCTTGTTTACTATTGTGTGCATTATTGGGTGATTTTATTTATTTGAGCTTTATATTTCTTTCTTGTATTATCACTGTCATGTTGATAAGAATGACATAGGTGGAGTATGTGTATATATATACTCATACATGTCAATGTGATCTAATGACATGTATATGTATATGTATAGATGTACCACATGTAATTTTTTATCAATACAATGGTAATTGTGAATGATTATATGTGAATCGAATGTGTACATATATTGGGAGAAGTTTACCCGACTTCTACATTATGTTCCCATATATCACAAAGATGAATGCTTCCACATAAGAAAGTTTATTATGGGACTTAACCATTAGATTGAAGGAGAAGTGGATATGCACGGTCCAAAAACAATGGATCTTGTATATGAAAAAATAATTAAACAAGAGAAAAAGCTCAAGGCTAACTCCACCTGTCAAGAAAGTAGAGAGCATAAGAAGGTTGTGGAAGTTCCTGACAAGCCAGTTCCAAAGAAGGTGGAATTTGTGCAAAATGTTCCAAGGAAAAAGGGAAATGGGTTCCATAATAATGGAAAGGAGTCTAGAAGAGAGCATAAGAGGAATGGTTCCAGCATTGGTAATACCAACAAAGCTAATGAAAATGTCAACAAGTTTGGAGAAACTACTAGGAAAAGAAGACTAGCTACAAGAGGTTTTGCATGTGGAGGGGACCACTATGCTAACGAGTGTCCTAATAAAACTTTCAGATCACGACCATATGGTAATTCCTTACCCACCTAGCAAGTGATGTTTCAACAAAAGATACATGCATTTGTGGATGATCGTCAAGTGGAGTATCAAGTAACTCCAATTGAAACACCATGTATTTTGTTTGGCTTATCTATTTTTGTTCTTATTAATATTGGTGCAACTAAGAATTTCATTTTACCTAGAGTAGCTAAGAAATTATCTAGGAAGGCTGGATACATGGCAATGTCGGGATATAGAGTATGCAAACCAAACAAGAGAAAAGGTGGATCAATGTCTATTTGAGGCTAGGATAGAGCTACCCAGTTTTTCTACAAAAGTAAACCTATATATTGCACCTCTAGGATCATATGATGTTATCCTAGGTATGAATTGATTGTGGAGGAATAGGGTTAAGCTAGATTGTCATGCTAAAACTATAGAATGCCTAGATGACTTTAGTAATCAAGTAAAATTTCAAGGGATACCTAGAGAGTTCAAGATTCGTCAAATTACGACAATGCAACTATTAAGAGCTAAGAAGAAAGGGTGTAAACTCTTTTCCATCAAGATACAAGAACTGGAAAAGGATCTTGATAACTTGGAATTCCAAAGCTTTCAGGAGTTAGAAGATGGTGAAATAGATGAAATTAGAAAGTTGGATATGGAGAAGTATCCAATATTGAGAAAAAAATATATTTTTTTTAGATGAGTTACCAAGGTTGCCATCGAAAAGAATATTTGACATCTCTATAGATATAGTTCCAGGGTTTGAACTTATTTCCAAGGTGCCCTATAGGATGGCATCCACTGAGCTTATGGAACTTAAGGCACAATTGGATGAATTGTTGTCTTAAGGGTTGATAAGACCAAGTGTTTTTCCTTGGGGAGCGCCAGTCATCTTTGTTAAAAAGAAGGATGGTACTTTGCGTTTGTGCATCAACTATCATATGCTTAACAAAGCTATGGTTAAGAACAAGTATTTGTTGCCACACATAGATAATCTTTTTGATCAAATGAGGGGAGCTTCCGTATTCTCTAAAATAGATTTGAGATATGGATATCACCAATTAAGGATTAAGGATGAAGACATCTTTAAAACTGTGTTCAAAACTAGATATGGACACTATGAGTTCATTGTTTTACCCTTTGGTTTAACAAATGCACCTACAACATTTATGAATCTAATGAATAGTGTATTTAGGGATTGCCTAGACAAGTTTGTATTAGTTTTTCCAGATGATATTATGATTTATTCTAGGAATGAGGAGGAACATTGCAGGCATTTAGAGATAGTTTTACAACATTTGAGAGAACATAAGTTGTATGGTAAACTCTTTAAGTGTACATTCTTCCAAAAGAGGGTACATTATCTAGGTCATGTGATCTCAACAGATGGAATTTCTATAGATCCGGCTAAGATCAAGGCAGTAATTGAGTGGCATGTACCTAGGAACGTGTCGAAGGTAAGAAGTTCATGGGACTAGCAGGGTATTATAGAAAGTTTGTTGCAAACTTCTCTAAGATTGTTTTTCTAATTACTTCTTTACAAAAGAAAGGGAAGAAATTTGAATGGACTAAGAAGTTTCAAGAAGCTTTTGACATACTCAAAGAGAAGTTAACCGCCGTACCGATCTTGAAAGTACCAGATCCTGAGGGTAACTTTACTATTATCACAAATGCATCCAGAGAAGGTTTAGGAGGTGTGTTAGTGCAATATGGGCAAGTAATTGCTTATGAATCTAGGAAGTTGAAACCTTATGAGATGAATTATGCACCACATGATTTAGAATTAGCAGTTGTAGTTTACGCATTACAAATGTGGAGGCATTACTTGTTAGGAAAACCCCTTGAAATGAAAATTAATCATAATGGGTTAAAGTACCTTTTCACTCAACCTAATTTAAATGCTAGACAGAGAAGATGGTTAGAGTTAATAGCTGATTATGAATTCAATATTAGTTATATAAAAGGGAAGGAAAATCAGGTAACTATCGACACGTTGAGTCAAAGATGACATATTTCTTCAATAGTAACAATTCAAATCGACTTTAAAGGGCAAGTGTTGCAGAAATGCAAAGAGGATGAGTACTACTTGCAAATCAAGCAAGTGCTCAGTAGAAATCCACAAGATTCTAGGTATGAAGGTTTTCATTTTGAACCTAATGGATTACTTATATATAAGGGTAGAATGTATGCACCTGACATAGAAGAGTTAAGAAATCTAGTATGGAAGGAAGTAAATGAAGCACCATACTTTGGACACCCTGGAGTGATGAAAATGATGCAATATGTAAAGCCATTATACTTCTGGAAAGGGATGAAAGAAGATGTCGCTAGATTTGTGGCTAGGTGTCTTGAGTGTCAAAGGGTGAAATCTAAGCATCATCATCCTACAGGCTTGTTATATCCACATGATATACCAGAGAGGAAGTGGTAAGTCATAAGTATGGACTTTGTGCAAGGATTTCCTATGTCAATAAATAAGCATAATGCCATTCTTGTGGTGGTAGATAAGCTTACCAAAGTAGCACATTTTATACCCAGGAATCTAATTGATGGAGCACCTGTCATAGCAAGGGGATTTATGCAAGAAGTGTTTAAGTTGCATGGGATTCTTGAGAATATTATCTCAGATAGGGATGCACGAGTCACTTCTAGGTTTTGGAAAACTTTGTTTTCTACACTAGTGACTCAATTGAATATTAGCTTAGCATATCATTCAGAAACGGATGGGAAAACTAAAAGGGTGAATCAAGTATTGGAAGACCTACTTAGGATGTATTGTATGCATCAACAGTACAAGTGGGAAGATTACTTACCTTTAGTAGAATTTTCCTATAACAATTCTTATCATTTTGTGATATTTAGATAGCTCCTTTCGAAGCATTGTATGGTCAAAAGTGTCAAACTCCTATAAGTTGGGATAGGCTTGAAGAAAAAGTGATTCTTGGGCCAGAAATGTTAGCGGTAATGGAGGAGCAAGTTAAGATTGTTAAGCAAAGGTTGGTTGAATCTAAAGACTGGTAGAAAAGTTATGTTGATGCCAAAAGAGTGCCCCATGATTTTTCTATAGGTGACAAAGTTTGTTGAGAGTGAAACCTCACAAGAGCTCCATTAAATTTAGAAATTCTTTTAAGTTAGCCCCTCGTTATGTAGGACCTTTTGAGATTTTAGAGGAGGTGAATCCAGTAGCTTATCGAATTGCATTGCCACCAGCTCTTGCCAGAATGCATAACATCTTCCATGTGTCCTACCTCAAAAAGTATATATTAGGTGATAATCATATGATTGATTGGATTGTTTTACAGGTACTGGACCCCAAAGTGGTAATTCTCGAGCCTGTTAAGGTGCTCGGAACACATAAGCTTTGCTTGCATAACAGATAATTCTTGCAATGCAAATTCTAGTGGGACCAATATGCAGAAGACTCAGCCACTTGGGAGGACTATGTTGAGATTCAGCAAAAGTTTCCTCATGTTCTAGATGCTTTTGGGAATGCTTGAGAAACAATATGTTGTTTGTTGTTTGTTTGTTTTATGTTGCTACATAAAATCATCAAGGATGATGATTCACAAGGGGAGGAGTATTTTACACCCTGATTGTGTAATTACTATTTCCTATTACTATGTAGGGTAAATATGAAAGTAATGTGAATTTTGGATATGAATAAATTGTGCTTGCACTTTGTTATCAATGCATTATGAATGTATGTTATCACATTTGATGTTGTGTGAAAATTACTGCATATATGTGTATGAATGGTTATTGAGTTAATATTCTAACTTTGGAGATGTATTATCTATATTGCATATTTTGTGAACATTTGACTGTCGTGGGCATGTGTTAGTAGTTGCAGGTATATGTTCAATTCCTCTAGGCGGAGGGGAAGTATCACTCAAGAGAAGATATTGGTCGGGTAACTGGTAACGTAAACTATCTACGCATACACACACCACAGTAGAATAATTGAGTTGAGTTAGTTTGTGGGAAGTTGGTAAGTCATCCTTAGTTGATGTGTTTGCATTAGTAGAGTCTTGTTTACTATTGAGTGCATTATTGGGTGATGTTTATCTATTTGAGCTTTAGAGTTCTTTCTTGTATTATTACTGTCATGTTCATAAGATGACATATGTGGAGTACGTGTATATATACACACATACATGTCAATGGGATCTAACGACATGTATATGTATATGTATAGAGTACCACACGTAAATGTTTATCAATACAATGGTAATTGTGAATGATTATATGTGAATCAAATGTGTACACACACACACACACACACATATATATATATGTATATATATATATACATATATATATATATATGTATGTATATATATATATATATACATATCAATACAATGGTAATTGTGAATGATTATATGTGAATCAAATGTGTACACACACACACACACACACACACACACATATATATATATGTATATATATATGTATGTATATATATATATACATATATATGTATGTATATATATATATATACATATATATATATATGTGTATGTATATGTATATGTATGTATGCATCATATACATGCCCATACAATGTATCGATATATGTATACATACGTATACATGTACATAGAGGTATATACTTATATACATACATACATATATATATATATATGTATGTATGGCCCATCATGATTATACTTATTTGAATATCGAATGTATACTTACATAGTCTTATGATATACATATAAACATATATATATATACACACATATATTTATATATATATATATATGTATATGTATATGTGATATTGTATATATATATTAATATATATTTAATATATTATCTATTACTTGAAATTGACTATCATTAACAATGATAGAGGTTGGTTATATGTTATCATTGTATTTCGAGAGGCCAAGATTTATTCTTGCTGCCACGAACACGTATACTTCAATGTAGCTCATTGCATTAAATCGATAAATGGTGAAGACTTAGTCAACACCTTTATTGGAATCTTCTTTGACTTGGTAAACAGTAAATGCCATGTCTTTGAGCTTGAACCAACATCTATAAAAGAGAGCAAGGTAATGAGTAAACAAGTCGATGACTTTTTCAAACTGATTTATTATCTGAATCAACTCATGCCAAGACTTATTTGATGCAAGCTTCATTTGCATATTTGTTAATGAGTGTTACAAATATGATAGATACCATGCCAACTGTTGGATAGTGAGTATTTACTTGGTGCCACCTTTAGAAACTAGTTTGTTGTAGATGTCCATTGTTTGAGTAATTCGAATTACACCATATCTCTCATGTGTTGATTTGAATGTCTCATTTTGTTGCCAATCAACAAGGTCGATCTGTAGCTGTGAATAGTTGAGTAAGTTCTTATTTTTTGTGACCTTTTTGCTAAGTCAAGAGAGTAGGTTGTGCATGGAAATTGTTGTCAATAACCATGCCTAATTTGTAGGATGTGAGGCCTCATTGTTGTTGTATAAATAGCAGGGAAAACTCATTTGTTGGGGATGCATTCTTACAAGCATTTTTACTCTACATTATTTTCATCTATACTCAGTTTTATTTGAGAGAGAGAGAACTGTTATATTTGTGTGAGGATAGTATTTGAGAGGAGTAATCAACCAATTTGAGTAATAGAGGTCTATTGTGACGTCTCTTGAGAAGACACAATCAAGCTAGTTGTTTGGAGAAGCTACATTGTTGCCAATTGATTGGATAAACGAAAACAAGCATGAGGATATTCTTCTTTGTTATTTTATTTATGAAAGATTGTTCTCCATGAATGCTTGAATTGTCTTTTATGAGTAATTGCATTTATGGAAACTAGAATGGCTTTGAAAAGGGAAATAGAACCTATTATATTATTTTTATGATGTGCTTGTATGTACTCCATAATAGGAGGTTAGTGTTTATCATAGGTATTACATACTAGATATGATTAAACATGAGTGGCATATGAGTTACTCTTAGCTAGGTTATTGATTTAACTAGAATAGCTTGTCTTTACTCCTAGGATTGTTTTTCTAGTATGGGAGGGAGCTTGTGCATTTACTTGTTAAGTAGATTTATTCCAAGTATGTAGAAATGGTGATAGGTTATCTCTAGGGTGATAGATTGTCCATTGAAGGAAATACCTATGCATAGTTTAAGATGGCCTTTAGTCAAATCGGCCCTAAGTAGTGTATGTGATAGATGACCATTTGAAGTACTGAATGAGAACACTTTGGCCAAAGTAGTGTGACTGCCTCTAGCTCCACTGTCAGTTCACCATGATCTAGTATTACATGCTAGTTCCAGATTGTGGGTTTACAAGTTCTAGTTATGTAGGACACAACACTATGCTCAGTTGGTTTTCGTTATACAGTTACTCTACCAATCTCTTCGTCGAAGGGAAGGCCATCTATCGAATGATAGATGTGCAGGGGACCACATATGAGTTTGTGGTTGGAAAAAAAATTCTTGAGTGGTGTTTCTCCTCCACAATAGGCGACAGAAGAACCAAGATTTGAAAGGAAGGATCTTGGACCATCTATAAGTTATTCGTTTCAAAGCTCATTGAGTTATGTTTGTAAATGTATGCATTTTTGTATGATTGTAACTTGTGAAATTATTGTAATGAAATGGAATCATCATTGTATTATGTTATGGCATCTTTGTTTGTATATTCTTAATAAAGAAAATAAAAAATATATATTGCAATGGCTTGTTACATAGTTTGTTTACTCGCATAGGGAAAACTTAGGAATTTTTACTTCATTGAAGGGTTGGCATGTTACACCCTTCTTAGCCAGGACCCAACTTTTAAGGTGTCATTGGTGGCATTTTAACATTCAAAATTTAATTTTCAAATGTTGACTTTCGGGATCTAATCTTCAGGAAATTAGAAAAATGCCTATCCTAGTCTTTTCACCATTTTAAACTAGAAAGCAATAAGAAAAGAAAAGAGAATCAAGAGATCATTTTGCCACACTTTAATTTGCAGGTTTTCAAGCTCATTTATAGATTTTGATCAAGTCTTATGTTATGATTGAAGATTGATGCCACTAGAAGAAAATGATGGATTCTAGGTTTGGGAAATGCATTTGGCCATTTCTTTCAACCTAATGACTTGTTTCCTAGTGTTCTCATCTTCAAGTTTCATTCCTTTTTGTAGCCTAAAGCAAGGTATCATTGCATTTTAGATTTATTTACGGTGTTTGACTTCTCCCTAATTGGATCTTGTAATTTTCAAATAGGAATCTCTCTAATACACTTGAGTAGGGTTTCTTTGCATTTTAGCTCATAACAACCTTAGACACACATAAGGTTAGGGATTACACATTGTCTTTTATCATATTTTTGGCTATTTTTTTAGGTTTTATTACCAAAATAGGGGTTTGATTGAGGCAATTCCCTATATAGCCACTCCAAACCATCCTATTTGCAAATTTATTGCAAGTACAAATCCAAAGATGAAAGGTTTATAGGGCAGAAAGTAGAGAACGAATAGAGAGATTACAAGATCAAGTTTTAAAGTTTTGGAAAAGCTTGCAAAGACCCATATGCCCCTAGGTATCTATGTCCTCATTTGCATGCAAGATCCAACTTTTTATGATAGGTCCACATCATTTGACACTTCTCAGATCTGCCTAAAAGTTACTATTTCCATCTGTGCATTTTCTAAATATTGCATTTACATTATTAGGTCATATAGTTCAATAAGGTTAATCATTTCAAACCATTTCCAATCCCCTAAGAAAGGGGAGATCTAGGTTTGATTTGCTCACCTTTGGGGTTGGTAGTCAATCTATTCATCTTGTTGATCTCCCCTTCTAATGTAATTTGGGAAAAGCAAGACATTAACCCTAGGTTTACACAGTAAACATTAGGGAATCCCTTTCTTTGCATTACATTTTGGTGAACCCGATATTTTGACATCATAAACCTTCTGAAAATTGCATTCAAACACCCTAGATCTAGTTTTTGCATTGCATTGTCTTGCATTTCTCCATTAGGGTTTCATATTTGCATGATAAAATGTCATAAAAATCCAAAAATATTGCATCATAGCTTGCATCATCACTTGCACTAGGGTTTGTTTCATTCATTTAGATCAGATTTGCATTCAAAATTGCTTTCAAAAGTGTGATTTGTTGTTCAAACATTGTCATAAACTTGTATTTCATCTACATTAAGAAATTTTGGAAAAACAGTCACTGTGAAACCACTTTGCAAACAGGGAAAAAAAAACTCAAATAACATAAACATTTAGTTTTTCTTATTTTTGAACCCCTATCAAGGACTCAGACGCCCCTAGGCGTCCCTATCCTGCTTCAGGTGGCTCAGGGAACCTCTGAGCATATTTTTGTCTCTATGCTTCATTTTGTTTCTGCTAGAAAAAAGTTTGTTTTGAAATTCTAAAATAGTGTTATTGCATGGTTAAGAAAGTTGTCATTTTTCTTGGTTTATTGAAAATTGGGAAATAATTTTACTTTTAAGTACTTGAATTTTTCCGATATGTAGAGCAATTCTTTGTATTTACTGAATCATTGCATAATCTGGGTAGATTAGTCTTCATTTTGCAAACATTCAAAACCCTAGATTGTTACAACACATTACATAAATTGAAAACTCAAAAAATAGTAGTAGAACCAATCCAAAACCAAGATTTGCATGCAGTTATACAGTTAATCTATGTTGCTCAAGCCTTTGAAACTAATAATTTTGAAAAATCCATACCTGGACCCAAATGCCCTTTGGGCATCCATGTCCTCCAAAAACAACTAACTCAAAAATTGACTTATATTCACTGTTCATTTATAGGTCTCCAATATGGTTTCTAGATCTATGGCAAGTCTGTAAACCTATTTTTAACCCTAGTTAGCTTAAATGTACATTGAAAATTAATGATTAATCTTGGAGAAAGCATAGTCATTTGATCATGTCAAATCTCTTTCTACAAGTGTATTGCATACCAATCAAGCCCATTAGTTGTGATGAATTTGATATGTTAGATGAAGCCCTTGAAGACTTTATCTCTCTAAGCTCCTCCAAAAATGCTTGCAACATTCCTACACAACAAAGAACAATCAATGCAATCACACCTCAACTTATCATTTATCCACCTTCACAACAACCTCAAGTCCAAACCAAACATGTGCTTATCATAGGACCACCTCAAAACAAACCAAAACCGCTAGGTGCTATCTTAAATTTTGCAAAACGAGTTGCTAGTAATAATGTGTCGCAACAACCAAGTTACCACACAATTACTCATACATATAACACAAGGAACAATAGGCAACCAAGGCAAACACAAATCATTCTCGCATTGATACTACTTCCACAACCTATTTTGCCTAGTGCACCTCGTTTAGCTCGGTATAGTGGGAAGGAATATGATCTTGTGGAGAAACTTCATAATACTCCTAAAATTTCATTGTGGGACCTAATATTTTCTTGTGAAACAATGTTATTGCATGATTAAGAAAGTTTCCATTTTGCTTGGTTTATTGAAAATTGGGAAATAATTTTACTTTTTCAATATTTGAAATTTTCATATATGTAGAGCAATTCTTTGTATTTTTTGAATCTTTGCATAATCTAGGTAGATTAGTCTTCATTTTGCAAACATTCAAAACCCTAGATTGTTAAAACACATTACATAAATCAAAAAATCAAAAAACAATAGTAGAACCAATCCAAAACCAAGATTTGTAACCAGTTACACTATTAATCTCTATTGCTCAAGCCTTTGAAACTAATAGTTTTGAAAAAACCATACCAGGACCAAGACGCCCTTGGGCATCCTTGTCCTCCAAAAATAGCTTCAGAACTCAAAAACATACTAATATTTATTGTTTGTTTACAAGTTTGCAATATGGTTTCTAGATCTGTGGCAAGTCTGTAAACCTGTTTTTAACCCTAGTTAGCTTAAACGTGCATTGAAAATAATGATTAATCTTGGAGAAAGCATAGTCATCTGATCATATTAGATCTCTTTCTACAAGTGCATTGCATACCAATTAAGCCCATTAGTTGTGATGACTTTGATATGTTAGATGAATCCCTTGAGACTTTATCTCACTAAGCTCATCCAAAAAGGCTTGCAACATTCCTACACAACAAAGAACAATGAATGCAATCACACCTCAACTTATCATATATCCACCTTCACAACAACCTCAAGTCCAAACCAAACCTATGCTTATCATAGGATCGCCTCAAAACAAACCAAAACTGCTAGGTGCTATCTTAGATTTCACAAAATAACTTGCTAGTCATAATGTGTTGCAACAACCAAGTTAACACACAGTTACTCATACATATAACACAAGGAACAATAGGAAACCAAGGAAAACACAAACCATTCCTACATCGATATTGCTTCCACAACCTATTTTTCCTAGTGCACCTCATTTACTTCAATATAGTGGGAAGGAATATGATCTTGTGGAGTAATTTCGTAATACTCCTGCTAAGATTTCATTGTGGGACCTAATTCAAACATCATGAACTTACCATGGAATGATTCAAAGTGCATTGCAAAAAAAATTGGTCCCCCCTAGTGCACAACCAACCGATGTAGTAGCCTTAATTGAAGGAATGAACTCGGTCAATGTGGATATTGTCTTTCATCAAAGTGAATTACCTCCTTTGGAAACACAAAAGCAAGATGATGCTTTGATGATAATGACTATCATTAACAGGGTTGGGATTAGACGCACCCTTATTGATAATGGTTTGGGACTAATTGTTTGTAGTGTGATTCTTTTGGACAAAATTGGAGCAGATAAGACTAAAATTCAACTAGACGATTTGTCCATCCATGGTTTTGATAATGTGGGTAAACAACCGCTTGGTGTGATAACATTACCTATCAAAGTTGGTAAGGTTATGTTTCAAACTCCCATCCATGTGATGCCCCATGATCTTTTCATATAATCTCCTCTTGGGTAGACCATGAATTCATGAAATGAAAGGAGTGCCCTCAACGCTACATCGTTTAATGAAATACACTTACAATAATAAGGTTTACACAATAAAAGCTTATCCAAAATCTAAAAGTTTCTTACAAACTAATAAAGGGATGCAAAACCCTCTAAGAGCATTGACACCAACTACAAAAGTGGAACCTTTACAACTTGAAGACAAAAATGAGTGTCTTTCATCAGTGACAAAGTTGTTGGATGATGATTGGGAGTCATTAGATTTCACGCCTACATTCATGGGGGAATACAAGATTATAGAAAAAGTGAAGGAGAAAGAGAAAGAAAATGTGGTTGGCATCAACACAATCTGACATCAAACCATCCAAGACAATAATTCACAACTTCTAGTAGTGAGGAGAACATGGACTACACATCTACCTATGATGAAAGTGACTATGAAAAACCACCTTCCTCAAAAGAAATGGAAAAACTTTATGGAAGAGGGTACCAACTCTTGAAACAATTTGGTTATAATGGAAAAGGATGTGGAGTAAAAGAACAAGGTATTTGTGTTCCTATAGAGCTTAATACATGAGAGACAACAAGAGGCCTTGGTTATTTCCCTTCAAAAGAAACAAAAGCATCAAGGAGACCTTCACTTAATATCAATGTTATCACACAAGATTCTCTTAAGACAACTTTAAAATTGGTGCATCCTGAACTGATAGACACTACATGTAAGAATATGACATTGGATATGTTTCAAAATGATGAGTCCCTATGGGAATTTTTGGGTATGAATGATACTTCATATACTCATCATAATCAATGAGTTTCCTATTTCTTGAATATGAAGGCATAGTGTGGGTTCCTAATGTTCAAAACCATAATGCATTAGTTGTAGGAGATACCTTGGAAGTGTCAATGGATAAACCTAATGAAGAGAAAGTGATACAAATTGGAATATGACTTGATGAAGATGAACAAGAAGATCATGCAACATAGTTACATGACTTTCCCAAAATATTTGCTTGGACTTATTCGGATATGTCAGGTATTGACCCTAAGATAGTCACACATAACATTGTTCTTGAAGAAAATGCTAAACCAGTGAGACAAAAGATACACAAGATGAATCCTAAGATAGCTTTATTGGCTAAGGCTGAGATTGAAAAGATTTTACAAGCTAATTTCATTCGTCCTATTGATTATTCACCTTGGATCTCTAACATTGTGGCAATGGCAAAACATGACAATCATATTAGGATGTGTATGGATTTTTGGGATCTTAATACAGTATCTCTAAAGGATTATTTTCCCCTTCATAATATTAACATGATAGTAGATTCAACTACAAGACATGCCTTGGCATCATTCATGGATGGTTTTTCAGGATATAATCAAATTTTCATCAACCCTCAAGATCAATACAAGACAACCTTTACTACACCTTGGGGAATGTTTTGTTGGGTTGTTATGCCTTTCGATTAAAGAATGTTGAAGCCACATATCAAAGAGCTATGACATTGATATTCCATGATTTCATACATAACATTTTGGAAGATTATGTTGATAACATTTTGGCTAAGTCTATAACATGTCAAGATCATGTCAAAATCCTTCATAAAATCTTTGAAAGAATTTGTAAGTATAAAATGAAGCTAAATCCAAAGAAATGTGTCTTTGGTGTGGATAGTGGAAAATTGTTGGGTTTTATAGTATCACATAGGGGCATTGAGGTGGAAACAAAGAAGATCGATGCTATAATAAACATGTCACCTCTTAAGAACATTTCACAATTGCATAGCTTACAAGGAAAGATTCGTGCTATTCGTTGTTTTGTTGTATCACTAGTGGATCAGACTCTTCCCTTTACTCAACTCCTTAAGAAAGAGTCGGAATTAAAGTAGGGTGAGCATTGTCAAAAAGCTTTTGAGAACTTGAAGCAATATCTAGCTAATCCTCCCATTTTGTAACTAGCCACTCAAGGAAAGCCTTTTATCCTTACATATCAGCATCAACCCTTGCTCTTGCTATGTTATTGGCTCAACAAGATGAGAATGGTAAAGAACACCATGTGTATTACATTAGTCGAACATTGATTGATTATGGAGCTCATTATACAACCATAGAAAAACAATGTTTGGCTCTTGTGTTTGCAACAAATAAATTGAGACATTATTTGTTAAACACAGAAGTCCATGTCATTACAAAGTTTGACCCTTTAAAACATTATTTGTCAAGATGCTTAGCTAAGTGGGTTATGTTGTTAACTGAGTTTGATCTTAAATTTTCCTCTCAAAAAGTAATTAGAGGACAAACGTTGATTGACCATTTAGCTGAGGCCCCTTCACCATTAGCGTTACCAAATCAAGACTCTTTTCCCGACGAGAGTGTGTTGAACATTGGTGATAATGAAACATGGGAATTGTACTTCAATAGATCTAAGTGTTGAACTAGCTCTAGTGTTGGAGTTATATTAATACCTCCTTCAGGGAAGCCAATTCCCTTTTCCTACCGTCTAAATTTCCTATGTACAAACAACACCACTAAGTATGAGGCTCTTATCGCAGGATTGTGTGTAGCCTTGTCCTTAGGTGTTCAACACATTCACATATTTGGAGACTCTCAATTAATCATTAAACAAATCAATGGGTCCTATCAAGCAAAACATGATAAGCTATCCAAGTATAAAAACCTCACATTAACAATATTAGAGCATTTCAAATTGTACGCTATTGGCAATGTCAATCACTGTTGTACTTGTGATGTGTATGAACTAGTCACTTTGTGTATGTGTGATGTATGCTCGAGATAGTCATTGTGTATGATCTTTGGGATTAGGGTATGATATGCCCCTTATGAATATTGTGAATGTTTGAACACTAATGCTCGGTAATGTTTGGTATGGACCCAACACTTGATGGCAAAGTTATTATCATTATATTATAATTGACTAAGTTGATAGCTTACAATTAACGAATAGTCATGGTTTTAGGGTGAGATCAAAGATCTCATACAAGAGGAGAAAATGAACTCCCTCTAACATTGTGGGGTGAACTACGAAGCCTCTAATTCCCACAAGGGGATATGGAGGCAGGGTCACCATGAACCCTCGAGGTTTAGGTTTGGGTCTAGGGATGACCCTAATCATAGCGGCTTAGCACTTTTGAGTGTAACCATATAAGTATGACGTTGATTGTCATCACCATGGTGAATGGAGAAGTTTTAAAGTTAGCACTTCTAAGCTATATAGAAGGTGCTTAGTCAATTAAGTTTGGTATTTGTTCTTAATTTAAAAGAAAAAATTGGTAGCAACCAAGGGGCGTTTGTTACAGGCATGTGTGTCACATATAGAAAAAAAAAACTTGTCCTTAGACCTTTCTGCAGATACAGCTGGAAATGACTTGTAAAAAACAACAGCTAGTAATGAAATTATAAACAATGTATGCCCTTTCACAAGAAACATTCTGCCCTCACATGTGGGTGTTTCTTTCTTCTTCACAGCTATTTCTTTTTGCCTCTAGGATCTATTGTGTGCTTTGATACCATGTTGAAAAATGCAGGCACAAATATTGTAACAACCAAACCATAATGCTCTTAGAGGAAAAACCAAAATATATTAGTATTATTAATGCTCATTCGGGGTTCATTACAATTTATTATGTAAACGCTTACAAAGCATTACATTCATGTACAACTTTCACCAAACAACTAACACTAAACTAACAAAACATTTTTATTACTGACACTAAGTCACTAAGGAGACTTTATTATAAAATGTAAATGAAAAATTGCATTCCTGTACAACTTTCCCCAAACTACCTTGTGGGAAACTAACTTCCAACAACCAACACAAAACAAACTAAACATTTTAATTAATAACATGAAATCACTCAGGTGACTTTATTACAAAATGTAAACCTTATTTTCCAACATTGGACAAGATGAACCACAGAACCTTATTTTACAAATTGTAAACCTTATTTTCCAACTTTATTATGAAAACAGATCCATGCTAAGGCAGAATATTTTGTTCTGCCTTCACGAGTGCACCAAGTCAGATGGACAAGATGAACCACAGAACATGCCCAATCTTCACTAAAAATCTTTTTGCAAGGGATACGATAGACTGCCACCTTGCTTTGAAATTTGACTTAGTTATATACTTATAATTCTATATATTCAAGGCTGATAATATCTAATGGCTTGTAAATATCAACCCGAGATGTTGGCAGATGGCCATCGGCCTTTTCCGATCTTGTTAATTGGAGGGTATCAAAATAACCTAAACGAAAGCTCCAAATCACTATAAGACAGCCTTGTGAAGGATTAGTATGTGTTAGTAGTTTCTTTATTAGCTATTTTGAATTTCTTTCTAGCTGATCAAATTGATTACAATATACCATGTTTCTGTCTATTTTATAATGACTCCTCTAGTATACCAATTGTCTTGATTTGTAAAATATAGAATATTTATCACATGAGGATGATTAATTGCAAATACATATCATGTTACCAAAATGTAAAGACCTCTTTGATAGCAGAAAATCAAAACTATAACTAGTAGATATGTATAATAAACCATTGCAAAGATGTGTATGGACCAATAAGCACTAACAGAGAGCCACATATTACAAGATAGACTAAATAAAGATCAAGAAATTAGCAGAGGCAGTCAGAAAAAGCCATGCATCGTTACATATTCTGGTGATTCATATTCGTTATATAGTCCAATTCCAACAAACATTCACTTTAAATGCACAAAATGTTGATCCATTCTACTAACAATTCTGCTTTGCACATGGAAAACATTTCATTACACAAGCCACAAAATAACTCAGGTGTTTTCAAATGGCATCACATCAAACCTTAAGGTACAACTTTCCCAAGAGTTATGGAGATGGAAAACTTGTTTCCTGAACTTTTTTGTAAAATTATCCATTTGCTTGTTCTGCCATAATTCTCTGTCAAGCACAATAATATAGTTTCTTAGAGAGTTTCTGTTGCTACGAAAATTTCAAGCTGAGCCACACAATGTTACTGTAAAAAAAGCAACTAGAAACTCACTTTAGAAATATAACAATCATCACACTTACCTCAATTAAATAGCATTCTGACATAAAAAAACATAGTAACTATTTTAGTAGCAGAGAAGCACATTTTTTGGCTGCCACACTTGCAAAGCCAGCCATGCTCCTCCTGTCCTTGGAAAATGTGCAGCTGTTAATACTTGAACTGTAAGGTCCAGTAATCTTTCCATATTAAATGTCAGATTTCTGGGTGACTCCATTATTTTTAAAAACTGATCTTGTTTGCTTCACCTGGAGAAAGAAGAACCTGCAATTGACAGAATTGAAATTATTATCAATATCCACAAATAACCACAAAGGATAATGGGACTAAGAAAAAATCTTGTACAATTGGAAGGAGAGGGCACTTACCAAAGCCTAATGGGACAAAACAAAAGCATGTATCGCACAAAAGGCTAAGCAACCAAAGTCAATATCAGTATCCAATCAGAGCAGTTGTGAAAGATAAATGTAATATGAGTGCTGTTAGGGCATATATGTTGCACTGTCTCCCATGTTTTGACACCTTATTCTTCATGTCACCACTGTCACAAAGCCTACTTTTTTTACTAGGTCTAGTATTTAAAGAACATAGTTACCAGGAAACTCCATTATAGGAACATGGACTACATACCTGTCTCCATACCCAAAACTTCTAGTGATAACTTTCACATATAAAATAGCCATCTCCTTATTCATTTACTCACATACCCTAATTTGATTGGCATCCCCATCACCATACTGGTAGTGATTCCCCTGCATCACCTGGTAACTGTTGTAAAGAAATATCAGATATATGTTTCAAGCCACTAGGAGAATTTGCTGAAATGAAGGTGGTGATTGTTAGTGCCAATGTTGGCAAAAGCACTTGTTTGTTTCCCCATTCAAGTGTCGACATCTAAATATGCAAGCATAAGCATCTCTGATGTATAACACCAAACGCTTTTGATCTTGATGTCATAAGAAAGTTTCCAAAGACTATCCTTAGTCCCTCAAAAGACACTAGAATCTTTCATGTATCTCATATTTAAACAATTATGCATCTGAAAATAAAAGGACCATCAATCTCCACCTTCTTAAAGAAAAGTTGACACATTCAATTGATGGGAGCTGACACGCATCTGGCCAAGGGGAACTCTAAATCCATGAGACCAAGGGATTCAAAGATAGTTTGAAAGCATAATGTCTCTACTACATATTTGGAGAAATGTAGATGCATAATGACACAATTTTGGACTCAATGGCCTAAGTGGAGAAATCCATGTATGCTGGATGTAGGCCTTGTAAATGTCCTCTTGAATGCATTTGTTAATCTCTTTCTAACCCACTCTGAGATTAGGGACCCTAAAAGAAAACCTAAATAGCATGTAGAAGAGAGCTCACACTAGTTAACCAACATTGTTTACTCCTAATTGAAGAGCTATAAAGAAGATAAGTAAGCATGATAGGATACCTCCAAGTCCTTCAGACTATCTGCAAAATCTCCTAGTCTCTGCAAATAATAAACAATCCTGAAAATGGTATCCAACTTGAGTTACTGGACATCAAATTCACCTTGGACAGTACACTAAGTGTGCTTTTACATCAAATAGTTCTCTTAAGGAATAAAGTTATAATCATTCCAAGTGAGGCCACTTGGTCCCACATAGAGAAGGTCCCCAAACCTCAAGCCATAAAGAGTGGTTTTCCAAACGAGAGTGTCAAAAAGATCTTAGTTGGTACATGTATCCTGGAACTGAAGCTGAAAACCTTTTCCTAACTGATTCCAAGCAGAATAGCCTTTAAAAGACCTGGCCTCAACAGCAAGCTTGAAAGAAAATCTAGGTCCTTTGAATATGACCCCAAGATATGTGTAAGAAGAGCTCCAAGGGGCTATCTCACCTTGAAAGGTGAATGAATGAGATTGGCATCTTATATGAGAGAAAATCATGACAGCTGCTTTTTTAAAGTTAACATGCAGCTTTTTGTTGTCACAAAAAGATTTATCCAAGTGACCTTGTAAACCATTAATTATTGAGATAAGAACAATACCATCGGCAAAAAACAATTATGGGGTAAGTATATCATGCAATGACTCACCAATGCCAGGAACGTCCTCTAGACAAAAGTTCTCCAACTCATCAATGTATGAACCAAAAAGAGCAGGGGAGAGTGCGCAACCCTGCTTATCTACAATAGTACTGTAGAGGGTTGAACAACAGTTACTTAGACCCAAAGCTCTCAACCTCTCAAAGAGAATATGTCTAGTACATCAAAGGCTTTCCAAAAACCAACAAAGCATCAACATACAAATTCAACTTTATGACAGGCTTCCTCAATAATGGCTCACAATGTGAAAATTGTGATCAATCATCTAATGATCACATTTGAATCTAGCTAACCATGAGCACAAAGCTCAAAGCTATCCAAAAAGGACGTGAGAATCTAGAATAATGCTATAAAGCTTGGAAAGCGTGTAGAGTCAAAAAATGCCTACTTTGCAATTTCTACTCTATGTATCGCACTTATTTTTTTTAGTGGTCATCCCTTTAGCATGTTTTAGGTTGCATTTATCCAAATCTTCAGCTTTTATACCTCTCACCAAGATGCCAAAATATACTTTTTGCTTGACTTAAGCCTTTTTCTAGACATTAATTCAATTTTCTTCCTACTTAGACATTAATGCAATCATGTTGGCATTGCCAACATTCAAATCTGTCATACAACAACCAAATCCCATGTTTGCGCCCTCCAATGGACAAAATCCAGCTTTTGTGGCTTTTTTGAGTTTTCCAAGAGCCTATTCAAATTATTTATAAAGATATCTTCCCTAGCCTTTAGAGTCAATCAATAATTTGTCAGATCTTTTATTTTGTTTCTTCTAATTCCTTCCCATGAATATCCTCCATGATATTTTCTTCCATTATTCCCTACAAGCTCTATTATTCTTCTATAGTGCTTCTTAGCTCCTCTATATAGGCTTGCAACCTCTATTACTTCCTCTATCCCTTCCACATTCATTTCCCCAAATCCTCCATACATAGCACAAAAAAACACACTTTAGAAATCCCAATAGCTTTTACAATTTTTGAAGTGTATTGCTTATTTTCCTAGCATAAAGCACCCTATGCTAAGCCCACACATCCAATATTTATAGACTACACATAGAATTGAAAATACACCAAATAAGCATTTGAATCAGGCAAATTCTCAAGCAGTCCCAAACATTTTTCTTGTCTAGCTATACAGGTCTCAGTTGCATTTCACTCTACACTCAAATTGGATTCCCCTTCTACAAGCAATGTGAGTTTCCACTAGCCAAGGCATACCCATTCTAAAAATCTGAAGGCTGTATGATGCAACTACCAATTCTTAACCACAATTGCAAAGGGCTTTGACATTCTTATTCTTTCTAGTTTGTGTTTCTGAGGATTTGAACAACTTTGGTTTTTGGCCCAAGGACACTACCACACCTTTATAATTATCGGTCCATACTAGACCAAATAGCTCTAACATCTGTGATACCTGACTGCACAATATTTGCTTTGACTTCTATTTCATCAATCGACTAATCAAGAATTCTTTTTCTACCTTTTCTATTCTTTTAAGCAATTTTCTTTCGATAGTTTAACTTATAACACATGGCTAATTTTTATTATGTTGTATTGGCCGCTAGGACAGTCATTTGTAATTTGGCAAATTTTTGTTATGAGAAAACAGTTACCTGCCAGCCATGCCATGCCATGAAAATATTTTTTTATGGATTGAATAATAAGTAGGGGATCATACATAAACTATCAAAAGGATGATTAGTTATCCCTACCTCCAATCGGAAAGATTCTAGGAGCATGTATTGCTCTCTCTTGAATTACCTTTTTAAAGCCATCCATGGCTGTAACTGAGCTTGGAACAGCTGCAATACCTTGTGAGCCGAGGGAATGGTAGTAGCAACTGTCACTAGGGTGTAGTGAGTTGACTACCTTGTCGGTTTTCGTAAGGGCTAAACGGTTACCTTTTTATTTGCTAAATAAATGCCATGATGAAGTGGAAACATATGGAAGTGAACCTCCCCTGTCTTACAACACCCTACTAGTAGCTGGACCAAAAGGTGGTTGGGTATGGAATCTACTTATTCTGAGTTAGGATCCTATCTCCCAGTTATAGTGCTAAGAATGGGTCAAGGAGCAATACTATTATGCTCGAGATTGACAAGTGTCTAGGAGCAGTACTATTATGCTCAAGACAGACAGTAGTCAAGGAGCAATACTATTATGCTCAAGATTGACAGGTGTCTAGGAGCAATATTATGCTCAAGATTGACAGTAGTCAAGGACTAGTACTATTATGCTCAAGATTGACAGGTTTCTAGGAGCAATAATATTATGCTCAAGATGGGTAGTAGTCAAGGAGCAATACTATTATGCTCAAGATTGACAGGTGTCTAGGAGCAATACTATTGTGCTCGAGATGGATAGTAGTCAAGAAGCAGCACTATGATGCTCTGGATTAACAGTAGTCAAGAAGCATTCTATGCCAGTGATGAATAACCTTGGTCGCTTAGCTCAAGTAGGTAACATATAACTTACCTCGTAATATTATAACTGAATGGGGAATGGTATCTTGAGTTACCCATGGTAGGTGCACCATGGGAATTGGTCACTAAAAAGTTAATCTATACACTGCAAACGAGTCTGAATGTCAACTCCCTCTCTCACCATAGGCCACAATCCGCTTGGAGGGGTCAATAGGGTTTGTATCTGTTTTGGTTGGGATCATTTTGCACCCCCACCACAAACCAATGCAGATCGTGGATAAGGAGCCTTCTTGAATTGTAAAACACTTAAGGTATCTTGTAGTTCATATTAGTAGCTAATCTTCCATTGAACATTGTAGTGAGCTTGTAGTATTAAGGTTGCATAACTAACATGATTAAGAATTACCTACTGATCTCACTTGCTTTTGTTTTATTTGTTAGCTAATTCCATGGATTTATTCTTGTAATGATATAAAAAAAAAATTTGCAAAAATTCTTCCTTTCATTGGGGTTGTTGTCATAGGTTTCCCCCATGAGAGTCTTGTATCTTGCCTTCATAAAACATATTCCAGATCTTTTCAAACTCAACCAAAGATATCAAGATGTCTATCTAAACAAACCTTTCAAGAGGACAAAATTGTTTAGGCCAATGCTCCTTAGGTTCTCAAATCTAAAGCTTACAAACTCCATCTCTTAAATTGCAATGATAATAAAAAATGTGAATCCAACAAGCCTCAATACATTTTTTCTTTAAGTCATAGAGATCAAGAAACTCCACACTCAAAGGACTAGTTTAGTCCCAAGCATCATCCCGAAAAGGGATTTGTAGCCTATCCAAATGATCCAAAAAAGGCTTTGTAGCCCATCCCAATGACCCAAAAAATGCCAACTTTTATAAGATTACTACCCAACTTAATGTTTTCCAAAATCTGAAAACATTTGCCTTCTAAAGCCACCCAATGAGATGGTGGTCTTCAGATTCAGATCATAGTTGAAAAGCTTGGACTTAGCAATTACTCGATAGGCCCAAAATTTTAAAAAACTTGAGACCTACAATAACTCAACATATCTATTGAACATTTGAAAATACCATAGTTGCCGTGAGACTGGTACTAGTACTGGTACAGAGGACTGCTACCGGTACCCATACGACATTTTTTTGAAAATAGGAGACGCAGGTACTTGGAGACGCCATTTTTTTTTAATATAAAAATTAATAATATATAGAAAATCTGAAAAATATAATGACAAGGGCAATGCTCTTGTGGAGATTACTGGTGATGGCTGATGCTAAATAAATTATAAAACAATTTGAAAAATAAAAAATTACTATTAGTATTAGCCTTGCACTATAATAATGTTCACAACATGAACTTGAAGATATCCAGGCCTAGCCGACAATTCACATTCTAAAAGCACGGGAGACTGGAGATTTGGAGACGGATAAGCATGGGAGAGGTAGAAAAATTTAAAATTTAAAATACAGTAAATACTATAAGTCTGTAACTTACTAACTGAAGTCTGATATCGCCTATCGATTTAGAACTTTAGTTTTTGCCTTTGGCTCTTTTAGTTTTTACACTTCAATCTTCACTTCAGCGCTGTTGCCCTCTCCACTCTCCAGCCGCGTGCTAAATAATGCATCTACCTTTTAAAAATCGCGATTTAGGTTTTTTTCTTTATGTTTGGCCTTTGAAATGCAGGATACTTGACGGGAGACACGGGAGACTTCGCGGGAGACGCCACTTTCTCGAGTCAGAGACGATGGGAGACTTTTGAAAAGTTTCCAGGCACCTGAAGATGTCCCAGGGTACTGGTGCGGTGTTGGAGATGCGTCTCCGTCTTCGAGACGCGTCTCAAAGACGGGGAGACGCGTCTCCCAGCAACTATGGAAAATACGTAAAAAAAATTAAATATTCTTCAAAAACACACATATTATTGAAATTGTAGAATATATTACTGATTTCCATCATATATAAATCAAAAATAGAGTTATATAGACCAGAAAATGAGTTCAACCTCTAAATTATATATGAACTTCAAGTTTCAATATCCATGAAAATTATAAAACATAAATTTCATCTACAACTAAATCTCAGAAAAGTTTGTTGTTGTTGTGTGGGTGTTGCAAAAATGGATGATATAGCTGCAATGTCCTCAGCAAGCGCCTCATCCATAGTGAAAGGATTAAGCTATGTATGTGAGTAACCCACCTTTGATGGCTTGCTAACCTCACCATCTACCTCCTCATATGCTACCACATTTAGTTCTCATTTGGCTGCCTCCCTCTCCAAATCAGCTAACTTATCGTTAGTTAACAATAGATCCAAATAACATCCTCAAGCTCAACAATCTAGTCTAAATATAGATCAATGTCATCAAAGTCAAGCATGTCATGTGTACCTCGTCCATGTACCTTTCCATGCAATTGAAGGTTGTAATGCACATAGACAAGGTCATTCAAGCACTTTTGAGTCAACCTATTGCACTTCTTTGTCTAAATGGCTTCAAAAACACTATAGTTGCACTCACAACCAAAAGCACTAAAAGGCTAGGATAAAATGCAAATGACAAACTTTTGAAGATTAGGCATTCTGATACCATAATCTTCCCACTACAAATCTCCAAGGATAAAATTTGTCATTTATAACTTGATAAGGATTTGAGTACATTTAAAACAAATAGTAAATTAAAATTAAACATTATTTTTACCTAGTTGCAAAGTGGCTCTCCTACAAATGCAAAAATTTGAAGAAAATAATGCCCCCCCTATGCCTTCTTATAACTCTATATCTCATCAAGTATGAGATCTCAAAGATTCTCATCAGCAACCAATCTCACAATACATGTATTGAGGCCAAGCATAACCTCTGCATCTGCTTTGAAAGAAGGGGACAAAAAAAACTTGGAGATCAAATAGTAGGCTATAACATGAATATGTTGGTGGAGTTGTCAGTTCCACCTCCGATCAATAATGCATCATATGGGTTCATATTTGGTCTAATTCAACCCATTTAAATGTAGAATTGCCTCCTTGGCCTTATCCATGGCCTCATATAGATACCCCATGGTGTTTGGTTCACCATCCACCAATCATAGAACCTTGACCAATGGTTCTAACACCTAAATACCAAAATTTTACAAAATTAGCAAATTGTAACATTAGAAAATTAAAAATTAAATAGAAATTGGAATTTGAAAAACTTACATTGATGATATCCTCCATGACTTTGGCAAATCTATCATCAAAAATGGTCTTCATGAACCTCTCTACTTCAACCCTCCTACAGTAAGGACTCTAACCACACTTAAGGTTGGGCATTGTAGTTAATATACTCTGCAAGGTGAGGAAATTAGTGGCAAAGTAGGTGAGATACAAAAAATTTTCTATTAATGTGCTCTCTCATAAGATTTAAGACCCTTGTGTGGTTGTAAATGTACTTTGTGATATTACTTGCATCTTCAACCACATTCCTCACCCAACTTAGTTTCCCTGTGTCCTCAAGGAGTGGGTCAAGACAGTGGGCAACATAAGGGCTCCAAAACAATATTGGGTGTCTTGCCTCTATAAGTCTATCGGTTACCATATATGCAGTTGCATTGTTGGTCACTATTTGAAGGACATTTTCCACTCCCACCTCCATCACCACCTCATCCAACATGTTGCACATGGTTTGTGCATTTTTAATTTCTTGGGAGGTATCAGTTGATTTTAAAAACACTAACTGCCCCCCTGAAGCCACTAAAAAATTGATGAGTGTCTTATTTCTACCATTCATCCACCTATCAAATAAAATGGTGCAACTTTTCTTTTTCCAATTTTGCTTTTGTTCTTCTACTACTAGTCATGTGTTTTTTATCTCATCTTGCAATAATGGCCCACTCAACTCATGGCTTAAGGTCTTCAACCCCTTACCTGCCATGGTCAATTCATTGACCAACAACTCACAATAAGGACTTGAAGCAACATTAAACAAAATATTGTAGTGGTACCAAAATCTTGCACATGCCAACTTGTTGGTAAGCGAATTGGCACTTGAAATGATACTTTGACTCACCCAATGGAAAGAGACAATAACGCACCAGTAGTTGGAGAGATTGCTTGTGAAACACCAATTTCATCTATGTTTGAGAGGGGTAGCTCCCTCGTATGATGGGGGTATTTGTAAATTTTTGTGTACTTTTAACCTAAAAGTACATAAAGGAGAAAAGGAAAAACTAAAGGAAAATAACTAACAAAAACCCCAACAATAGACATACGAATATCAGCTGAGATTTCATAATGGATATGACAAATTACAAAGGGATTTTGACACAAAGCATGTTTTGATGTGCAATGACAATGAAAGAAATATGACAAACCTCAACATACGAAGAGATATGCTACTTCAACACATTCAAACCAAGATACCAAGATATGAACGTTTTTCATTACATCAATTGCTTAGATTACCAATGGTTCACACAATCACATAGAAGGATCACTGATTTAACATACGAGAAATCAACAATGATAGCACATGAATACATTTAGAACATACGAACCAAAAGCATTCCTCATTATCTCTTTGAAATTATACAATTCCAAAAACTCTTCTATACATAGTATCAAGCCAAAATATCTTGATACAATCTCGCTGAATAGTTCTCAAAAGTTTTCCCCTTTGCAAAAAGTCTCCCTTTACATTTGAAGTAGCCTTGTATTTATAGGCCTCAAAGGATAGCTAGCCCACAACTACTTTCTAACCACCTAGTAACTACCTTTTTTTGAAATGTAATGATTTAAAAACAATAACCTTATTTGGTTATATTTTACATAACATTTCTACAAATAAGGTTCAATTCCTAGCTATCAATTACAATGAGTGATGTAAGTCACTTTTACAAAGATGATTAGAAACTTATAACTTTTGAGTTATGAATTTGCTGAGGTACTTGTCCCTCTAAATGTCAGCTCCATTTTCACTTGTAACCATATTACCATAAAGATATTAGAGAACATAAAACTCATATCCTTTTGTCGATCTTGGGGTTCTCCATAAGAAACCAATTCGTTAGTATATTCATAAAGGCACTCATGCTTTTGCATATCATTCTTTAACAAAACTCTCTATATAGGGATGCTAAACCTCCCAAGTAATAATTGTTGCTTTTTCATTAGTAGAATCCTCATATTTTGTAATAGCCATCTGCTCCATATTTTCATCTGATACGTTCAAGTTTGTTGAAAATGGTTCAATGTCCTACACCTCCATGATATCATGGAATAGGACTTTAATAAATACCTCATCAGTACATATAGACACTCGCAATGATGCACATTGCATTCTTTACATTTGATTCTTATGGAATAAACAGCCAGTTGGTTATTGACTATTCTAATAGTTATTTCAATAGACAAGATTAACAATCCAAATGAAATTTCTAACTCCTCTCTATGATGGCCAAAGAACAATTATTTTCCTTATCCTCCGCATTGTTATGCCTTGAATCTGAAATATGCCTTCTTCATATCCCAAAGAATTTCTCCAGTTTTGCATAGATATCCTATGAAATCCATTTTGTGCATATCCATGCAATCGTGGCATCCATGAAATTCATGAGATACTTCATCAATCATCTATCATGCCTTGTATGTTCCTCCACGCTTTGTGTGCATGTCTACCAAACACTTGCAACTTTCATATCTGATGGAAATCCACTTCCCATTATGCTTTAATTAATCTCCATTTGGGTGCAGATCGCATGCATACTTATCAGGGCACTTACAATCATAACATTTGACAGAATTCCTCTATCTTTTATGCTTTGATGGATGTCCATACCCTGCTCCAATGCTCCCATTCGATGCACGCCATTAAATGATGTCCATTTTGAAGCATTTTGCTGCCCCATATTTAGCATTGTGCCTGCAAGTTTGCATTTTTTTAAAAGTTTACAACTACTAATTGCATTTGCATGAGGGTTTCTAAAGCCTTTTCATCAAATATATCTTATGCATGTCCTGCAACTCATGGCAGTTCATACAACTACATTTCTTTGAGGCATTTTATTCACTAGTTCATTTGACTTGCCTATGCATCCCTATTTTCATATTTGGCATGGGCAGGAAAGGTGCTGGAAAATGTTGTGGATTTTGGTTTTACAACTGCCAAATGCATATGCTTAAAAATTTCTAAGACCTTACACCAATGAATCCATTCGTGTATAACCTGCAATCATTCATGCCATATCTATTTCATTTCAGTGTATGGCGTGAACCAAACATAAAGGGTGTTGGATTACCAATGACTTTCACTTTAAAGTTTCTATTGAAAGTTCAACAAATTCATTTTATACAAAGCTTGCAACCATTGTATTAATGCCTCATTCCCGCTCCCATACAGATTGCATAGCAAGTCATTCCGGGTACAAGGGGACGACTGGGGGACGGTCCCCTAGCATCTCCTTTTTTTGCAAATTCATGGGGGACGTTTCCGGAACAGGGGGTATGGTCAAAGGGAAAGGGGGACGACTGACCGTCCTGGGAACATCCAAGGGATGGCTAAGCCGTCCGTCGACCGTCCCGAGGACGGCCGGCTGTCCCCCATGTGATGCAGCGATTTTAAGTTTAAAAAAACACATGTTAAAAAAAATAAAAGCCCTACCTGCATGGCTATTGTGGGCCCCATTGATTTTTGATGTCTTATGAGGGAAAAAGAGGCCTCTTTTGATTCATTTATGCATTTGTGTATGAAGGAGAGAAAGAGTAGCCAAGGGTTTGAAGTTGCAACCATTGAAGGAGGAAGAACAGCAGCTTGAAGGAGAGGAGGTTGAAATGAGTGTTGTTGGGAGTGCAAATCCACCAAAGAGGTATGCATTTCCTTTCCCTCTTTTTTTTTCATCTTTTTTGCAAAATCTCAAGCATACATTCTCTAATTTTTTTTTTTTTGCATTTTCAGTTGAAACTTGCATTCTAAATATTAAAAACATGAACAGTGAGGGTGGGAGTGATAATGAAGTTGAAGTGCAAAATAGAAGGGAAAGTGGTGGGGGTGTTAGTGGAGAGCAAACAAACCCATTCCAATGCCCTTCAACAACCATGGAACTCTATGCAAAACACCCATTAAACAAAAAAAAACCATTCCTTCAACATGTTACACCCATGGGTGAAAGACAAAAAAAATCCAAGGGGGAGTAGGGTGTGGTTTTGCCATGTTTGTGAAAAAAAATTTAGGGGAAACTACACAAGAGTTAGGTCTCACTTTTTGGGTGAGGTGGGCCATGGAGTTAGTGTGTCCTGCATTAACAAATGAACTATATTTAGAGTGCCAAAGAATTCAAATGGAGTTGGATGGGGTTCGTGGTGGGTCACCTTCTTTCCCAAGTGCACAATCATCTATGCCTAATCCTATTCTTTCCACAGTTGGTAGTAGTGGAGTTGCCTCAAGAGGAAAGAGGAAGGTGAGTGGTAGTGAGAAGGCATCTTTAGTTGAGTCCATGTTTAATAACCAAGCACGAGAAGCCACTGAATCTTCCATTGCCAAATTCTTTTTTGCCCATGCCATCCCATTTCATGTGGTCTGTTCATCTTATTTCAAACAAATGGTGAAAGACATAGCCACTATTGGTCCTTCATTCGTACCCCCTAGAGATCATAAGCTATGCACCACCCTCCTAGACAAAGAGTAATCCAAAGTTAATGTGTTAATGGAGGAGATGAGGCAAACATGGATGAGGATGGGGTGCTCTATAGTGATGGATGGGTGGACTGATGTTAGACATCAGCCACTCATCAATGTCATAATCACATGCCCTGCTGGTTCTTATTTTCTTAGAGTCGTAGATTGTTCGGGGAGACGTAAAGATTCAAACTTCCAATTTTCCATTTTGAGAGATGACATAGAGGAGGTTGGGGCTGCTAATGTGGTGCAGGTGATCACCAATTCAGCACATGTGTGCAAATCGGCTGGGTTGATGGTGGAGGGTACTTATAGGCACATATTTTGGACCCCATGTTGTGTTCATGCATTGAAAGGCATAGGAAAGTTGGATTGGGTGAAGCAAATGGTGGCAGAAGCTAGAAATATTCAGATGTTCATTTGCAATCACCACACCTCACTTGCTCTCGTCAGATCATTTTCAAAGAAGGAGTTTCTCAAACTTGTTGAGACAAGGTATGCCACTTCATTTTGTTTCACTTTCAATTTTTCAAATTTTGAAACTTCAAAGTTGAAACATTTCAATTTGTATTCATAATCTGATTTTCTTTTAATTTTTTTTTTTAATGAATCATTGAATCAATGAATGTAGATATGCCACATACTTCATCTTGTTGGAAAGGATGCTTGAGGTGCATGAGCCTCTACAAATGATAATGGTCAATGCAGAGTGGACTAGATGACCTAATGCAAGTTCTCCACAAGGAAAGACCATCAAACAAAAGATCCTCGATGACGATTGGTGGGCCAATGTGAGGTAAAACATATTAGATGGCTGATTTTCCTATTAAATTTCTGATTTTAATATTTTAATTTTATTGTCCAATGTTCCAACTTTTGAAGTTTCTAACATGTCAATTAACTTGTCAACTAATTATTTTGAACTTTTTGTTTGCATTTTGCAGATATATTTGCTCCTTCATCTCGCCTATTGTAGATGTCATCCTATATGCTGATACAGACTCTCCTAGCCTTGGAGAGATGAGTTGAGACATTTGACAGTATGCTTGGGAAGATCAAGCAAACTTTTTCGGCAAAGGATCCCACTTTGGATTTATATGAGCAACACATTAGGCCCATTGTGACACGGAGGTGGAATACAATGAATGCCCCACTTCATATGGTTGTCTTTGCTCTAAATTCCAAATGGTATGCACCAAGGGATGGTAGGGGGCCTCCATGCGATGACCCTGAGGTTTTAAATGGGTTCATACGGGCCATTGATAAGATGTATCCAGTAGAGCAGGCAGGCTTCACTACTTCGGACACAATTCCTAGACTTTGCAAATCTTAATGGCCCAAACTTGAGTAAACCACACACAAGGTTGGATAGAGCTATATTAGCTCAAACGAACCCTATTGGATGGTGGACATATCATGGGAGGGATACATCGCAATTGAAGACACTTGCTACTCGCCTTCTTGCACAGGCTGTCAGTTCCTCTGCTGAAGAGAGGAATTGGTCCACATATAGATTTATCCACTCCCTCAAGAGGAATAGACTTACCTCTAGACGAGCGGAGAAGCTAGTGGTCGTTCATAGTGCTATTCGGCTTCAAGATCGACAGACTCCAGCTCTACAATGGGATATTGATCTTGAGGACGTGGCCCAGGTAGATGAGGAGGAGACAGCTGAGGGTTTGGTTGGGGTTCCGTTGGTTGAGGAGGACCATCACAGTGGCAGTGACTCAAAGGATGACTCTGATTTTGATGCAGTTATGGGAGATGATTAGGGGCAACAGTGCTCTTTGTTTATTCATTATTGACATACGATATTGTATTTTGATTTTCATAGCAAACTTTAAAACTATATGGCAGCAATGTAGCCTTTGGGCATTTTGATATAGGTTTATAAATTATAACTTGGAGGTTGTTTCAAGATTCATATATGTTAATTTTGAATGGGTATTGAGTATTGTTGAACACAAATGTTATATGTTAAGGTTCTATAATGTATATTATGCATGCCTTATCCATGTTATCATATGAATATTTAAAATTTCCCTATATTTTATATAGCCATCCCCCCACCATCCCCAAATTTTGCCTGTAAATCTGGAAACTTGGGGGACTCATCCCGCCATCCCTCACCGTCCCCATCCCGGAAACTTGGGGTAACACTGCTTAAAACCAACTCCACTTGCTTTTCCTTTTGTTTTAATTTTTGAAAACTTTCCCTCAAAATAGGAATAACCAATTAAAATTAGTTATTCAAATCCACAACCCTTCTTTTTATAAGGTTAGAAATTTGGGTTGTGAGTTACAAATTTTAGTGAATTTTGCAAACTCACAACCTACTTTTCTAAGTTAGGATTTTGGGTTGTGAATTGCAAATTTTGGTGAATTTTGCAAACTCACAACCTACTTTTCTAACTTTAAACTTTAAGTTGTGACTTTGAACAACATTTTTAACTCCAACTAATTTTCCCACTTAGACTTTTAATTACTTATTTAATTTAAATAAGTAATTAATTAATCCAAACACTAAGATCAAACTGTGTCATGGAATTTGTACACCTCTTTTGTCCATAAAACCTCAATCATGCTTCGACAACATTTGATCCAAAATAATCCAAATAAATTTTGCCATTGCAATTGAAAACCAGCTAAATCCACAATCCTGCCAAACAAAGAAATTTTCATAACTTTTGACTGGCTATATATTTTTTTGCATGAAAATTTTCTAGGTTGCTCAAAATGCCAATATGAAGAAACCCATTAAGTGAATTTTTCCCAGCTTTTCTGAAAATTCATATTTAATCGTTTTCATAATCTCGCGCACAAAAAATTGAAGCATTAAAATATCTCAGCTTGTGAAGATTCAAGACTCAAAAACCCGCCACATTGGCTGAAATAACCTCTAGAATATCCTCATTGAAGGAATTTACACCAGCTTTTATAGATTTTAAAAATTAGTTATTTTCATGAATTTTGTTATTGCTCTCCATTGCACCTGATGATCGGAACAGGGATGATGAGCGATTTTGCTTCAAACTGGCAAGATGCTCAAAATTTGGTTGGGGATAATTTTGACTAGGAGGCTCTCAGTTTAAGGATTTTGACTCAAAAGTTTAAAATTTGTCAAGTTTAAAAACAAGGTTAACACAACTTTGCCTCATATTGCAATTCTCTATTCCATGAAGTACCTTCCAATTAAAGTTGCAAACTAAGTGTTACGAGGAACAAAAAAGCTAGAACTATGGCTGTCCACACTGCATGATCCTCATATTTGTGGCCCAATGGAAGAAGACCCCCCACTCCCCCTTCTGCCCTCCCAATATCTCCCTATGACCCTATAGAAATAAAAACTATGTTTGGGGCTGCATTGCCTTTGTTTATCTCTTTTTCTCTGCTTTCCTTTGGTCATATGTTGCAAGGAGTGCTTTCATCTCCTTCTCAACCTCCATAATACCTATTGTACATGGCATAACATCTCAACAAGGGATCCATGCAAGGTTTGAGTCAATTTATGCCTCCGATGATACTCTTAGTGCAATGGATACAAATAAACTCTTCTCACGCTAGACTTAGTATCCCATGTTTCTAGCAAGGATCCTTGAATTTGCCACCAATTCTTCTATTTTCAAAAGCCATATTCCTTTTAGAAAAATAAAAATGAAACCTAACAAAAGGGAGACAACATAAAAAAAATAATAACACCACCTATTTTTGAAAGCCATATTCCTTCGAGAAAAATAAAAATGAAACCTAGCAAAAGGGAGACAACATAAAAAAAATCAATAATACCCTAATTAATAGCCTGAACTTAAAAGATAAAAATAAAAAATTGCTGCATAAAAGATTTCCTTATTCCGGTCTGCATTTATTTGAAAATTTGCAGAGTACTACACTACAGATCACTAGTGTTTTCACTTTTCTAATGTCATCATTACTTTGTATTCCTACTATGAATTAATGCCAATATGCTCCATTTCAAATAAAAAAAGAAGTGTAATATGTTTTACTTTTAAAGGAACCAGGAGACCATAATGGATAAATCTTTCTATGTTGAAGCCTAAAAGTATTGATTCAGAGATTAATTGAATATCACATGTGGAAATCATATGAATATTTAAAATTTTGTTCATAATACAAGTTCAATTGGATTTTAACAGTTATAATTGTGAAAACGGTTATAATTGTGAAAATTCAAGCCTGCAAGTCATTTAATTGAAATTTTGTTCACATTGCAAGTTTAAATGACTTGGAAGTTTGAATTTTTATAATCAATTGTGAAAATTCAAGCTTGCATGTCATTTAATTTAAATTTTGTTCATATTACGAGTTTAAATGACTTGCAGGCTTGAATTATAAATATGAAAATTCAACACTTTCAGGTTTCAACATAGCAAGGAATCGAAGGATCTTAAACTGTGAAAACTACTGCCTACATAGAAAGGAATCCAATGAACATTATGAAAAAATCTTAAAATTGTTTGAAACTTTGTTCATTTATGGGATATCCATTATGGAACATGCTCTACAACTATACTGGTTGTTTAACTGTAAGTCTATAAATATTATTAAAGTTTGAAGAACTTTAAAGTTTAAAGTTTAAACTATGAAATTTTCCACAATCACACATAGATGTGAGGGCCAAGGAGATCAAAGCCAAAGAAAACCTATGTATTTGCATCATGTCATCACCAATCATGTGCCCTAAGTTGCCGCCAATCATCACCATCTCCACACTCAAAATGCAAAATCATAAAAAGTTTTTAACATTAGGTGAAAAAAAAATATACTCATTCACTGAGGTTTTCTTGAAAAAATTGTGAGTTTCAACGAAATTTTGGCAAAAAAATGCCACAAGTTTTTTCGTGAGTTCCATGTTTTTGACTTGTAAGTTTCGCAAGTACTCTACAAGTTTTGCATCTATGGTTCAGATATTTGAGTTCAAAATTTTACCCCATAAGAAATTGTTTTCCATGCACCATCTCCAAAACATTTTAATAGCTAAAGCCACATAGTTAAGGACTGAAGTTCTCACAGCTTAGCCATCTTTGTCTTTGAGCTGACAATTTTATTTCCTAGTTAACTTGATGCCATTTCCTTTTGTCTGAATTTCCTTCCCAAAGAAATTTCCTCATTTTTCTGTCCATATCTTGAAGGACTTCCTTAGGAGCCACCAAAGCCATAAATCTATACACTAGAAGAGCTTGTAAAACAGTCTTAATAAGAACCATTCTACCAGCTAGGGATAGGTACCTATGTGTCTAGTAGTTAATTTGAGAATTCATAGAATCAAGCAAATCCTTCCAATCTTTCATGCTAAGAAAATTGGGAGAGATAGGGACACCTAAATAGTTGAGAGGAAGGCTGGAAATAGGAAACTGAAGTATCTCAACAATCTTCTTCTAAATGCGCTGATGTAAATGGAAGAAAAAAAATGTATGGTTCCTATTCATTTAAGATTTGCCTAGAAGCACTGATATAAGTATCCAAGGCATTCCTCCTATAAGCTTTGGCCTCAGCTATGGTGGCTTCTCCAATAGACAAATGTCATCCACAAATTGAAGATGTGACAAAATCCACACCTGCCACAATCTAGAAACCAATGGTAGCACCAGAAACCTTGAGGTGATCCAAAAAGTGACCAAGAATTGAAGATGTGACCTATGTTACCCCAAGTTTCCAGGATGTGAACAGCTGGGGACGGGTTTTAGGGACGGGGACAGGAGGGAGGCTAGTTTTTAGGGGAAGACAAGGGACAGCTATTAGAAAATAGGGAAAATTTAAAAAATATTGAAATTTTCAAATATTCATATGATAAGGCAATCATCATATACATCATAGAACCTTAACACATAATACTAGAGTTCAATTGATATTTTCATTTCATAGAAAACAAAAAACAAATCAAGTTTTAAAAAAATTTAATTGCATTCATTGACAATGTGCATATATATTATATAAAAATTACATCAAATTGCCCAAAGGCTGCAAGTTTCAACTAGAAAATGACAAATATAGAAATATGCAGCTGCCCCTGATCAGCATCCCCTAATACTGCATCAAAATGGGAATCTAAGTCACTGCCACTATGAGAGGCTATCTCATGCCGATCCAATGGAACCCCAAGCAATGCATCATGTGCCTCCTCACCATCAACTTGTGCAGTATCTTCGGGATCAACATCCCAACATGCAATTGGAGTGAAACGATACTCAAGTGTTTGTCAATCTTGAAGCCGCAAGGCACTATGCACAAACAATAGCTTCTCCGATTGTCTAGAGGTAAGCCTATTCCTCTTCACTGATTGGATGAAGCTATATATAGACCAATTCATCTCTGCACCAAAGGAACTAGCAACCTATGAAAGGAGACGAGTGGAAAGGATCCTCAACTCTAGTGTGTCCTTTCCATGCCATGTCCACCATCCAATGGGGTCAGTTTGAGCTAATGTAGCTCTATCCACCCTTGCCTCTGGTCTACTAAATGTTGGGCTAGGAAGACTCACAAAGGCTAGCCACTGTGCTCTAAGTTTGTTGGACTCCTCAGTATACATTTTCCCAAGGGCCTTCATGAAGCCATCTTTCACCTCTTCATCATCACATAAGGCACTCTCCCAAGTCTTGTTGCATACCATTTGGGATTTAGAGCATAGGTAGTCATATGAAGTGGGGTGTCCATAGTGTCCCACTGTCGTGTCACAATGGACCTAATGTGCTCCTCATAAAATCCCAAATTAGGGTCCCTGCTATGAATTACTTGCTTCATTTGTCCAAGTATGCTACCAAATGTCTCATAAATCTCTCCAAGGCTAGGAGAGTCTGTATTAGCAAATCTTATCACCCACACAACAGATGAGATAATGGAGCAAATATATCTACAAAGATTCAAGAATGAACATAATTTAGTAAATTTACAAGTTAGAAACTTAGAAACACTAAAAATAATAAAATCAGAAATTGAATAATAAAATCAGCAATGCCAATTTATTAATTTGATTACTTAATAAAATGAAAACCATCAATTTAGTACTAAAATCAGCAATGTATTAGTTAATAATAAAATCAAAAATTTAATATTAAAAATCAACAATTCATTAAAAAATTAAAAAACAACAATCTCTTACCTCATTGTCGACCACCAATCATCGTTGAGGATTTTTTGTTTGATACTTTTTCCTTCAGTTGTGTTTTCCTTTGGCCATCTAGCCCATTCTGAATTAACCACCATCAATTGAAGAGGCTCATGCACCTCAATCATCCTCTCCAACAAAATAAAGTAGCTAGCATATCTAGCATCCATAGGCTTGAGGAATTCCTTCCTCGAAAACGTCCTAAACAAAGCAAGTGATGTGTGATGATTGCAAATAAACATTTGAACGCCTCTAGCTTCTGACACGACTTCCTTCACCCAATCTATTTTCCCAATGTCTTTCAATGTGTTGTTCAACGCATGAACACAACATGGGGTCCAAAAACTATGCTTATAAGCACCTTCCACCATTAAACTAGCTAGCTTGCATACACGAACTGAATCAATCACTACTTGTACAACATTAGAAGGTCCAACCTCTTACTATAGCATCCTTCAAAATCTAAAACTGGAAGCTTGCATCCTTCCTCTTCCCCGAACAATCAATAGCTCTAAAGAAAACAAGAGCCTGTTGAACATGTGACAATAACATTGATGAGTGGTCAATGTCTAATATCAGTCCACCCATCCATAATGATAGAACAACCATCCCTTATCCAAACTTGTCTCATCTCCTCAATCATTATACTCACTTTGGAATACTCCTTATAAAGGAGTGAGGTGCATAGCTTATGATCTCCAAGGAGAACATATGAAGGACCAGCAGCAAGTGCATCTTTGAACATTTGTTTAAAAAAAGGAGAGCATGCCACATGAAATGGTATAGCATTAGCATAGAAAAATTTGGCAATAGAATGATCAGCTACATTTCGTAATTGCATGTTAAACATGTTTGCAACACTAGTGGACCTTTTCTTTCCTCTTCGACTCTCTAGCATGTTGGTGTACGTTTTATCATCCACCGAACACACAGAATAAAATGTCCAAAGACACTCTATCCTCTCTTGAACAAAATCACCGCGTATGCTAAGATTGCGAGAAGATCATATGGCGACTCCAAGGTTTCTTTTGTCAGGTCTTGACGTGTGCATAAGCTCAATGGGCGTTGTGATATGCTAGTAATACACAAAAGGACTTACGCTAAAAAATTCTTCACAAGTTAGGACTTAGACGGATTTAACATTAAATACTCTTTCTTTTTTGGATTTTTTTGTTTGGGATTTCAAAAAAAGTGCAAAAGGGTAAGGGTTTAGAAGTTCTAATCTACTCCTAAGAATTCAAGAGATGATAAAGATTAGGTGAAACTAGTAACCACGATTTGCTTCGGCTCCTTAGGACAACTACACAAAGTGGGTGCAATCTTCAAGGGGTGTGATTATAGTTTTCATGTCTTGAACAATACTTATCCAAACTAAAGTTAAGCATCCACAATCATAAGCTCGGGCTAACTTTATGCATTGAATAAAAATCATCTATTCAAAGAAAGTATGAGCTAAGTTTCACCAATCAATATTGACAAAATGAAAATGAGAGATCAAGAGTTTATATAGAGTTTCTGAAAGTAAATGAAGGGCCGTGATTAAAACAAATTAACGGCCAAGATCAAGACAAATCAACCCTAATTAGGGTTTCCCAAAATAACATCAACATCAATTGCATGAAAGACAACTGGCGCTAGGAGCTATTTTCAAGGAAGTGCGTCTCTATCCCCTCGAGTAGCAGTGTGTTCGATGAATCTGGACACGATTGGGATGACCTCTTCCATCGTGACCAGCGGCAGCATATTTATCCTGAATTCCAGCTCGTCCAAGTCCTCAGCATATCCGGCAAAAGTATTCTCCCATTCCAATTCCTGTTTCAGAAAGGCATCTCAGATAGACAAGAAGTTCGCCACCTTAGTCAAATTCTGCCCTAGGACCGGTCCAGTGATGGTGGAGAAGATTTCCTGAGATCTATGCTTTACGCTTACTTCTTTGATCTTGGATTCCTTTCGAGTTTTTTGACCTCTTCCTCTCACTTGCATTTGAATCTTTCAGGTCTGGAAGTCTCCCCTTGGAGTAGATGTCTGGACTTGAAGTTATTTTCTTTCCTAATTGCTTTGAAATTCCTCCTCCTTGAATTGGATTGATGTTATTCCTTTGGATTTCCTCTCTGAATTATCCAATTTGTGTCAAGAAATTGTCTAAGTATGGAAATTTGTTTGGAACACTCTTCTTGTCTCCATCTGATTCTGATTGGGGGCTTGTTTTTAATTCTTTAGGGATGAAATCCTTCAGGAAGTTGCCCTAATTGCTTCAAAAGGTCTGGGATTGTAGATGAAATCCCCTCAAGATGTCTGAATATTCTTTCAAGTGCCTTGAATTTGGAGAAGAACTCCCCTATGCTTTCGCCACAATGGAGGAAATTGGAACTTTCTCTGTGAAGTATTTCCCATACTTAGCCAAATTTTGGCTATTCAATTTTATTTTACAACACCTTCGGGTGGACTATTCAACGTTTAGCCAAAATTTTGGACATCTCGATGCTAGAATGAACTTTGCCTGTGGACTTTACCTTCAATTTTGAATCTAGCTTGCACTATGTAGGGCGGATTCCATCCTTGGTTAAGGATGTTATTCATTTCCTCTTTACTTTCCCTCTTTATTCTTCTTGTTTTCTTTCCAACACTTAGTCAAAATTTGATTCTTTTGTTGTAGGAAAATTCCACACTTAGCCATTTTTTGTTTCCTCTTGGCAAATTTTACCATGTTTGTTTCTAACCTTGGCGAACTTTGGCACATGTCATGCCACTTTTCATCTCCCCTTGGCGGACTTGACACTTGGTCAGGACAATTCTTGTTTGGGAGGTGGTGAACTTTGCTGATTGCTATGCCATCTTTGTTTCATGCTTGGCAGAAATTACTACCTTGGCAAGACATTTCCCGTTTCCCCCCAGGCGGACTTTACTCTTCACATGCCAAGGCAGACTTGGACTAGCTTGGACAAGCGCATGGCGGACTTGATCTTCCCTTGGACATGTCTCATTTCTCTCAAGCAGACTTAACCAACTTCATACCATGTATAGGCGGACTTCATAATGTCTTGGACATGCTTCTTTCAAGCCAGGGCAGACTTTGCTAACACTTAGACATTTTCCTTCTTGTCTAGGTGGACTTGACTTCATCTTTGACATCTCCTCATGGGCGGACTTGACTTGTGCTTTGCCATTTCATCTCGGAGCTAGGGCAGGCTTTGCTTGTGCCTTAGACATAGCATTTCCTTTGACACTTCTGAAATTTTATTCTCCAAGGTATCTATACTTAGGCCATTTTTATGAAATTTTATTCTCCAAGGTATCCATACTTAAGCCATAGGCGGACTTCATAGTGTCTTGGACATGCTTCTTTCAAGCCAGGGGCAGACTTTGCTAACACTTAGACATTTTCCTTCTTGTCTAGGTGGACTTGACTTCATCTTTGACATCTCCTCATGGGCGGACTTGACTTGTGCTTTGCCATTTCATCTCGGAGCTAGGGCGGGCTTTGCTTGTGCCTTAGACATAGCATTTCCTTTGACACTTCTGAAATTTTATTCTCCAAGGTATCCATACTTAAGCCATTTTTATGAATTTTCTCTCTCAAGGCATCAATACAGCCAATTTTTTAGTTTTTCTTTTCTCCTCTTGGCTGGGCGGACTTTACCTTTGTCTTGACATCCACTCTTCAAGCATGAGCGAACTTCATGACCTCTTCAACAAGGATGGGCGGACTTCACTTCATGCTTGCCATATCCTCTTCAAGGTGGGGCGGACTTCATCACTTCCTTGCCATCTTGTCTAGGGCGGACTTCTCATTGCCTTGGACAAGCATCATTCAAGCCAAGGGCGGACTTGATAGCAATTTGGACATAGCTTTTCTTTCCCAAGCGGACTTTGCATCATCTTGGACATTTTCCTTGGGCGGACTTTGAGGTTGGCTAGACAAGTCTCATCTCCTTTGGGCAGACTTTGTTTGACCTCTGCCATCTTCATGGCGGACTTGGAGCTTGCTTTGCCATCTTTTCCTTGAGCTGGGCAGACTTTGAGGTTTCTTTGCCAAGCTTGTCTTCCTAACCTCTGGACGGATCTCTGGTTATCATCTGGATCATCTGGAACAAAACCCTCGCCATGGGATTTCCTCTTGCCTTTTACTTTTGGAGGTGCAAAACCTTGACTCTGAAAATGAAAACATTGATACCATGACCTATGGGACCCTGACACTTTCCAAAAATAGAAATTACTAAAAATAGAGAAAAAAAAGCAAAAAAGAAAAATTTCTAAAAATAGTAAATCCTGGATTGGTCCAAAAGTGCCAAAAATAGAAGCAAAAAAGCAAAAAAGCAAAATCCCTAAAAAATAAGAAGTGTTAGATTTGACCCAAAGCAATGGCGTTCCTCGTCCTCCAGACCTTCTGGGTACTTTGACGATGTCTATGCACAGTTCAGGGATTGAATTCTCTACTTGGCTCGAACGACCCCTCAAAACTCTAACTCCTCATTGTAAAAGAAAAATGGTGATTAGCAGTTGCGATGCCAAGGCAAAACCCTAGAAAGCAAAAAATAGGGGGTCCCCATTTGCAATGGGGCAATGTGTGAAAAGGTCACAACATCTAGCACCAACCTAAATAAATGTTCCTGAACATTTCAAAGATATAATCTACTTCAAACCCAGAATCTTAGATTAATTCTAACTTACCCTTTGGCTAAGAAGAGTACTCAAAAGGGAAGAGTAATCCTAAACTGTATCAAGACCTTTTATCCTTCAATTACGAGTGTGTGCAAATGCGTTTATTCCCGTCTCATAAGATCAATACGACTCTTTGGTTCCATCATGGCATTTTTGTGTAGTTTTGTCTTAACTCCAAAAGCATCCTTGGATAGCTCGTTGCCAGCGAGCGTCCATAGCCCCAACGAGGTTATCTTCTAGAATCTCACAGAGATTGCTCTACTTCCGGCGATTTATTATTATTTTGATTCTTTTGTACACCTGTAGAGATGTCCGCACACCCAAAAGCCAAGTGTTTTGATCTTTCATTCTTTTCTTTTAGTTCATTTTGATATTCTTTTTTTTTCACATATTTCCACACTTTGGCTTGTAAGCAATGAAGCTCACATGGGTTTGAGCATTATAGTGGCGTTGAAGTAAGACTTTTGATTGTTCTTTGTTGTTTAGCCATGACTTCGCCTAGAAAACCATAATGACTCAGAGAATTCATTAAGTGTGTAAAATATAATAACTGTAAGACTCAATGTCAAGATACAATAGATGATTCCCTTTCCAGTCAAGTACTAACCTTAACCAAACAATGAAGTTGAAAAAGAACAACCTTGGATTCAAAAGTACTTCATAAAATAACTATCCAAGAAATGGACTGAACATAATTTAGCACAGATGCTAGAGTTCTTAAGATACAACACCCTTCACAAATGGGAGCCCGTTTATTGAAAGCAAAACAAAACAGACAAGCAAACTAAACTAAGAAAGAAAAACAACTAATCTAAAGAAAACAAAGCAAAGAAAACCTACTCTTAAACAAACAAAAAACGAAAATTTAAAGCAAATCAACAGTCAAAAGACCTAAGTATATACAACTCCTAGTATGATTTCTCAAGGTGTGCAGGAATAACAAAGCAATGGTCACAGTGCGAAGTTTTGCAAAATTATCTTTAAACTCAAAAAAATATTCTTTCAAAGGACAAATCTGAAACTCAGGCAAAAATTTGGGAAAGATTAGTAGCTGGGGCAAGTCACCCAGACCATGATTGATCCATAAACAAGTTATCTTTCCTAAATCTCCATAATCAAAATGATATTCCTTGTAGTCAACAATAGGGCAAGATACAACCTAGTGGTCTTCATTCGCAAACATGAATTCTTGCTCTTCATCTATTGCTTCATCAGGAGGTCGGAGTTGATGGTGAACCATACCACTTGCATCTGAAACATGGAGGTCAACATCACATTCCAAGCTGGATGGAGTGTGGCGGGAATTCGACTCAAAAGGGAATTTAGAAATTTGGAACATTTCATGCGCTGGCTCCTTTTGAATCCCTAATAATGGATCAAGCCCCAACCTAAATTGTTCTTCATTTTCTGTCCCTGTCACAGTCACTTGTTTATCAGGTAGTGTTCCATTTGTTTCGATTTCATCAAGCAATTCCTCCATGACTGTGATCATTGGATCAAGCACCGACACGAAATGTATTTCATATCCTACTTCCATCTTGGTAGCCCATTGATCGTCAAACATGTCATCTTGCCTCAAGCTACTTATCATTTCTTCCATCTTGTCCATACATGATTGAACTTCTTCATCAAGGACCATTCCTTCTTGAAGTGCACTGGAACCACTTCCCTCTTCATGTTTTCCTCCTTGGACGGTGAACGTTGGAAATTTCTCACACCATCTCTACTTTGAGCTAAGTCCTCAATTTTTGGTTTTTGATGATCTTCAATAACTTGCAATTCTATATATTCATTCACTTTTGTATGCTAACAGTTGCCTTGGGTGGTTCTTCTTGCTTGGATGTATTCCATTGCTTCTTTGATCTTTACTCCAATGGCCTCCTCTGGCGTTACGATGCTTGGAATATCTTCACCCACTTGATCCCTAAGCTCAACCACATTATCTTGTTGTGACTTATTTTCCCTGTTGTTAAATGATATTGAGGTACATTCTTCATTTGGTGCTAAAAATGTTCGCTTGACATATTCAATCCATCCTTTGTCCTTGAAGCATCCATATGGTAGCTCTGGTAATCTGAGGTGACATCTGGCATGGTTGATAGCCTCTTCACATGTTGTGCAAGTGTACTCTGGATGAGGTGCATTGTGAATCCGACACCAACGAAGGAGCAAAACACCATTCAAGTGAACATTACCTAGTTCTATCTGATTTTGGATTCTAAGTATGAACCTCGTGAAGGCCTCATATATAACTTTCGGAATGCTATAATCATCAGGTTCTACATCCAACACTCCTAACTTGGGAACATCCTAAAAGAAAAAATTTCCTTGTAGGACCAATTCTATCCTTGACAAGAATGTTAGGCAATTCATTTCATCATGTTTGGTCGTTTCATGAATCCGACATCTTCCTGGCAAAGCATACTGAGACAAATTCTTGGGATGTAGCTATGCATTCAAATTTTCTTGGATTTGAGAAGTATCCACAAGGAGACTATCCTAACAACAAGAAATATGGAACAAACACCCATCCATTGAGAAATATCCTTTTGGATTTTCCATTTCAAATTTTATTTTTTTAGGAAGTTTTTCAAGTTTTTACTTTTTTTTGGATTTTTTGATATAAAAGATATCTAACATATCTTTGATTTGGCATTTCAAAGTTCATACTGGTTCCATCCAGCTGGATTTCCATACTTGTGAAAATAAACAACCTAATGTTCAGCCCTCCTTCTAGCGCCAATTCTATGTCGGTGTACGTTTTATCATCCACCGAACACACAGAATAAAATGTCCAAAGACACTCTATCCTCTCTTGAACAAAATCACCGCGTATGCTAAGATTGCAAGATCATATGGCGACTCCAAGGTTTCTTTTGTCAGGTCTTGACGTGTGGATAAGCTCAATGGGCGTTGTGATATGCTGGTAATACACAAAGGGACTTACGCTAAAAAATTCTTCACAAGTTAGGACTTCGATGGATTTAACATTAAATACTCTTTCTTTCTTGGATTTTCTGTTTGGGATTTCAAAAAAAGTGCAAAAGGGTAAGAGTTTAGAACTACTCCTAAGAATTCAAGAGACGGTAAAGATTAGGTGAAACTGGTAACCACGCTTTGCTTCGGCTCCTTAGGACAACTACACAAAGTGGGTGCAATCTTCAAGGGGTGTGATTATAGTTTTCATTTCTTGAACAATACTTATCCAGACTGAAGTTAAGCATCCACAATCATAAGCTCAGGCTAACTTTACGCATTGAATAAAAATCATCTATTCAAAGAAAGTATGAGCTAAGTTTCACCAATCAATACTATCAGATCTTTCATTCATTTAACAAACATTCAAATCAAATTCTATCTTAATTCTAATCTAATGTTGAAGAAGATATGCAACCTTGCAAACCACTTGACAATAAAAGGGATTCAAAGCAAATCATGCATAAGAGCTTTTATTAGCGGAATTAGCTATATGCAACAATCTCACACTTTCTTCACAAAATGAAAATGAGAGATCAAGAGTTTATATAGAGTTTCTGAAAGTAAATGAAGGGCCGTGATTAAAACAAATTAACGGCCAAGATCAAGACAAATCAACCCTAATTAAGGTTTCCCAAAATAACATCAACATCAATTGCATGAAAGACAAGTGGCGCTAGGAGCTATTTTCAAGGAAGTGCGTCTCTATCCCCTCAAGCAACAATGTGTTCGATGAATCTGGACACGATTAGGATGACCTCTTCCATCGTGACCTGTGGTAGCATGTTCATCCTGAATTCCAACCCATCCAAGTCCTTAGCATATCCGGCAAAAGTATTCTCCCATTCCAATTCCTGTTTCAGGAAGGCATCTCGGATAGACAAGAAGTTCACCACCTTAGTCAAATTTTGCCTTAGGACCGGTCCAGTGATGGTGGAGAAGATTTCCTAAGCTCTATGCTTTACGCTTACTTCTTTGATCTTGGATTCCTTTCAAGTTTTTTGACCTCTTCCTCTCACTTGCATTTGAATCTTTGAGGTCTGGAAGTCTCCCCTTGGAGTAGATGTTTGGACTTGAAGTTATTTTCTTTCCTGATTGCTTTGAAATTCCTCCTCCTTGAACAAGCATGAGCGGACTTCATGACCTCTTGGACAAGGATGGGCGGACTTCACTTCATGCTTGCCATATCCTCTTCAAGGTGGGGCAGACTTCATCACTTCCTTGCCATCTTGTCTAGGGCAGACTTCTCATTGCCTTGGACAAGCATCATTCAAGCCAAGGGCGAACTTGACAGCAGTTTGGACATAGCTTTTCTTTCCCAAGCGGACTTTGCATCATCTTGGACATTTTCCTTGGGTGGACTTTGAGGTTGGCTAGACAAGTCTTATCTCCTTTGGGCGGACTTTGTTTGACCTCTGCCATCTTCATGGCGGACTTGGAGCTTGCTTTGCCATCTTTTCCTTGAGCTGGGCAGACTTTGAGGTTTCTTTGCCAAGCTTGTCTTCCTAACCTCTGGACGGATCTCTGGTTATCATCTGGATCATCTGGAACAAAACCCTCGCCATGGGATTTTCTCTTGCTTTTTACTTTTGGAGGTGCAAAACCTTGATTCTAAAGATGAAAACATTGATACCATGACTTGTGAGACCCTGACACTTTCTAAAAATAGAAATTACTAAAAATAGAAAAAAAATAAAAAGCAAAATTTCTAAAAATAGTAAACCCCGGATTGGTCCAAAAGTGCCAAAAATAAAAAAAGCAAAAAGCAAAAAAGCAAAATCCCTAAAAAATAGGAAGTGTCAGATTTGACCCAAAGCAATGGCGTTCCTCGTCCTTCGGACCTTTTGGGTACTTTGACAATGTATATGCACAGTTTTGGGCTTGAATTCTCTACTTGGCTCGGATGACCCCTCAAAACTCTAACTCCTCATTGTAAAAGAAAAATGGTGGTTAGCAGTTGCGATGCCAAGGAAAAATCCTAAAAAGCAAAAAACAGGGGTCCCCATTTGCAATGGGGCGATGTGTGAAAAGGTCACAACAAGGCACAACACACCTAGATTAAGTAGTTGTAGCAATAGGACTAGACAATGACCCACTAGGCTGTAAAGACTCCATCAGCATTCCTATTTTTTTGGCTTCACCCTCCATGTGCAACCTAGTCACCTCGAGCTTCTCAGCTATTGTTATTTTTTTGCAAACTTTCACCCCTTGACAAGTTATTCCTGAAAGATGGGAGTAAACTCTTGCGTAGTTGCCACTGTAGTCCTCCTTGCAAATATGACATAGCCATACTCTACTCCCCCCTGAAATTTTTTCTTAATGTCTGGCTGTTGCAAATTGTAAAAGAGGTTTTTTTGGGTTAAATGGACCCTTTGCATACTTTGTCAAGAGGTGAGAAGGGCATTGAAGAGGATTTTCTGAATTTTGTATCCCTGAAACAATCTCATTCCTTGAAGAACTTCCATTTTATGTTCAATTTCTTGACCCTCACTACTGCTAGTGCTCATTGTTTTTCTTTGTTGCAATGTAAATGACAGTTGCAAGTGCAAACATAGAACACAAACACATAAAAAAAAACCTCCTAAGTATTTAAAATTTTAACAAAAACAAAAAAAATGCAAAAGAATTTGTAAAAATAACCAAAAAAGAATGAACTTACCTCAAATGATGGAGATTTGCTCTTCTTTTTCCCTTTTGCTCACTTCTCTTTCCTTATCTCACTTGGTTTCCCACAGTTGTGCTCTTCTTCTTTCAGCTCTTCACAATTTCACAAATGAAACAAATGAATTGTTATATTGTTGTTTTTAGGTTTAGGTTTAAAGCGAAGGGGGAAGGGGTGTTGGGGCCCTTGTGGGCCTCCACACCACTTTTAAATTTTTTTATTTTTTTTAAATGAAATTATAACTTACTAGGCCATAGGGGATGGCTAGCTGTCCCTAGGACGGTCGAGGGACGTCCAGGCATCCTCTAGCCGTCCCCTGCCATTCCCGACTTATTGACAGACGTCCTTGAGACGTTTCTGAATTTTGTTGGCAAATCAAGGACGACACAAGAGCGTTTCTAAGGCATCCTCGCGTCTTCAAGATGTTTCCAACTGGTGATGCCCCTAAATATGTCAGGTACGCGTCCTTGAGTAACAGAAGATGTGATAGAATCCACACTTGCCACAATGTAGAAACCAATGGTGGCACCAAAAACATTGAGGTGATCCAAAAAATGACAAAGATGTTCAACCAAGATGAGAAGGAGATAAGGAGAGAGGATCTCTCTGCCACAAATCCTTTTCAACATGAAATTGGGTAGAAGAACCATTATAAGAACAAAAAATGGAGTACAACGAGCTATAACCCATTGTATCCAACTATCATCAAAACCAAAGGCAAACAAGATAACTTCCAAAAAAATTCAACAAAACTTCTCATAAGCTTTCAATAGACCAAGTTTCATTAACGTAGTTTTTTCCTTTTTTGGGTGCATAGAATGGATGGCCTCTTGGATAACTATGATTCCATCAAGGATTTGATGCCCTAGAACAAATCCACCCCACTTTGGGGCGATAAAGGAAGGAAAATACCTATTCAATCTCTCAACTATAGTTTTTGAAAAGATCTTGTCAATAGTATTACAAACAACAATGTTTTTGACATTAGAAAAGCCTTCAACGTGAGATTTCTTAGAGATCGAAACTAAATAAGAACTGTTCAAAGCCTTCAGCATCTACTTGGAGGTGCACAACTCTTTATTAACCTCTAAACTATCCCTTTTGACAACATTCCTGAAAAACTTAAAAAACCCAATAGGAAAGCCATCAAGACCAACATTTGCTCAAGCTCCTCCATTGAAATAGACTGATTCAAGGAGTTGCAAAAAGGAGTAATGATTTACAAATGCAATCAAAGATGAGATGCCTATCTACTTCAAAAATCTCATTGGGAGCTTTTAACAAATCACTAAAGTGAGAAATAGCCTATTGTTGGATGTCCTTAATAGAAACTATCCAGGAGTTGTCCTTCCTTTGGATTTCTCTTAAAAACTATTAGTTTTTCTCTAAGCAAGTATGATATGAAGGAAGAAAGCATAGTTCCTATTCCCCACCTATCACCACTTGACTCTAGACTTTTGCTGCCACATGATTTCTTCTTGAAGTTTTGTCTTCTCATGTTATGATATTTCTCACAAATAAGTGTAAAAACTGGAAATATAGCATACCACTTCGAGGGGATTACCTCCAATAATCAAATAATATTATATGAGTTCAATATTTGATGATATGATGATATGGGTGAGATTTATCTTCCTTATTTATAGGCTAAACTATGCAGGGACACACCCCTTCATCCTAATTAAGAGGTATTAGTGTATTAACTAATATTCATGTTAGGGTTAAGCATGCCACAAGTGTTTATCTTTATTATAATTAGGAATATATATATATCATATTAGGATCATAACATTCCCTTACCCTTCAGAAAAGCATTGCCCTCAATGCTTAGCAACTCTAAAATATTTCATATGAATCGTTCATCATTCCATGTTGCATTTTCAATTGGCATATTCTTCCACTTGATTAGGAATTTTGAGGTGGCTTTATTTTGCAATCTGATTTTGGGAATTCCATGAAATTTTTGTATATTTTGTATGAATATTATTTCCATAATATTAGTAGAAAATAGATGAGAGTCCACAAAAATATGCATTCTTAATTAGTCTATCCACAACAAGCTAGATTACATAAATATTACTTGTCTTTGGCAGCCCCATAATGAAGTCCATTAATATTTCTGCCCAGTGTTGTATTGGAATGCCTAATATTTGTAAGAGGCTTGGAGTCTTTTTTATTTCCCTTTTATTTTGTTGGCATATCAAGCATTCTACCACAATTTTTTGGATAGTCACTTTAATGCCTTCCCAAAAGAAATTTTCCTTTAAATAAGTATGAACAAATCTTCTATAGTATCTTATTAAACCCAAAAATCCTTTCTTCTTGGGGTCCATCTTAACACCTTTAAGTGACACCAATTGTCTTGAGTATTCTACTTGTTTCACCCTAAAGACAAATTTGGATTGTTTTGCATAGATTTTATTTTCTTCCAATTCATTAACAATTGGAAAATGAAACTTATCTTTATGAGTGATTTTGTTTAACTTCTTGTAACATGAACACATTCTCTACGGATCATCCTTTTTTGTTAAGAATAAGCATAGGGGATAAATAGGATTTTTTGTTGGGATGAACAATGCTTCGTGGCATTAATTTAATGTCATGATTATGGTCTCCAATTAGAGGTACAGCCTTGGATTCTTAAAATACTTGCTGATGGTATTGAATAATCTCTTGAATTTCTGGTTGATCTTGAGTTGTCATATCTTGTGCTTCTATAAAATGTAAGTGCCTCTATATTATGAGAACTTTTCTTGAGTAATTTATCCATCCTATGGGAGCTAATGATTTCACTTGGAGGTGATTTTATTCCCAAAAGTTCAGACGTTTTCCAATGAATCCTAAAAGCCATGGATAAGTCTTGAAAATTGAAAGATATTGTTCATAATTGCTTAAGCCATTGAACACCCAAAACTACATCCACTCCCCTAATAGGTATAGCAAACATTTCTAAATCTAGTTGATAATTTCCCATGGAGAGTTTTATATGATGGCATTTACCACCACAAGGTAGTTGTTTCCCATCAGCTATCATGACTGGAAAATTAGAGACTGAAAACACAAAATAATCGAGCTCATTAGCTAATCTTCTATCAATAAAGTTATGTGTACTACCAGTATCAACTAACACTTTCACATTTTTCTTTTTTATATTACCAATTACTTTGAGTGTTTGTGGTGCATTTGTTCCATTCAATGCATGTAGAGAGATAGTAGTGTTTTTTTCCTTGGATTCCTCATTCTTAAGTTTTATGTTTGATTCTTTTGCAGGTACTTCTCCCTCTTCTTCAACCTCATTCTTTTTTGCACTACTAGAACACTTATAACTCCTTGACCATTTGCTATCACAATTCCAACATAGGCTTTTTCTCTTTTCTCTATCTATTGTTGTGGAGAGAGTTTACTAATTTCTCTTAGGTTAAAGAATTTGTCCATGTTTTTGCTAGTAGGATTAGTCACATTTTAATCAATTACTCTCATGGTTTCACCTTTGGTGGTGTTTTGTTTATCAATATGCAATGTTTGTTGCATAGTTTTCCTAATTGTACAAGGTTCCAACAAACGAACATCATGTTGAATATGATCCTTAAGTCCAATGATGTACAAATGTTGTCTTTGGTAGAGTGTCACCTCGGAAGCTCGAAGTGCCAATCTCAAATGCTCAACATTATATTCAAATATAGACCTTAATTGTTTTAAACTTGTTAGTTGGGTAAAATAGCTTCCAATGCATGGTTGCTCATAGAAGGTTGTTAATTCTTTACTAAATTCTTTCCAACTAAACATTTGTCCTTGTCTATCACTCATCTTCCATTCATAACATTTGTAAGGTCCTAATTCTAAATATAGTAAAGCTATGTCAACCATGTCATTATTTGGTATATTGTGAAGTTTAAATTGTTGCTCTATGAGGCTTATCCATGAAATTACATTTCTACCAGCTAATTTATGTATGTATATTCTTGGTAGGTAAAATTGTTGACCTTGAAAAGGTTCTCCTATCCCTTGATTTGGTTTATTAGGGTTGTATCCACCTTGGTGGATTTTTTGAGACTTTAATTCTGATAATAATTCTTTCGTAAAGCTATCTAAATTCTCATTTAAGGATTTTACAAATGGGTCAAACAATTTATCTTTAATGAAATATATCGTTGTTTCATGTCCTTGCAGAATTCTTTCCTCAATATTAGGTTGTGGAAAATAAAATGGGTCCTTGGATTTTGTATCTGTAGAAAGGTCCTCTAAACATAAAGATGACATGGCTTTAATTATGTTTATATTTTAAGATTTATTAAGGTAGGAAAATATCTGGAGTTTGGATCAAACTTAGACCACTAAATTAAGAAATATATTTTATGTCCAAAAATGAATTTCAAAGAACTAACCCTACCTAATTTTTGATAAGCTTTCCAAAAATGTAAATTTTTTTTTTAAATTCCAAAAAATTGCAACCTATAGAGAAAATTAAGGAAATTTTTTACTAAACTTTGACCACTAAATTAAAGAATTTATTTTATTTCCAATATTAAATTACAGAGCTAACCCTACCTAATTTTTTATAAGCTTTCCAAAAATGTAAATTTAAAAAAAAAATCCAAAAATTGCAACCTTTTGAGCAATTTAACGAAAAAACATAAAATCTCAATAACTTTTAGAAAACATCCCTTCAAAGTTTGAATTTTTTTCTATTAGCTTAACTAATATATACCTCAAAACCCAAAAAAAATCATATCCAAATTCGCACTAGTTTGAAAGTTATGGTGGAAACAAAAATGTTGGCCCAAATCATAGCTTTGATGCCACTTGTTATGATTTCTCTTGAAAATATATGTTAAAATCAGAAAGAAGAATTATAGTAGAGAACTTTGAGGAGGTTACCTCCAAAAATCAGATAATATTATATGAGTTCAATATTTGATGATATGATGATGTGGGAGAAAGTTCTCTTCCTTAATTATAGGCTAAACTATGTAGGGACATACCCCTTCATCATCATTAAAAGGTATTAGTGTATTGACTAATATTTATGTTGGGGTTAAGCATGCCACAAGTGCTTATCCTTATTATAATTAGAAATATGTAATATATACTTAGGAATATACCATATTAGGATCATAACATCTCAGGAGCATTTTGGACTTCATTTTTCTCCAACCAAGAGAATTTTACTTAAGCAATATTCCTGAAAAACTGAAAAAACTCAATAAGAAAGCCATCAGGACCAAGAGTTTAAACTTTTTTCAAATGGTTGACCATATGCTCAAGCTCCTCCATTGAAATAGGCTTATTCAATGAGTTGCAAAAAGGAGTAATTATTTATGGATGCAATCTAAGATATGGTACCTATCTACTTCAAAAATCTCATTGGGAGCTTTGAACAGATCTCAAAAGTGAGAAATGACCTGCTGTTGGATGTCCTTAATAGAAACGATCCAGGAGTTGTCCTTCTATGGATTTCTCTTAAGATATTAGTTTTCCAATAAGCAATTACTATATGATGGAAGAAAGCAAAGTTCCTACTCCCCACCTATCACCGCTTAGCTCTAGACTTTTGCTGCTATATGATTTCTTCTTAAAATTTTGTTTTCTCAGGAGCATTTTGGAATTCAGTTTTCTCCACCAAGAGAATTTTACTTAAACCATGTTCTCTTATGGAGAGTTGGATATCAGCCAACACAATCAACAGACCCTATTTCTTTTGATTGAAGTTACCAAAGAAAGAGACATTCACCTCCAGTTTTTGCTTCACATAGTTTAATTTATGAAAGACAATATACATGCCAGTCCCATGGTTTGGTGTGCCTTCCTTCCACCATAACCTGATCTTATCTTAAAGAGATTCCTCCTTCAGCCACACGAGCTGAAACCTAAGAGAATTATTTTGAGGTCTGAAAACTCCTTCCACATGCAAAGCAATGGGCCAGTTATTGTTACCAGCATCCTCCAAGACAGATGAGGAGAGCCTAATATGATCAGACAGCCAAGAATCACTAACCAAAAATATGTCCAAACATTCAAAAATGTTAGCATTTCCAATCCTCCGATTTTTCCAAGAGAAAATTCGAGTGTTCAGGGGAATACCATTAGCTGAAAAAGGTTAATATGAAGTTAGATATGAAGGCTAGCCTAGATCGGAACTGAAGTCCCGCCCCTCTTTTCCTGCATAGGAAGAACAACATTTAAATCTCCCCCAATAATCCAGGGAATAGCAAAAGAAGAGTCCTTATGAACCTTTAAAATCTCCCAAAGCTTACTACTCATGAGAATTCCCTCTATAGAGAGGCCCCCTTTACAACCTAAAAAATTCCTTGGAGGGAACTCTCCTTGGAATCCCAAACGCACAAGAAACCTCAAAAAAGCCTTGGGCTGAAATAGCAACACTATCCCAAAGCTTACCAAGACTTACCAAATTTCTCTGCATCTTCTACAGACAATTTTCTTTTCCAAAGTAAAAGCATTATAGGTTTAAATTCTCTGAGCAATCTTCGAAAATTTTATCTAGGTTTGTTGTTCAAGTCTTCTAACATTCCAGGAAATAATGACTTATGCTAAGCAGAGAGAACCATAGTTTACATACTCAGAATCGGAGAGTACTCGGCAAGCCCAAAAATTTTGACTCGGGAAAAACTCGGCAAATACTCTACAAATACTCAGCAAATGTGTGTGGATATTTATGTATGTGTATACTCAGGACTGCACTGTGCACACATACATATCTATAAACATACACAGGATGCCAATTTTGCATGCATATACACACACAAACATATTTATACACACACAAACATGCCAAGTTTGTGGATTTTTTGCAAGCTACTGGCGAGTACTCGATAATTTGACGGGAGAAAATCCATCTTTCTACTGCCCGCGAATAAAAGCAGAAATTACTCGGCATGCAAATTTTTTGGAGATTGCTCGGCTACTCGGAGAGTAATTGTAGAGTATGTAAACTGTGGAGAGAACTAAGTCAAGTGATTTAACAATACCAAATTCAATAAGATGCTCTCCCATTAGCTTAATTTTCTTTCAGTCAGTCTTGTGACCAACATTGTTACCATATCCTACCGGACCTACCTTATTTTTCTTTTGTTGTTTAATACCCAAAACCAAAGTTTTTTATTCTTTTTTTTTATTTCATTATTATTAGAAACCTTCTTACAATCTAAGAGACATAACACAAGGTCTGATTCAGGAATGATATCAAGTATCAACCATGGTTTCTTCTTCAAAATGTTTAAACTAGTTTTCTGGGATTCTTTTGATCTTATCAAAAGCAAAAAGAGCCTCCTAGACTTCAATTCCTTGAGAGCTAGAAAGAACAGAAAGGAGATTCTTAGCTACAGAAACTGGTTTACCTGAGTGGAGGGCTTTGCAGTGAACACTGGAGGAAGGCAAGCCTGAATCTGTCACTTCCCCTTTTTCTTTCAATTGTCAGATATCAAGATGTCAGTGGCTCTGCTATTTTATTGCCCTTGCCGCTTCATTCCAGACTTCCTCATATAATGCTACCAATATTATCCACTCTTGATCATCATTTCCCTCAAGGGACTTGGTTAGGGTTTCTCCAAGAACATCAAATCTATTCTTATTTCTGCAGGGTTTTTTGGGTCCTCTGTGGGTCATATTCAGCCAGCCTCTTCCTTTCCTACAAACCATGGTGAACCCCTTAGCATTTGATTGGGTAGGTTTCTTCCCAGGGTTAACCTCTAGAGCTTGTCACTTCTCTTTATTATCCTCCTCAATCAAATCATGGATAGTAGCATCTTGTTTGAACTAGGGGCACTCACAAAATAGGCAACCATATCTGCAAGATTCCCTGATCTGGAGGTATAGCTTTTGTAATCTAGAATCCTAATGCTAGACAAAATCACCAACTTAAAATATCAAGAGCTTCTAGCTGGGGCTTGCTTAAATCCATCTCAACACAGATCTAAGCATAAGTTGAGACTTTCCTCTCTCTAGTGATCTGAGAGGTACCCAAGTATGTACCTAAAGAGTTACCCAAACCTTTTAACTCAAAGCAAAGAGTCAGATCCAGACAAGAACATTGGACAGAAGCACTTCTGTAGGGAATGAGGTTGAGATGCCATGGCTTCATAAACAGTCCAACTTGTTTATAAAAATAGGGCCCACCCTGAAAACTCTAGCACAATCGGAAACATCATTAAAAATCACCTCAAATTATCCATTGGTGGCCAAGGTTAGCTCCATATCCCCTCAATAAGCCAGGCTCTACAAATACAATCTTCCAAAAGTTTTAGGGCTAATACTTTCCCCCATTAATTTGCATAAGGGCATAGTTCTAATAAGACAAAATTTCTTCCACCACCGATTCTGGGCTGAAAAACACCTTGGGATTCTGTATGCTCCACAGTATACAGCCATTCAACTTATTCCCATTGGATTCCTCTAGAGGATCTCCTCAAAGTATCCATCAATGGCCAAGGTTAGATCCATATCCCCTCAATAAGCCAGGCTCTACAAATACAATCTTCCAAAAGTTTTAAGTCTAATACTTTCCCCCATTAATTTGCATAAGGGCATGGTTCTAATAAGACAAAATTTCTTCCACAACTGATTCTGGGCTGAAAAACACCTTGGGATTCTGTATTTTCCACAGTATACAGCCATTCACCTTATTCCCATTGGATTCCTCTAGAGGATCTCTCTGCCGATGAGCCAAAGCAGGTAGAATATTCATTGTTGCAATTACGTGATTCAATGTCTCCTATCATTGACCAACAACCACCTATTTGAAAGGACCTTGGGATCCCAGATGGGTCCCATGTGGGTCAGGCATGGCCAGGCCTGGGAGGCCAAGCAGCATAGACTTTGATGAATACCGAGAACTTTCAAGAAAAGCAGAAAACCATTCATCCTTCCCACATCACACCTCAATTGAGATTAATAACAATATAATATTTATTTCAGAGCAAAAAAATGACATAATTTTTTAAAATGTAAGTTATTTGTTATTTTACAAAAATTTAAAATTAACATTAAAAAATAAAATTTACTCTATTAAATTATTGTAAATTTTATGGCTGAAATAATTGAAACCTTATCCCATACGACAAAAATATAAGTTCTGGGAATTCAACCCTATTTAATATTGTGACTTTATTTTAAACTACTGTGAAGCATTTAATAACATACAACAGCTGTATGATGGAACTCATTGTAATATCCAAAGTTTACATACTCGGAATCGGAGAGTACTCGGAAAGCCCAAAAATTTTGACTCAGGAAAAACTCGGCAAATACTCGGCAAATGTGTGTAGATATTTATGTATGTGTATACTCAGGACTGCACTGTGCACACATACATATCTATAAACATACACAGGATGCCAAGTTTGCATGCATATACACACACAAACATGCCAAATTTGTGGGTGTTTTGCGAGCTACTGGCGATTACTCGATAATTTGACAGGAAAAAATCCATCTGCATACTGCCCGTGAGTAAAAGCAGAAATTACTCGGCATGCAAATTTTTTGGAGATTACTCAGCTACTCAGAGAGTAATCGGAGAGGATGTAAACTATGGTAATATCTTTCTTATTTGTAGATTTCTGGATTAAACTCTGTTGAGTCTCTGCATTTTTTCCTCGTCAATGTCTCAGATCTCACTACATGATCCATCATTCTCTTCTCTTGATTATCATCCTGATGATGGATCATGTAGTGTAATCCAAAATTCTTATGAAGAAAAATTGCTCACACAATTTATTCCAGAAATCTGCAAACTCTTATCTTTATGGGCTGTGGAAATTTCATGCCTTTAATCTTTCTTATTTTTTATATATTTAATTTAAATTATGTTTTCTCTATTTATTATTTTAATAAACCATATTTTCAATATTTAAAATACACCATGTAGAACATTCCATAAGTGAAATGGAGAAAAAAATCCCTTGTATATTAAATACTAAGGTAAAATAATTGAACACACATAATAAGATAACTGCCCCAGAGTAAATAGCTGCCAAAGGAACTAACTTGGAATAAAGCGCTGAAATAAATGCAGAAACTAAATTAATGAAACAAAGGTCCGTGTCTGGAAAGCTGATGTTAAAATGCTGTGATAGATGTTTGAAAGTGGTTCATAAGTTTGCAAAAAAATCATGAATGACCAAACAAATGCCTTAGGATTTGAAAATCTCATTGGCTTCTCACTATGGGTCAATACTGCAACTGTGGATTGATCATGCAACCGTGGATCTGATCTAGCTGAGCAGATCCAATCTTTCTAAGTTTCATGATGTTCGCTTGCAATTCACCTTGATGCCTGTATCTTTTTCCGCATATAACTCTGGTTGTGTGTGATTAAGAGTTTGCCAATGACAGGGAATGTATTTCCCCTTGGTCAAACTGCTGGGATACCAAGTCAACAACTTTTGGAAATGATTGAAGATAACAGGCAAGCATGAAGAAGATGCACTAGATGATGATGCAAGCAGATAAGGCAGTAATGAATGCTCTGATTTAATGCTCCTTGAAGTATGATACAAGTATATGTAAGAGCTAATCGATAATCTCTAGGTAGAAAAAGAACTAGAGTAAGTCCTTATATACAACTCCAAAGGTGCAAACCAGGAAAATGCACTGGAAAATAAATTCAAAAATGTTGTTAATACAAAGAAAATTTGTATTTTAACATTCAATGTTCACAAAGACATATTTATCAGTCTCCAAATGACTGTTCAGTTCAAAACCTAAGATGACAGCTCAGTTTCACCTACAACCAAGTAACCATAATAATTAAGATATTATTAAATTTTTCAATTACCTCACCTAAGATTTCATACATTAATTTTATATTCCCCCCTTAATCTGCAGGGGGTGGTTGTGAGACAAAGCATGCCTTCGAAATTTTCAAATTTCCATCTCCCAAATGCTTTGGTCAAGATACTAGCTGGTTGTTCTGCAATTTTACAATATTTCAATTGTACATTTTCATCTTTCACAATTCACATAATGCCAAATCAAATGAAATTTGGTGTTGATGTGCTTGGTTTGGTCATGAAAGACTAGATTTCTTGCCATTTTGATTGCAGAAAGCCATGAGTGGTGTTGATGAAACCTATTTCTCCTACAAATCCTCAAGAATCCTTTTGAGCCATAATCTTTCCTAGGTTACCTTTGAACTTTTAATATATTCTACTTTTGCCAATGAAAGAATTGGCACTGACTGCTTCCTAAACTTGCAAGAAATGAATGTTGAACCTAGATGAAGATTTCTCATCTACCAAATCACCTACATAATATGAATATGAATATCAACTAATTTGAATTCTATTGCCTTTGAGTACTTAAGCCCATAGTTCTGAGTTCCCCACAGATACTGAAGAACACTCTTTGTTGCTACCCAATGAATTTCTCTAAGTTGTTGCATGAATGTAGAACCAACTCCATCAGCAAAGGAAATGTCTAGTCTTGTTGCATAGATCAGACTTCCAACAAGTTTTTGTACTTTATTGCATCTACAAACTCTACAACATCATCTGATTTCAGTTTCAAATTTGTTCCATAGGATTATTGAAAGGTTTGTAGTCTAACATTCCGAATCTGCTTAGAATTTCAACAGTATATTTTTATTCAGTGAAGAGGATATAGTTGTGTTTTTTAATCATTCCCAAATAGTAATGAAGGTATCCTAAGGCAATCATTTCAAACCCTTTCTTCAATTCTTCTTTCATAGTTGCAGTGTATCATTCATTATTACCTAATATAAACAAATCATTCACATATACAACCAGTTATACAATATTCCTACCAACTTTCTTGACAAAGAGAGTTGCATTGTTAAACTCAAGTGCTTGAAATTCATCTTCAAGCAATGCTCAATGAGTTTTTTCATACCATGCTCATTGTTAAACTTCCAACAAGTTTTTGTACTTTATTGCATCTATAAACTCTACAACATCATCCGATTTCACTTTCAATTTTGTTCCATAGTATTATTGAAAGGTTTGAAGTCTAACATTCCAAATCTGCTTAGAATTTCAACAATATATTTTTATTCGGTGAAGAGTAAATAGCTGAGTTTTTTAAATCATTCCAAAATAGTAATGAAGGTATCCTAAGTCAATCATTTCAAAACCTTTCTTCAATTCTTCTTTCATAGTTGCAGAGTATCATTCATTGTAACCTAATATAAACAAATCATTTACATATACAACCAGTTATATAACAATCCTACCAACTTTCTTGACAAAAAGAGTTGCATTGTTAAACTCAAGTGCTTGAAATTAATCTTCAGGCAGTGCTCAATGAGTTTTTTCATACCATGCTTTTGGGGCTTGCTTCAATCCATATATCATTTTTATAAGCTTGCACACTCTTTGTTCTTGACCTCTGACCAAAAATTCTTCTGTTTGAATCATATAAATCATTTCCTTGAGATCACCATTTAGGAATGCAATTTCCACATCCATTTGATGGACTCTCCACCCATTTTGTTCTAGTAGAACCAACAAAGCATAAATGATAGTACATTTTACTATAGGTGGAAAGGTTTCTTCATAATCTATACCTTCTTTTTGAGTGTATCCATTTGTGCCAAGCCTTGCTTTAAGTTTGTCAAATGAGCCATCTGCTTTATACTTTGTTTCAAAAGACCCACTTGCTATTACCAAATAAACTATGAGCACATTTGAGGTACACAAACAATAATGTAATATGTTATATTTGGGAATATTGGAGTGGCCATTACAAAGGGTTTATCTCCTTATAAAGTATGTGAGAGATGTAACTAGTAGTAACTTAATAAATAACTCTTATAACATACCACTAAATCAATAGGGTGAAAGGAAAGCCTTATATTTTAACACCCTCTTGAGGCTTAGAATACCAAAAAAATAAAAATAAAATAAAAACCCAACAAAACCACATATTCTTCAAAAGCTTTTCTTTGAAGATAGTTCTTGGATCAAGTAGAACTCCATTGAGCTACCTTATAACCCTCATGCAAAGGTGTAGCTCCCAAGATAAATTCTCAAGTTTCTAAATTCCATCTCCCAAAACTCTTGAATTACAAATCTTTGAAATTATTGAACAACCATCCATGTTGAGCTACATTCATAGTGCTCCATCATGTTGTCTCATGGGTATAATTGCCAAGATCCACAAGCTCCTAAACTATCTGGGCAGCCATCCAAGCTTAATATATACTAGATCCCTACCTGTCTTCAAAGTATGGGCTTCTTACTACACAAAGTTTTCATCAATGAATTCTTCACCACTCTCATTATCCAATGGAGCTTCAACAATGGCTATATTAACTACATTCAATTTGTCTTTGAGCCTTCCCTTAAGAACATAATTGGCTTGAATTCTACAGTTCTAGACTATGTGACCTATTTTCTTGCAATAATAGCAATTAATCTCTTCTATGCTTTTATATTGATCTTCTACGATTGTTTCTTTAGTATAAACACTCTTAGGTTGAAGATCATCTTTTGTATCTCATATAGTTGTTATCTTTTCTTTAGCTAAAAAACCTAAAATCGTATCTTCTAGAGTTAGAGGTGGTGTCTAGCTGAGATTGGAATATTTAGAAAGCAGACTATTTAACAAAATGGCTTTGGCATCCTTGTCATTATTTTTTGCTAGTTGTCTGATAAGAAATCTCAAATTGCTAATGTGACTAGACATTGTGACTTCGTCAATAATATTGAATTTGAATAACTGAAGCTTTAAAGCAAACTTTGTTTTACTCACTTTTGCTCAAAACAGTTTATACAAACTTTTCCAAATTTCCTTGAATGATTTTTCCAGATCTACATGATGTAACTCAAAATCAAGGAGTGCAAGACCTATAGTAGCTTTGGTTTCACCATCTCTACTCCGTCAATGCTAAATAACATATTTGCATCTATAGGTGGTTTATGATTCCCATTTACTAATCCCACAAGTTCTTGTTTATTGGTTGTAGCTGGATTTTACTTTCCAGGTGTGGTAAGCCCAAAACCTTTTTCTAATATAATTTCTATTCTCAAAGAAAAATGAATTGTGAATAAACTTTTATAAACTCAAGTTTTACCAAAAAATAGACTATAGTTTGATAGATTTTAATACCCATAAAATCCTACTTACAAATTATGCTCATGCCCTAGCCACAATTGTGCAAAAAAATGTGTGCCCTGGCCACAATTTTTCTACCCACGATTGTTGACCCCACACCTTAGGTGTGTCTCAGAATACAAGAAATCCTCTTGCAATGCAACTTGATTCTTCCATGATTTATTTGATGTTCATCCCACAATTTTCTGGTGCTCCACTAATGACTAGAATCCTTGTAATTAAGAAAAAAACATCTCAAGAAATGTTCTTTCATGCCCTATTGATGGCCTTCCATGACCCGTAACTCTTCTACAAACTTGCATTTTTCAGCATGCACTCAACTTGCTCTACTACCATTTTACAAAATAAGTTATGAGCACATTCAAGGTATACAAATAATAATGCAATATATTTTATTAGGAAATATTGGAGTGGTCATCACAAAGAGGTTCATATCCTATAAAGTATGTGAGAAATGTAACCGATAATAACTTAATAACTTACTCTTATAACATAACACTAAGTCACTAGGATGACTTTATTACAAAAGGCAAGCCTTATATTCTAACACTTGCAGCCAATAGGTTTACAACTGAATAGAGGGCCCACAAACTCCAAGTTTCATTCTTCATCAAAGCATCACATTCATTTTTCATTACTTTCCTCCACACATCAACCTTTTCAACTTTGTAATAGTATGTTGGTTCTCAATCAACTACAATGTTGATTTCTTCATTAAGATACCAATTTGAGGTTAGATTGACTAGTTTTGTATATACTTCTAGTGCCTATCTTCCCAACTTCATTGGGTCTTACACCTTTGAGTGTTTGTGTCACCCACTTTGGCAACTTTATCTATGTTTCATGTATTACAATTAATGACTCATCTTCTTGATCTAACACTCCATCTTCTAATTGCTACTCAGAAGTCTCGTGAAACGTGTTCTCATCTACTAATGAAGTCTAATTTCTATATGGGAGCAAGTTTCTTATTCAACAGATGGTGAAGATTCCAGAATTGGTTCCAAAGCCCCTTCTTGATGTTAGGAATTTCACAAATTTTGTTATCATTCTCCTTTAAAACATCAAATTTAGCAAATTTTTCAATTCGGTTCAACCGACCAATGATTGTATCTTTTGTGGTTTCACATAGCATAACATCCCTAGCAATGTGAAATTTCTTTGTGTATTCAGCACAAGCTATAAGCTTTTGAGGATTTTGAATACACCAAAAGATGCATTTGCAACTCTAGTCCAACTTGTCCTATTTTCCTTGGGAATCAATGCATGGCATGTGGATCCAAAGATTTTGATATGTTGTACTATTGGAGAATGCCACACCAAACCTCATATGGAGTTTTCATTTGAATAGCTATTGGAGGTGACCTGTTACAAAGACATACTACTATCTTTGCTAATTTTCCCTAGAAATGTAGTTTTACTCCCTTGAAATACAACATTGCCCAAACCGTATTCAACAATTTTGTTCATCCTTTCAACTACTCCATTTTGTTGGGGGCTATGTGGGACTATGAGATGATGCTTGATCCCATTTTTACTAAGGTAGTCTTCATACATCTTTGATGTGAATTCACCACCACTACCAATCCTCAACATGCCAATATGAGATCGAGCATCATTCTCAACCATTTTGCAAAACTTTTGAAAAGTTTAGAACTTCAATTTTTTTGCTTCAAGAACTAGATGTGAGTCATTCTGCTATAATCATCAATGAATGGCATGAAGTACCTACCACCACCAATAGAAAGAATTGGTATTGGGCCACACAAATCATAATGGATAAACTACAACTTTCTTTCAGCTCTCCAATTAAATTTTGCAAATGGCTCGCTTCATTGTTTATCCAAATGCAAGCCTCACTTTTCAATTATTTGTGCAAAGTAGGCAGACCTACAACACCATTCTTTTGCATTGCCCGACTACTCTCATAATTCACATGGCCAAATCTTGCATGCCATCGAAGACTAAATACCTTCTTTAGTGAGGTTTGCAACATTCCTGAAATAAAACCACCTTTGAGTTTTAAAAATTTCACTTGCTCACATCCTATTAAAGCAATGTTATTATCAAACTTCCTTTTAACTACTACCTCTCCATCCCACAAAATGGAGTGGACTTGTTGACAAATGAGCACCAAAGACAAGAAGTTTTGTCACAATTAAGGAAGGTACAATACATTGTGGAGAATGAAACCTAAAAGTCATGACAACTTGAGTCAAATTGTTCCTTTTCCTTCTAGTAGACTTGTTTTACTTGCCAAATATATTAGACCACAACTTTGTTCTTGAAACTCCTCAAAGAAGCCCCTTCAAAAAGTCATGTATTGTGTGGTTCCAATATCTAGGACCTAAGCATTAAACCAAGTTGGATTTAACTTAGGAACAATTGGCATCATCTAATTTAAATAGAACACACAAATCATGTTCACACTAATCACATGCAAATTGAGCTAAATCTAAAGTTTTATTCTTCCATTTATTTGTTTATTTTTGTTCTTGATAAGCTTCAATCTTATCCCATGAAGTTTTGCATCCATGAGCCTCATGACTCCCTTTTCTACCACATCTTTTGCAAGACAAGTGTTGTCTATCATTTTGCTTGTCATAGTATCGACCATTGTTATTGCCCATCCTCCCTCATCTTCCTCTATTTCCTCCTTGGCATCTTCCTTTGCTTTTGTTGCTCCTATCACTCTTAAAATAAGAGCTTTTATTTTAAGATTTGTCTTTTTGATGTGCAAGGAAATGCTTTCTACAGTGTTTTCAGTCTTTCTTCTAAAGGTTTTTTTCCCTTTTGGCATCTTTTCAACCAATTGATCAAAAGTGAGTGACTTTAACTAATTGACTGCTTGCAAGAACTCCAAGTAGGTTAAATACGCCAAGATGAAGAACTTTAATGTGGCTGTCATATATTTATTTCAATTATTCCACCAACAATTTCAACATCATGCTTTATGGCCTGAATTCAAAAGCAAAACTCATTAATTTCCATTTTCAACTCAAGGTTGAACAACTTCAGCTGCAATATATGAATTCCAATTTTGAAGAAGAATCGTATAATTCTTTCAATTTTTGCATTGCTTCCCATGGTTCAGTGCACCCTTGTACGCATTGGAAAACTTCTCCATCAAATGAGCCCCTTATCGAACAAAGCCTTAGCATTTTTATGCTTCAATATTGGTAGTTTTGTCACTAATCCTAGATCTTTGAGTTTTTGGTCTCCATTACAAATATCATACCATAAATCATTGGAGATGAGTGTATTTTCATCTTTTCTTGACCATTCTAACCAAGTGCCCTTTCTAGTTACAATCGTATCAACCATTGTTGCAATAGAGTGCATTTTTGTTTATGCTGAAAATGAGAGATGGATTGGTTCCCTATTACTCCAATAGACTGCCCTTTCTATATACTAGCCAAACCAATATACCAAATATCTCCATATACTCGCTATTCTAATATTCTCGTTGATACTTAGAAGTTAGTCCTTTCGATATACCCGTTTGCATTTGAAAAAGACTTTAAAGCATGTAAGAGTGAAGTGGTACATTGATATATGTTGTCAATGACAATTTAGCATAGGGCCACTATACATGGAAGTACAAGCTTTCATATATACTTTGGGGTGACCTGCTTCGGATTTTATAGCTTGAACAAAAAATCACAAATGGGAAAACAAAAAACATGACCTTATTTCTCCTTGTCAATTTTTAAGGAATTATGCCATAGACATTGTTTTTGCAGCTACATGAGGCATTGGATGTAGTAGTTCAAACGCAACTACATTACCTGTGAATTGGAGGCACCACTAATACCGAATGTTACAAAAATATTCTAAAGTGAGTAAAATAATGTAAATGCAACTTTTAAAATGACCCCTAAAAAGAATACCCCCTAATTAAAAAAATTAACCCCTTAGGAACAAATATAAACTCCATTTCTTATAATAACACCCAACAATAAAAATACTTCCTTATAGTTTTTAAAATAAAACAAACTAATTTTTAAAAACCTGACTATAATGCTTTGAAATAAAACAACCCCACGATATTTTTTGAAATAAAACACCCAACTATATATTGTTTTATTTTTATGTTTAAAAGCTCACTTAGCCTAAATCTCCCAAATGAAAAAGTTATACACTTGAATTTGAAGGGCACTTAGAGCAGCAGCTGAAGCAGAAAGAAAAATGGAGAAGATTCCAATTTGCAGCTGTGGACGCCAGCACAACATTTCAATTTACAAGTTGTGGTTGAGGTCATGGACAGCCTTCTTATCGACAACTTCGTGCTTTTCTTGCTTATCTCTCAGAATAAGAGCCACACGGGAGATGGACAGAGGCAGATGGAGATGAAACTGTGGGAAAAGTCCCTATTACATTTCGTTGCAGTATTTTGAAAGAGCTAAAACCGTAACAAATTTTGGAAATTTCATTGGACAGAAACAGACGAAGGATCAAGATTGGGTACCTTAAAATTTGCAATCGCCAATAAAACTTGTGTGGTTGATTTTGATGAAAAGTTGGGCGCCAGGGAAGACCACGGAAAGGACATATTGGTTAAGGGTTGGAGGACGCTCTTTAAGAGGTTATGGAGAATAGTAATACAGAGGCATAGAAGCAATGCGAGAATAGTATGTGGTGATAAGTGTCAACAAAAAATATTGCCTGGTGTAAATAGAAAACGACTGTCTGTGCTCTGCTACCAATGTCAGGTCTGGAAAATGGACTGCAAAATGAAATTGATGCATACCAGAATTGTATATTAGCATTCAATATTCACCGAGACATTTTTATTGATTTTCGTATCACTGTTCAGTTCATCTTCTATGATGACTGTTCGATTTCATCTACAGCTGAGTAATAACATTTATTTATTACTAAACCTAAGATTTTATATATTAAAGTTCCAAGTGAAAAATTTCACGCTTTTAGTCAGCACATAACAGTTAAATATTAAAAAAGGGTTAATGAATTTGATTCAAAAATTATGCAGTTGAATCTTGATAAATTATCATATTAGATTAAATAAAGGGTTAGACTAATCCCAAATTGAATTTGAAATTAAAAAGTTTGGAATAAAAAATGGATAATATTGAGGATCGGAACCAGTCTAGGAAGTGAGAAAGACAAAATCAGATAAGGTTTGGATTATATACCAACTTTCAGAAGAAACTGTGACAATTGCATACTTATTATTGCATAAAAGAATAACCAAATCAAAGTGAACTGAAAAAAGAAAAAGTACAAAATATACAATTTTCACCATTACACCTACATTGTGTTCAATAATAACCCAGGTTCATATCTCACCCAAACCCTAAACACCAAGAAAATTATTTTTAAAAAACAACACAAAACCTGTAAACCTTTTATCAATCAAACAAAAAAATTATAGTAAAAGAGGAACCTCACATCATGAGAAAAGACACTATCTGCGACTTCTTTGTAAGTGAAAGTAAGTTGAACCTGAGTTTACACGTACATAAGTACCTGGACTGAGAATTTTTCTTCTTTTCGACGGCTTGACAAATTACTCCGTGAAACTGACAAAGAATGCGGGGGGCTTCCATTAACCATCGAAATAATTGTAATAAAAATAACGCGATGACGCATCGGATTTATTCCAAAGATCAATGGAATCCTCCGCATTCTTTCTCACTACAGAGATGATGAAATTACTCTACTCTCTATGTGCCGCAAGTAAAACGAGGGACGAATTTGATTGCTTAGATGTGCCGCCATGCTTGATGTGCCGTATCAAGATAGGGTTTCGCGTCTCTGGTTTGATTGCTTAGATAGGGTTTCGTCCATTTTATACATAATTTTATTGGGGCCCGTCTAGTTGGTAGTACTTCGCGTTCCAATCCTTTTATGCGGACTTTCCATTTCCCATTGAAAAATCACTACGAACTAGCAATCGCACCTTGATGTGCAATAGGTACGCAAAGAATTGTGGAAAGTCAATTAAGAAATAAATTGATTTATTTTTTTTTCCATACATTTGTGTAGTGCGTGAGGTCAATTGGTAGGTCAATTAGAAAATGGTTTTTTTTATTATATATTATTATTATTAGAATTATTATCATTTTTATGATTATCGATATTAAATTTTTATTACATAATAATATTATTATATTAATATTTTATTTTTTTATCTATTTACAATTATATTTTTTATTATTAATATATCAATTTAGATAATGTTACATTATTATTATATTTTGTTGTAACATACATAAAGTTGATAAAAATGAAATTTGAATATGTTATTTTATGTTGAAAACACAAATTTGGAAGTTAAAATGGAGAAGGGACTGTTAGGTTTTGAAATCTAATCTTAATGGGTAGGGTTTTTGCAAATTTAAATTATAGTGTGAATAATTTCCACACATTATTTAAAATATTTTAGAAAAGTTTAAACTTTATTATAACAAGCATGTGTTATGTTAAAATGTAGAAGGGTGTCTTAGGTTTTGAAATCTAATCTTAATGGGTAGGGTTTTTACAAATTTAAATTATAGTGTGAATAATTTCCACGCATTATTTAAAATATTTTAGAAAAGCTTAAACTTTATTATAACAAGCATGCATTATGGCTTGGTGAATGTCAAGTCATTATGGTTCATTCATGTTTAACAAAGCATGCAAATTTTATCTTCAAAATTAAACTTAAATGACTACCTTTTTGTCCCCCATTATATGCACTTATCCTTTATTTTGAAACAATAAATGTTACTATATGAAAAAGTAAATGTAACAATTAATCATACTTAGTTATGTGATTAAAGAATGAGTAGTTTGTGTCAAGATTATAAATCTATGATATCTTAGGATCAAGAATGGATAAGGAGAATATGTAATTCACCTCAAAATTACAAAAATTTATTTGCAATGTGAAAAGTAAGTATATAGATCTAAGTCTAATCTATGCTCACATTTAAATATCACATATTTGTGGAAATGACCTTTAGAATAGCATGTACAACTACTTTTTATTTCACTTTTCTTTTCTTTTCTTTTCTATCTTTTCTATTATATGGGACTGGCAATATTTAGAAATATTTTGGAAGTGTTTTCATTATGTCAATAGGGAACAAGTTCTCTTAAGGCATCCCATAGAAATGTGTGTAAACAATTGAAGATAGTCATGCATACGCTCTTAGGTCTATCATATATATAAATTCATTTTATTACATCAATTTAAATGTGTATTTCTTTAAATGTGAGTGATATGCAAATAATACTCCTAAGATGTGATGTTGAGATGATGAACGCTTTAAATGAATGCACCTAGTGCCTTTAAATACTAGGACATAACAATCATACAAATTTGCATTTAATTTCCCCTTGGTAGAAAATGAATAGGTGGGAACTAAGCAACTATCTAAACTATCCATATCCAACTTGTTTTATTATGGGTGGTTAAACTTGAGTTTGAATATAAGATGATCAAGTTTGTAATTCCACAAGTGATCCAAGGTACATAAATGACCATATTAAGATGGTTAATAAGTACATAGGGATATGCATAGAGATAGATGTCATTAATATATAGATAAGTCAAATATATCTAGTTGTGTGTATATATGTAAGATTAAAAAAAAAAATCCTTTATATAATTAAAAATTACTATAAAATCTAATTTACTTACATTATTCTTATTAAAAATAATGAATATTTTTAAATGCAACTAATTGTTAAAATTAAAAAATTAAAAAATTAAAAAAATCATTTTCAAAAATCTTGTGTAATAACTTCCAAAACATTCTAAGGATATTTTGATTTTAAAAAATAATAAATATAAACTATTATAAAAGTTGAGCATAAATATAGTTAAATTCTTAAATAAATTAAATTTTGAAAATTAAAACCCCTTTAAAGTAAATTAAAATTGTTAAAGCTAAAATTTTAGCTTTTATTTTAAAATTTGTAAAGTTAAAAAATCAATTGATAAATAATTTGCATAACTTATTATGATTTCATTCCTAAAAATAATTACTATTAACTTAATTTATATACTTTTTTTTTTTTTGACATTGTTATCAACTCAAGAAAAATTTAAATTTAAATTATCATATTATGTGTATATAATATGATAATATAAATTGTATATTTAAATGAAATATATTTATTTATTATTATATATTAAATTTGAATAGTATATAATATAAATTATATAATATATTTTAAAAATGTTATTATATGTTAGAAGTATGTATTTATATTTAATATGTTAAATATTTATTTCATATTTATTATTTAATTGTATATAAAATTTAAATTATATTTTTATTTATTGTTATATATTATATAATATATATTATCAAATATAATCATAATATGTAATTAATATGTAATATTTTTTAATATAATAACTGTCCTCTATATATTATTAAAAAAGGACAAAATCAAATTAAAAATATATACTTTCCGATGGGAAGTTTTTATAAGTAAAGAAGCCATGGGTTTCGATGGGAATAAATGCAAGTAAAATAAAGGTAGCCTAAATAAAAGAACGGCGTGGAAAATGACAATAAAACCGGGGTGAAAAAGGAAAAGCAGATGTGAAAAATGAAGGGGAAAACATGAACAGGCGGTGAAGATTATATTAATCGTCTTGTAGCTTCCTAAAGTTCATATAGGATTACGTTGAACCAGCGTTAACATTACATCCGTAAAAATAAAGGAATAAAAGTTGCGGAACAGTTAAAAACGGCGGATGTTGATCGATGGCTACAGATGTTTGAACTGTATTGCATCCTCTCTCGATCAACGTGCACCGTGGATGGACAAAATCAACTTCGTTATTCTCGGGTCAGACACTTTCAAGATAACTAAGGGAACGGGTCCCATGGAGGGGCTCCTGTAACTGAGCAAAAATCAGCTTCAAATTTTTCACATAATATTTTGAAGTCGGGTGGTCCCATGAATATTTTGAAGCTTCAAAATTTAAAACACCGGTGGTGGAATGGTGGTGGAATGGAATACCGTAACAAAAATTAATAAATAAACATCATTTCCCTCCAATTTAGACAAAGTGGCAAAAAGTACTTTTAAGGTGTGAAGCAATTTTAGCCCCACCCAATCTCACCAAATTAAAATTTTCAATCACCTACTTGTTTGGGCTGAAAAAAATTCCAATTAATTCTGTAGCAGAATTTTTTTTTCCCATGAGACCACTTGCTTCCATGAAAATAGGAGTCTGAGCCCCCCCATGGGACCATACAATAACCTTGCAATTTTAGGGGGCGCAAGGATACATAATTTTATTGGGCCCTCTCCAGTTGGGAGTACTTAGTGTTTCAATTCTTTTATGGGAACTTACCATTTTCCATTGGAAATATCACTACTAATTAACATTGCAATTTTAGGTGTGCAAGGAAATAAAGATATTAGGTATTATTTGATTTTGAAATATTTGCATGCAAATTTAAAACATAAAGCAATGCAAATAAAAAAGGAAAGTTGTCATCGATTTGATAAAAATCATTCCAAATGAAAATAGAATGTTCTTATTTAGTTGGCAAATCAATATTTATGCGGAAGTCATTCCTTATATGAACGATACCACTGACTTTAATGTTTTATGGTTGAGACTGTGGTAGAATGATGGTTGACCATTGAAAAAGATCTGACCGTTCGATGAGCCCAATATAAAATAATTTAAAAAAATAAAACACTTTATACAAAGAAAGAAAGCAAATAATCAATTTTTATTTAAACAAATAAGAGCTCTATCGTTTTTCGATGTCACCCATTCCTATGTCTATCATTTTAAATTCTTCTACCTCTTCGGAGTTGCATCACATTCCCTCTCATGCTAATGGTCATTGTGGCTCTACTTTGCCTCCCCATCCTTGCAGGGGGGGTTGGCTCTCGCTTTGGATGATGTGGGTTATGCCCTCAATATGCCTTTCGAATTGTGCCCTAGCTCAGCTAGGGCTTGTATTAACCAACACTCAAAGGTTTCTTCAGTGAAGCAAAACTCCCTTGCTGAAGCTTCAAATCCCTTGCTATGCCCTACGGTGGGATCTTCTAGACTAACAAAGTTATTGCCCAATGGGGGTACGTTTGTGCAGGCCTTTATGTGACAAGACTCATATGTGCCACTTTATGCTGGCGTTGGCACACAGGCTATGTGTGGGGTTGCACACAGGCTATGTGTGGGGTTGGTTGTCAAGTGGTTGGTGCTTCTCCACAATCCACAAAGACTTCCAACAAAATGCTTTCTAGAGCTGGATTTGAGACAAAGTTCTCTTTCTTGGATGTGCTAAAAAATGGGCAAGGAATTAAGGAGTGATTTGTGGATGCCCCTCGGTCTAGCGCCCATTGGAAAACCCCAAACCTGGGGCTATTTCCCTTGCTACCTCATTGAATTCAAAACAAACAAGTATAACCTACTAGAGGACTATTCATTGCTCTAATAAACCCCTGAAATTGAACTTTGATGCCATTTTATTGAAGGAACTATGTGAAAATGAAGAATTTTTTTCTGGGAATGGGTTAATAGGTAGGTTTAGTCAATTTTGGCCTAGTCTTCCTATGTTGCATGAGTGGATTTCAAAATCATGTGCTCCTCTAATGGAAAAAAAACTTGGAAATTTATCCCAATGCAAAGGGCTTTTTTACAATGGTTTTTGACAACAAGCAAGAAAAAAATGTCATTCTCAATCACACATGGTTATGGGGAGAGAGCACGTTGTTTTTAAAATCATGGCATTCAAACTTCGATCCAACCACCAAATCATTTTCAGTTATGTCGATCTCGGTTCACCTTCCAAATCTCCCCCTCCACTATTGGTTTCAATCTTGTTTCGTAGCGATTGGCAATACTCTTGACAATTTCATATGTATAGATGCAATTCAAGAGATTTCATCCACACAACCTTCACAAGGATTCTGGTTGATTTGGACACCTCCAAAGCCTTCTCAATTAAAATCATCTTGAATGCGAACAGTAACAATTGGTTGGATTACGAAGGAGTAACATTCAGGTGTGGAAGATGTTAAAAGATTGGTCACATGGCAGTAGAATGCCCAAATGTGAAATCTCAAAAAAAACGTGTGGCATCTTGGTGGAAAGATGCTACTCCCAAGCATTATTTTGTGTTCAACTCACCTAAAAATTGTAATTCCTCAAAAAATGATACCAACAACAAGATGGAGGGAAAGTTTGACAAGCCTCCTCAAATCTCAGAAACTGAATAGAAATTGACTTGTGTTGATGGCAACAAAGCTACTTCTCAAGGCTCAATGGTAGCAAGCGAAGGTTCTCATACCATAGTAGTTGAGTGTTGCTCCTCTCAAGCTCCATCACATGTTCTAAAGGATACAACTGATGGGGAGGAGGGAAATGAATGGTAAACAATAAGGAAAAAGAAGAGGAATAACAGTCAAAATGGGGATGCTTTCAACAAAATACAACAATAGAATGAAGGGGAAATAGAAAGGCTTAGAGCGCAAAAAAAGGAAAAGGTTATCCTCAAAATAAAGGAAATTAGAGATAAGTTGAGCTCTCAAGCTAAATCAAGTACTAACACTCAGCAAGCAATGGTTGTCAGGACCCTGTCTCATAAATTGAATTGCTATGGATAGTTGCTCAAACATGAGTTATGCACAGGTGTAGATGGGATGTTGTAGTGGGTTAGTTGTAGTCTTTTAATCTAGGTAGAAATGGTTTTTATTATGAATAAGTAGGTAGAGATTTGAGTGGTCCAAAATGACCATGGTTGAATAAATCAGATGTAGTTCTAAATGCATGGGGATGAGATCCCTCTTTTGTGATCTCAACTAGTATTGACTAGGCTAAATTCCAGTATCTTTATAAAACTCACCACTTATGTACCAAAAAAAAAAGAAAGCAAAGAAACAAATATTCTTTCTACATTTCCACTAGAAAAAATGTTTTACATTCATATTATAAAGGTCAAAAACAAAAAACAAAAACACAAAAAACCATAATTATTATATTTTATAAATTAAAATAATAATAATTATATTTTACAAATTAAGATAATAATTATTATATTTTACAAAAAATATTTTACTACATTGAATTTACCTTATCTAATTAATCATTGCACTTTATACAAAGAAAGAAAACAAAGAATTAGATATTGTTTCTAACTTTCCACTAATATTCAAAGTGTATAAATCATATTATAAAGGCATCGAGGGTTGAGAATGTGTTAGCACGATGCAAGACTATTGAAAAAGATCTAACCGTTCGATGAACCCAATATAAAATAAAATAATCAAAGAAAGAAAGCAAAGAATCAGATATTCTTTCTACATTTCCACTAGAAAATATGCTTCACATTCATATTATAAAGGTTAAAAACAAAAAAAAAACAAACAAATTATTATATTTTACAAATAAAAAAACTATTATATTTTAGAAAAACATATTTAAATACACTAAATTCAGCTTACCAAAATAATCATTACACTTTATACAGAGAAATAAAGAATTAAATATTGTTTCTAAATTTTCACTAATATTCACAGTTTATAAATTATATTATAAGCATGTAGAACAATTAATTTAATGTTTTGAATGTATGCTCAATATTATTCAATTTCAAACATTATAATAATATATATACCACTCTTGCATGTAGAGCCAACAACCAAGGTTCAAACCTCACAGGTTCATTCTCTATTGCGTCAACAATGGAGTTTGTTGTTTACCCTTGTATTAAAGGGAGGCTCCTTGGTGAACTAGTGGGGCTTCCTGCCTGTAGTGCCAACAACCAAGGCCCAAACCTTAATATTTAATTTTAGGTGGTATTGGCATGGTGTGATGGTTTAGTGGTGGCATTGTTGTTCTTGCCACTAAGGTTCAAACCCCGTTGGGATGTTATTGTTGAATGGTTGTATTTCGGTTCATAGCTCCAGTTCAAAAGCGTTTACCCCTTGAATAAAAAAATTTATATATATACATATATAATCACTTTTATTACATCTTCCTACACAAAACAAACATTTATTTCAAATTGTTTTTCTTCTTAGTTCAAAGTGTTTCACAATTACATTCTATTGTACTTAATGTCAAATACTAAGCTCTATCCATATAAATTATAAATTAACAAAAAAACATTGGCATACCCATTGCACACCAAGGTGTGATTGCTAGTTATCTGGGTTTTACGATAGATGAATCTTTTTTTCCAATGACTCAATAGTTGTTTGTAGGTGTGAGACTTGTTTCAGGCTCAAATCTCATACTATATGTAGCCTATTGACTAAAACGAGACTTTCCTCATGAATTGAGAAGGCAACGCTCTCAAAGTATAAAAGGAATAGGTTACTAGTTCTTACTAAATGGTTGCACAATTTTGCTCGAGTTGTTATGATGGTTTTTTTAAATGATTGTGTTAATTAATAGAGCTTTTTTGTTGTTTTTAATAAGTGCTTAAATTACCATTTATAAAATGATATTATACATTAAAAAAAGTAGGTGGTGTCACACCCTTAGAGTTCACATTGGATAAAAGTTTGAAGCATAAAATCTAAAAAATAAATACAAGGTCATTAAGTGGCTAAATCAATAGAAGAGGGGGGGAGGAGGATATTGATCACCCAACTTTCTCCATACATCAATGAGGAACTTGGGGTGTCTGTGGGAGGGTCCCACCCATCAACATAGTTATCTTTCTCTTTTTCGTCCTTTGTAGCATGAATAAGCAAAATAGCAATCTTGGGTCAACTAAGGGAACTTGTTAGAATCAAACCAATTGGAAACACCACTGACATGCAACTTGAAAGTTCCTCCCATGAGTGGCAAGGAGGAAAAGCATCTATATACACTCAAATTTAGTCTAGAGGAAATTAATTAAATACAAGTTATTTAATTAATAAATCTTTAAAACATAAGTTTTTCTATAAGCTAATGGTTTCTAGTTGAGCAAGGGTTCGATTTGCGGAAAGTGTTTTTAGATATAACATTATGGTGTGAGTCAATGAACTGGAGCGAAAAAACGCAGAAGTGTAGAAGATCCGTTGGGGCGACTCAGTGGTGGATGGCGATGGTGATTCAAGGAAGAAGGCGGAAGAGGCAGCAAACCAACAGAAGCCTAGTCACATTCCACAATGGGTTTTTGAAAATGGTGTCTGGGTGGACAAATTCCATCCACATTACCAGCAAAATTGAAGCGAAGAGGCTCAAAGTGGACTCCAAAACAATCCCCAATTTGAAGAAAGGGAGAGAAGGGCTCCTAACCGATCGATGAAACCAACAAACCGTTGTCGATATAACCAAGGTCGAAGATCACATGAGCCAAGGCTTGGGTGGTTCCACAAAAATGAACGCTAGGGGAGACCTTCAAATACCAATTGGCGCAGCAAGGGTAGAGGAATTCAAAAGAGTACTAGTAAAGTTTGGAGAGCTAAGGGCTCAATCATCACCAGGTCAGAAGGCGAAAATCCACCAAACCAACAAAAAGAAGAGGAATATAAATTCGGAAGGAGAATGAATCAAAAAGACATAGATCTTCTTAGAAGGAAAATAAATCAAAGAAATTACCAATCCAGGGTGAATGGCGATTTGAACCTATGACCTCGAGGGAGCAAATTGTACCAAATGCCTTCAAATGTGATCGAAAAAAGAGTAAGTAGATTGATGGAGTGCGCGTTGTTTGCAAAATGGACTGGTCCAAATTGCCCGAAAGAGGAGATAAACGCCTAGTGGGAGAGTAACTTCAAAGACCAGGTAAGCATTTCCCAATTACCAAACTCTTTTTTTCTCATAGAATGCATAGACCAAGAGTTGAAACTAGAAATTGTAGAAGGGAGTCCCCTATTTATGAAAGGCCATTGTTTTCATTGCCTAAATTGGAAAGCTAGTTTCGACCCATGGAACTATCAAATAAACCAAACCCTTACCTGGATCAAACTAGTAGACCTGCCCTTAGAATTCTAGAATTTAGATGCCATGGTAAGATTGGGTGATGCCCTAGGAGTATGTATAGGGGTGGATGAAGAATTTTTAAACGAAAAAGGAGCGGAAGCATGCATTCTGGTAGAAATAGATGTGGGGGTCGAGGTTTATAAGAACATTGAAATCCTGACAAAGTTTGGGAGATGACAGCAAGAGATAGAATTATGGGAAGGGATAGAAAACAAAAAATGTCTCTTTAGAAAATCATCCTTGGAAATCTCCTCAAGTAGGAAAGCAAACAATGCCACAAATCACAAGGAGATGGCTCTCAGGAAATAGTAGACAAAAATCTAGGAAACAAATTGAAGGAAAATGGAGATGCTCCTGAACTAAGAAGAACTAATGGCTCCTCCAGGGAGCCCCTCATTCCACCTTCACAAGTCATAGGAAGCTTGGAGATGGGGAGCAGACAGGCAGAGGAAGCCCTCAATGCGCTCATGGATGATACTCAGGGGTTCCAGAGGGTTATTCAATCTCAACTTTTGGAATTATTAGAAGAAGTAGCAAAAGGTGATAAGGTGCCCCAGCCTCTAGAAACAGAGAATGAGAGGATCTTACACAACACTAAACCAAATATTGATGTCCCCCCAGGAAGAAGAGGAAGAAGCACCTCAATCAGAAGAAGAAGAAAATGAGCAATTCTCAAATGGTGAGGGCGAGCTCTAGGAAGAGGCAGAGGAAGGTGAGCTAATGCAAATCAGGCAACTAGAGCAAATTGAATCAAAGCTTAAGGCCCCCAACATAAAAGGAAAGAACAGAAGGGGAAGAATGTCAAACAAGACTAAGTTGATGATTGTTGAAAATGCCTCTGGGAAACAAAAGCTAATAGTTGGGAAGGAGAGTCTCCTTCCCAGGGCAGAATGAGGCTCATAAAATGTTAGGGGCGTCAACACCCCTGACAAATGGTGCATGGTCAAGCACCAAATTGACCAATCAAATGCAGACATAGTACTCATTCAGGAATCAAAATGGAGCAAGGAAGAAGGTCAGAAAAGATTAAGTAATTGGAGGCAATGGAAAGGTCACTTTAGGGAAGCCTTAGGAGCTTCAAGAGGTTTGGGGATCATTTGAAACCCTCTCACAATAAAAGGAGAAGTAGAAGCAAAAGATGATAATTGGCAATTGTTTAAGTGCAAAGACCTAAGAAAAAATGTCTCTTTCATCAGCATTAATGTATATGGGCCAGTGCTAACAAGGGAAAAAAAGAGATTATGGGACAAAGTCTCAAATGTGATAGAAAACAAAAGTCTGGACAAAGGAATTATAGCTGGGGATTTCAATGCAACTCTAAACAATGAAGAAAAGTAGGGAGGCCTAAGTAGAGTAGTGACCATTCCAAAAGACTTCCAAAAATTCATAGATAAAAACCAACTAAAAGATGTGCAGACCAAAAATGGAACATTCACATGGTCCAAAAGAAGAAAGGGCTTCACCAACATAGCAGAAAGATTGGATAGATTTCTTCTCTGGGGAGTCTGGGGAGATTTGGAAGGAACTCATGAAGCTCAAATTCTCCCCTTCACTAGATCAGACCATTTTCCAGTCCTACTATCCTTTGGCCAGGATGACCCTCCCAAGGGCAGTCCTTTCAAATTTGAATACATGTGGCTAAGAGACAACCGGCTGCCAAAACTAATTAGAACATGGTGGAATGAAGTCAGGTTTGGGGACAAGACAAAGCTCTACAAGATAAACAAAAAACTGAACTACATAAAAAACAAATTGAAGGAGTGGAACAAAACTCACTTCAAGAATATATTTCAGGAAAAAGAAAGAATAAAACAAGAAATCAAGGCCCTGAATGAGCATATAATAGAAAAGGGAATGGATGCAGATGACTTTGAAAATGAGAAGAACTTGAAAGATGAGATGGAAAAAATTCTAAAGAGGGAGGAATGTTACTGGCGCCAAAAGTCAAGAGAAACATGGTTGAAAGAGGGTGATAGAAACACCAAATTCTTCCACAAAACAACTATTTCCAACCGTAACAAAAAAAGGATTGCAAAGATTAAGAGGGCCAATGGAGAAATGGTGCAATCGATAGAAGAAATCAACAAAGAAGCAACAAATTTCTTTGAAGAACTCCTAAAGAAAGAAAGCCAAGAAAATAGGGCTACGAGAGACAATCTATTGAGTGCAATCCCTTCTATAATAACAAAATATCAAAACAAGTGACTCTATCAAAAGATATCCCTAGAAGAGGTAAAAGAAGCAGTATTGTAAATGAACCCTGACAAGGCACCAGGCCTGAATGGCTTCCCAGTTGGCTTCTTCCAAGCCTTCTGGGACATAGTTGGAAATGACCTTGAGGTGGCAGTTGAGGAATCTAGAAAAAGAATGACAATGCTAGTGGCAGTGAACCACACTTTTCTAGGTTTAATCCCCAAGAAAAAAGATCCTCAAACAATGAGCAACTTCAGGGCAATAGCTCTTTGCAACACAGTCTACAAGGTGGTCACAAAAATAATTGCAAACAGACTCAAAGAAGTGTTGAAGGAGGTAATATCAGAGGAGCAAAGTGGCTTTGCACCAGGTCGGTCAATAGTAGAAGGTATTATCACAGCCCATGAAACAATCCATTTAGCTAGAAAAAACAAAGAGGCTTTCATGATTCTAAAACTAGACATCCTCAAGGCCTATGATATGGTAGACATGAATTTTCTCTTGGAGGTGCTAAGAAATTTTGGTTTTGGCCCGAGAATTGGATAAACTGGGTCAAGAGTTGCATCTCCATAGTAAAGTTCTCAGTACTGGTGAATGGAACTTCAAATGGTTATTTCCCTTCTACAAAGGGACTGAGATAGGGGGATCTCCTGTCTCCGTTTCTATTCATAATAATGGCAGAAGTTCTTGGAAGAGGAATCAAAAGGCTTAGTAGTGAAGGAAAATGTAAAGGGGTGCATGTAGCTAATGGATTGGAGCCCTCAACTCACCTCCAATTTGTAGATGACATAGTCCTCACGGGAGAGGCCAGTAGAAGGGAAGCAAGAGTGATAAAGAATTTTTTGGATGACTATTGTAGAGCATCGGGTCAAAGCATCAACTGGGGTAAATCAAAAGTCTTCTTCCTAAATACACAACCAAGCCTGCAAAGAGATATAGACAAAATCTTGAACTTGACAGTTGCCACACTGCTAAGGCGCTTCTTGGGAATTCCACTGTTTGCTAGTATCAAAAAATTCTACTACTAGGAGAATCTAATCAAAAACTGCAAGAATAAATTGGGCACATGGAAAGGTAAATGGCTATCATCGACTAGCAGGCTTCTAATGGTCAAATCTATATTATCAGCCATACCAGTATACTCAATGTCATGTCTAAAACTCCCAAAAGCAATAGAAGAAGCTCTCACCCAAATATTTAGAAGGTTCTTTTGGAGTGGAACAAGGGACTAGAATAAGTTCCCCCTTAAGGCCTGGGACAAGATTTGTACACCCAAGGAAGCGGGAGGAGCAAGGATAAGACAATTATCCATCACGAATCAGGCCATGGGGGCCAAATTGGTATGGGATATTCACACAAAAGAGGATCAAAGATGGGTCAGAATCATAAGAAGAAAGTACTTGGACTCAAATGAACCGATAAGAATCCTCACAACAGTGAACCCCCTGAGAGGATCAACAATTTGGAATTTCATTGTGGATTGTCAAGACATAATAGCAAATCATGTAACATGGGAAGTGCAGGATGGGAATAGTGCTTCACTTTGGAATGACTCTTGGTGTGGGAAACCTCCCATTGGCAACACTCTGGGTTTAGATGAAATACAAGAAGAGATAGTAAGGCTCTGGGGGAATAAGATAGCCAACTATGGCAAAAAGATTACCAACCAAGGAGGCCCCAATTGGTGTTGGAATGACTTACAAACACTCAATGCCCCACAAGCACAAAAAGATGCATTGGCAAGGATCCTCAAAGAAAGGTTTTCTATGCCATCCAATGATAAGGATCAGGTTAGATGGTGTGGCTCTACAACAGGCACATACAAGGTGAAACTAGGCTACAAAGTGAAAGAGCTAGCCATTGTCCAACAAGATTGGCCATGTAAACTCATTTGGGGAAAGAAATGCCTCCCCAAGGCTGGTGTTTTTGCATGGTTGGCAATTCAAAAGAGAATTCTCACAGAGGATAGATTAGCCACATTTGGAATTCAAGGCTCGAGAAGATGTTCCCTTTATAAAGAGCATGAGGAGACAGCAAACCACCACCTTTTGACTTGTCCATATGTAAACGAGTGTTAGAATGTAGTGAAAGACAAGCTAAATCTACAATGCCCTATGCTAGCGGATCTCTTAACATGGTTCAAGATGTGGCCTCAAAAAGGAAACAAAACAGTCTTTGGAGGAATTTGGCCGAGAACACCATCCATAGTAATTTGGGAACTGTGGAAGGAAAGAAATAGGAGAATATTTTAGGGGAAAGAATTGAACAAGGACAAGCTATGGGATAAAATCGAAAGAGCTATAGTTGAGATGGTTAAAGAGGATGCTCAGAGCAAGGAGAGCAAACAGAAAATTTACACAAATTGGGATGACTGACTGATAAAAATATTCCATGGCCTCAAGCCACCTCTGCTAAATGGAAACAACACATCTCAAGCCACCAAGGAAAAGAGAGCAATAGTAGCCTAGAAAGAACCAGAGCCAAGGTGGGTAAAGGTGAACTTTGATGGAGCAGATCGCGACAATCCTACTCTAGGTGGGGCTGGATGCATTGCAAGGGACTCACAGGGTAGAATCTTAGCAGAAAAATCCATTATGTTGGGTATATGCACGAACAATGAAGCTAAATTCAAACCATCAACAATTGGCCTTAAGTTGGGTCTAGAATTGGGGTCAAAACAAATCCACTTGGAAGGTGATTCGATGATAACGATCAACGCAATTCGAAAAGGCTCCACCCCTAATTGGAAATTAAATCATTTGTTGCCGCAGATCAAGAAGTTGACATACGGCTTCGAAGACTTCAAAATTAGTCACATCTACAGGGAAGGAAATGTTAAGGTAGATGAGTTGGCAAAAAAGGCATCCGAAATTTCCAGGTAGGAAAAATCCATCGGTTGATGACTGGAAAACTATGGTGATAGATTTAGTGTTGGCGGTGAAAGAAATCACATGGCAATAAAAGCGATATCCAAGCATTCTTCTTGACAAGATAGGGGTCATTATTAAGAGATCAAGAAAATGCAAAATAAAACAATCTCTAAGGATTGGGAAAGCTGGGTTGGAGGCCGGATTATTAAGTATTAATGTGATGGTGTACCATTCCCAAGGTGGCGGCAACTAAGCACGCTCCAAATGACTCAAATGAAGGAAATTGAATTATGATAAATCAAGGCCCTCGACAATAAAAGGCAGAGAAAGGAGTAATCTATCACATGGCATTTGCAAAAAATGAAGAAGTGATAGAAAAATCTAGAAAGGCGAGTTGTGGGCGAGTGGTAAAATGGAAACGTCGCTTGCATTGGACATGACGAAGCAACAACAAGCCTTCAGACGGGAAATAATTGATAAGCGGCTACAAGGGCTGATGAATTCAACCCATCCACTTATCCTCTGGGCAACCAAGAAGGTGGTTGGGCTAGAATTTTTGAGGGCATATCACAAAGCCAAAGCAAACACATAGATTCCAACAATGTTCTTAGCAGTCCTTTTGCACATGGGTGTCTCGAAGGAGATGGGAAAAACATTGACCCAAATGGTCTTCTTACATGCATGGCTGGGTGACATTGATGCGGCATTAGACAATATGGATGAGAAAAAAAAAATCCCCATGCCACAGAACTACTATATGATAAGAATGAGAGGGAGAGAGGTAATGAAGTTTCCTCTGATTCAGACCATCGATCCTGAAGGATTTGAAAAACTGTGGGCTAAAAGGGACTGAAGCATTTCCTTCCTCCTCAGGGCAGCAAAGATGACGACCAATCTCCCTCATGGCTGGGCAATGAGATACGTGGAGGTGAGGGTCTAGAAAAGGAAATAGTCGCAGGTGATGATGATGAATGGGACCTCGGAGATAGCGAAGAATGGCGTGTGAATTATCCTAGGGATCTAGAGGAAAAGGCCAAAAGCCCAGCGCACCAGAAATGTGGAGTAGACTACCCGGTGATAGCATACTACAAGGCGTACCTGAAATGCTTAGAATCCAATGATGATGACGAATGATAATGTCTGGTTGGGTATGGTATCAATATTTCTTTAGTTGTATGTTGAAAATAAATAGTATCAGTAATAGGGTAGTTGGAGTTAGTCCCGAGTCATGGAAATGCCTGTACTAAAATTCAGGCCATTTTTGTAATGAAATATGTAAAAGGCATGAAAATCTAGGTGGGATAGATGTTCAAGGAAGGTCACTTTGACAGAAAAGGCCTTCAGGGATGTTTTTTGGAAAGCAGAAACTCATGTAATCATTTTTTGCAAATCAATATAGGGTGTTGCCCCTAGCAGTGTTTTACTTAGCAAAAAAATAAAATAATAAATCTTTAATTCTTCTACTTCTAAATAAATCGACAAATTTATTTATATAGTTCATTTTCCCTAATTCTTCCTATCTTAAATCATTTTCTTCGTGTCTTAATTAAATAAACAACTTTAATTAGTTTGTTTTATTTAATTAACTCCCTCTTATTAAATTTGAATTTTATATTCGAATTTAGTCACATTTCTACTAACTTCTCATCTTCCACCTCATCATGTGTCTCATGGAATTAAATATTCTTAATATTTAATTGGCATTTATCCTCAACAAATTCAAACTAACTTGAGACACTTGGCCTTCATCTCCATTTGATTCCTCTTCACACTTGGCAGTTTGTTCTTCTAAAGGGAACACACTCCCCTTTTCTCTCTAACCTCTTCACATTCAACCATCCATCTCTCCAGATCGAATCCAAACCATTGATTCTTGCCACATAGGCTGATGCCTTGGAAAATCTATAAATAGACCCTCATTTACAGTAGAAAAGGATCCTTACAGATAGAGAGCTGATCATAATTAAACTCTACAAAATTTTAGAGAGCATTGTCATCTTAGCATTATCATCTTAGCTTTAACATTCTAGTATTTGCATTTTAGAATAAAGTAGATCAATCATGACACTTTCATTAGCTGCATCTTAATCACAATAGTTTAATTTCATCATTTTCATTATCAATATCATAGCAACATCTTAATCTTAGCTTATTATTTTACATCATCTTAGTAATCATGTAATGTAGGAAAGATTTCTTGCATTTCCAGCATCTCATTCTTCAGGTTGTCATTTGTAAAGTCATGTGCATACACAATCTGAGAGCAAAAATGACTTGAAGAATCCTTGGAGATAGAGGACAATAAGATGCCATTGGAGAGTTTGTTTGTTTTGATTTGATTATCATTTGAATTCTCTAATATAATGTTTCATTGGTGTGTTGTATTATTTGCTTATGCACTCACATTATTCATACAAACAACATCAAAGAATAGGCTATGACCAAACCTGTTATCTACAATTCATCTTGTGGTTGGGGGAGAAGCTTGGGAGTGAGTCTCTTGGATACCTCAAGCAAAAAGACTTCGTCCACAATGACACCTGCAATAAGATGAGAGACCTTTGGATAAAGAGGGAAACGAAGGAACTTTGGCCACTACACAAGGGGAATTTCCCTAGTGGTTGAGGAGCACCTATAAGTGGTCCACTTCAAGTGCAACTTTATTAGTTTACACTTGAATCTACAATAAAATATTGGAACAAATCATAGCTTTAGTATCAAGAGAAACATGTCGATCAAGAGACAATTGGAAAAAAATAGTCAAATTTATTTCTTTCCAAATGTTGAAGATAATCTCCACCCTCAAATCATGTCAAATATATGGTTGAATTTATGAGGGATGCTAGGCCAATCCCTTAAAAAACCTATGTGTCATGAAAAAGGTTCTAGTGTAGAGGGCTTGAAGAAATTGTGAATCCAAGTACAAACATTTTAGGCTCTGGGAAAAAACTTTGAATAAGTACTTGAAAGACTTCAATTTCCCACAAAATTGGAAATGGGGGTTGATAACTCCCAAATGGGATAACTTGGAGCCAACATGAAGGCCTTTGAAAATAATACACCAAGCAAAGTGGGCCAATTTGGGCTCTAGAACAACCAACCAAATGGTGTGAAATTTGCATTACCAAACAAAGATTGGTGATTGCAAATGTCATCATTGACTCAAAATAGGAACCATGGGAAAGTGGGGAGAGAGACAAATATATCCTTATAGTGGTTTATAATTTTGAAGAGCAATGTTTGGACATCGGTTCCAATCTTTTCACCGAGGCCTAGAAGAATTGATACCACTTTTGTGAATCATATCAACTGAAAATACACCATGATTGTATCAAAAGTTTCATGATCTTGATTAGAAAGGTGAGACTTGGATTTAGATCCATCTCATGAAAGAAGAGTCATGGAAGCTCTCGAGAAAAGGTCTTGTAGAGTTCTAACTCCTTTCTTGTAAAATATAAAGGCATGAATCTAAGTTAGCCTTCAAATGGGTGATTGTGATCTTACAAGATGAGAGACCACTAGATATTCTATTGGTTGATGGAAATACCATTACAAAATCCATAATCATTCTAGAAAATTTAGGGATTCATGGCTTCTTAATCTCTCTAAATAATTTTATCACAAAATTCCCTTGGATTTGTATTGAATCTTCATCGTGAGAAGGGTTTGAAGCACAACCCCCTTTCAAGCAAGTCATATCGTAGGATGACCAAAGGTAATACAATTTTACACAAGGATTTTCCAAGCTTCATCGCCCTAAAGGGCACAAATGATCAACTTCGTGCAAAGAGCCAAACCCTCACACTAGGTGTATAAAATCCCCAAACCTCCAAAATCTCAGGGGAGGTAGCAAAAAATGCCAAATCATCCTATGAAATCCCCTATGATTTTTTTAAGAAACCTAAAGAAAAGCACAAGGAAACTTTTCCAACTTCATATAAGAGGTCTTACAAGGAGCCCAACATGAAGAATAATAAATATGAGTGGTCACAAGAATCTTGGAACAAACCTAAAATTTTGGTGAGAACAACTTCTCGAAGGTGAAGGGGATGCCCCAAAATATGAAAACTTCTCTGGATTACCAATCCATTTCCAATCGTAGGAGTTGAGACAAGAAGACACAACGAGAAAGGATTGTATATAACACAGTGTCTTATTGCACTAAATAACATACCTATTAACTTAACAAAAAATATCCAAGCACTTAAGGGCCTATTTGATATTTTTCTCCTCTTCTAAGAGTGTGAAGAAATAATCATCTACAAAGTGGTCATTAACAAGATGATTTGAGGAATCATGTAAAGTTACACCTTTAACCAACCTTTGAGGTGTAGAATATCCAAAAGATAACTAAATCCTTCAACCATGAGCACATAGAGAGTTGAAGCCAAGGGACAACCTTGGAAAATGGACCTAAAAATCCCAAAGGCATTGGATTGTTGACCATTAATAGTAATGCAAGTTGATAAATCTACAAAGAGCATGGTAACTAATTGAGTGAAGTGAGGCCCAAATCCTAGAGCTTGAAGCACACCCAAGATGAAAGGCCATTCAATACAGTTAGGCCTTGGAAAAATCAATTTCGAGTAATGGAACCTTCTAATGAGAGTGCCTAGCTCATTCCATATCTTCCCAAATTGTAATTATATTATCTAAAATATATCTAAAGATTTAATTAAACCAGTTTTCTCAAGCCTTACAACTTGAGGAAGGAGATGGTGCACTTTCAAAGCTAAAGCTATGCAAATTATCTTATAAAAGACATTGAGTAAGGTGATAGGACTCCAATTACAAATATCCCTCAAGTCTCTAGACTTTGGTATGAATTTAATATTTCTTTGTTGATTAATTTTCATAATGATTTGAAGTGGAAGGATTCAAGGTAGACTTTGTGTAGGTCGTCACCAACACAATCCCAAAGAGCCTTCTAAAATTCACAAGGGAAGTTATCACAATTGTAGGCCTTGTTATTAGCCATGGTATGAACAACCTCCACGAGTTCAAAAATAGAGAGAAGTTGATCACAAAAATATTTTTGTGTGGAGGAAATTCATTAGGGAAAAAATTAGAGGCATTCTTGAATAGCCTAATCACATTCATCTTGGAATCTAATTTTCCTAAACATATAAAACTTGCTCATAATGCTTGAAAAAGCTTGGATTATTTTTCTCATCTTTAATCTAATTGATACCATGTGAAGTGTGGCAAGCTCTGAGAGCTTGGAATAATTCCTTAGAAGCTTTATCCCCAACCTTAAGCTAGTTTAGTTTGGATTTGATTTGAGTGCCTCAATTTGAATGGTTATCAATGATTTATTTATGATGACAAAGCTCAACCACCCTAACCTGCAAAGTATGGGAAAGGGGTTTGGCTTCAAGAGATGCAATAGCCCTACAAAGCTTTAAGGTTGTGGCCTCATATGTATGGCCCTCGAAAGATTTCTAGTTGGTGACCATAGATGTGAGGAAATCATGAAGTACACCTGATGGTTTTATTCCACCAAGCAATCTAGCTAGTCAACTGAGAGGGCCAGGCTTCTAAGTTTCTGCATCTTCCTAATGTGGGCTAGTGAAGCCTAATGATTAAGCAAAGAGGTATTTAAAATAATTGTTTTAAAAGTCTAAGGTATTCCCACTTTGCATTGAATTTTGAACCTAAAGGGAGTGTGGTTTGAAAAAATGACTTCCAACAAAGCTCCATTGAGAGTGAGAAATAACTAGCAAAGGAAAAAATAATAATCATCACATTATCCAAGTGTTTAAATATTATCAAATTTTTCCTAAAAATTATTCCACGTATACCAATGGGAATGATTGTGGCAGTAGCCCAAAATAAGATTAACAAAGACCTAATTTACTGCACATGTAATACCATGTCTCACGTTCGCCAGGTTTCCAACATAAGGATAGGGTCCCATATTTATCATATGCCATCTCCACCATATTAAAGTCCCACACATAACCCATGTGTTGAAAGACAATCAATCAACAATCCATCACCACAAAATAAATCTCTCAACAACATCATTGGAAACATAAATATTTATAATACCAAAAGAATGAATTTCAACATTTAAGAGGATCCAAATCACACAATTTATAGGTCAAAATTATGGTCTACAACATGTTGAATCCACCTAGGAGAGAGAAAGGTGACAACCCCTCCACAACCAGTATTGTGATTGCTGCAAAACATTGAGTTGGTTCGCCAAATAACATGAAAAGCAACAAAAAGTAAAAAAAACAAAAATATTGACTTTCTATAAACAAAGAAAACCTAAATTTGACTATTTCTGACAAATATCACACATTGAATATTCCTTGGGGAGATCAATAATATCTCAAACATTCCAAGAGATAAAATTTATTAACATGAATCAAGGGGCATTTCATCACTATCTGACTTATTAAGAGAAGAATAATGATCCTGCAAAAATTCTTCTAAAGAGAAAGTACCCAACTAAATGTTGGGGATTAACATTCTTTACTTTTCTACAACATGATCTCCCTCCTCCAACAACCCAAGCAAAATGCAAGAACATCACATATATTTAGGAGAAGGGGGAGAGTGAACAAGAAATTTTAGGTAAGAAGATAAAATCGACACTAGTTGGGGCTTCTAATAAAATATTGGCCTAGAGGAAGGCTCATCAATAGGTGGGATAGTTCCTCTTTCCCATTCTCAAAATTTTTGGGCTATACCTTACCATTTGGTTGATCCATAGTGGTCTAGGCTTTAGCCTAGGGGCCACTAGAACTAGCATTCTTATTTTTGTAGCATGAAATCGTTGTCAAATTTTCTATTTTCAAGGAAGGAATGCAATTAGGGAGGTGACTTAACCCAAGTGGCTACCAATGGAAATCCTTAATCTTGTTCTTAGTGCATATTGGAACCAAAAACAAGTATTAGGAAAATTGAGGTATAAGACACGTTGGGTGTGACGAAGATGTCCAATATGAATGTCCATAGATTTTTTTCAAATCCTTAAACAAATTGACCTCGACACATACACCCATGGTTGAAATTCTAACACTGATGCACAAGCATACCACATGCCATGCTTGAGAATGGCCTTAGTATGGAAAGCCTCAATAAAGGAAAAAATAAATAACCCTTTAGTGAGGTTTTGGACAATATCAAGCTAGACGCCATGCAAGGCCCAATGCTTGTTAACCTAGTGCCAAAGTATGATTTCAAGGGGAGTTATTCCAATAAAATAGCCTATCAAAGTAAAATTATCTAGCCACTTACATGCATTATGAGGCTTAAGGATGGGAAAAAACACATCCTCTAGGAATTCAAAGTGTGTATCTCGTGAAAAACTTTTGGAACAAACTTTTGGGCTTGCTTGTTCAGAGGTGGCATTGTGTAGAGATACCAAACTATCAACACTAGTATGAATTGATAGGTTGAAGCTATTTGAGGCCATAAAAAAATAGCTTAAAAATACACAATAAATGTGGAAGGTTTAAGGATTTCCTATACCGAAGGTGTGGTTTTCATAAGGATAGCAAAAGATAGCATAAAAACACAAACCCTAGCAAAGTCGAGTTCCCCAAGAATCAATTTGAACATTTTATTAATAGAGTTTTAAATGTTAGCTTTTGGTAGGTAATTTAGTTCATATAGTTTTGGTAGTGAGATAAATCATGACATTTAAAAGGTTAATGCTTTAGTTTAAGATCTATATTCAATTATAGATGCATATCTCTAGTTTCTAGGTTTGTAGCATACCTTCCAATTTAAGATTCGTAAATAGTTCAATTGTTAAACCTGTTAATTTTATTTATGTAATTTGCAATGAAAGTTCCAATTTAGGGAAAGCAATCCCCCAATAATCTACTACCCCTCCTTTTTAGGAGGGATCAATGAAACACCTCCTATTTGTATTTTGTCTTTTGTCTACTTAATTGTTCTTGGATTGTGGATGGTCTATTATTCTTAAAGTATGCTCATTTAAAAATAATTAGCTTTTATTTTGGAATTATCTCAATTTCAAAAGCAACCTACCTACATCTTAATAGATTGTGCATGTGATTGCATGTTGATCCTATGAAGTTTAGAAATATAGTAGATTTTATGTTTATACCCAAAAATGACTTGGAAAGAGAAAAAAATTGAGTAAGGTGAAAATATAAGCAAAAATAGGTAAAGCACATTATGTAGTCTTATTACTCAAATCATGCAACACCATGTTTTTGAAATGGTGGATTATAGTAGCTAAAAAAACTTCTCCAAATTCTAAAAGGTGTAAATTTTAAATTGAAGTTACAAAAGAGAGGAATGAAGAGAGGATTGCATGTAGACAATTTGACATAGCACATGTATAACATGTGTTCCATAACATTAAACCATATTTTGGCATGCTAAAAAAATAATGTTCAATAATCAAAGTACTCTCCTACACACTAGGTTTGGAAGCAACAAAAAAGTAAGCCTTGTTAGAATTCTTTGCTAATGGAGAGAAATAATGATATTATTTTTAATGATTTAAGTGTATGTTCTTTACAATTCACATTAATTTTTCCAATAGAGTTTAAAATGAACAATATGTCCATTATTTAATAATACAAACAATGGAAATATTCATTGTGAATGTATATGTTCCATTTGTGTAGAATCTTCCCAACAAGAACACAGTGGTCAACATGTCATATTTGTATTGTTCATATATAATATTTTCAAGTTCTGGAAAGTTTTGTCAAAGAAGCTCTCATACAAACAACACTATATGTTGACATCTTTCTTATGTAATATGTATATCAAATTACGTTGGAGGGAAAAGTCCGCCCCTATTGTAAGTTAATGAGTAAACATAACTTTCTACAAAAGGATCCATCCAACAAAATTGAGTAATAGTATGAGTTGTAACAAGGTTCATATGGAGGAAAATGAACTTTTTTGCCTTGATTTTTGTATTTACTTAAAAAATTTGTGTATTTATTGTGAATTGTGGAAAGTATTTAGACAACATGTAGTTTATTGTATAATGTAACTTTGAGATGACAATAAAATTTTGGTTCTTGTATATATGCTAGATCTAGCCAAATATTACAAGTGAGATTTTGTGCAAAGGGAATCAAATTGCATAAATGACATTTGCCCCTTTTGGTCAACTTCTCATAATAATTTTCAAAAGTATTAAGGGAATCTATTTTAATGACATTGTTACAAGTTTTCACATAATTACGTGTTAATATTTGGAATGACAACCTACAAAAAAATTGATGTTTAAATTTATCTAGGTTATGCAATACATAATTTGCATATATTGAAAGTGTTGGAATAGCAAATAATGAATGCAATATTCAAAATACAATGAAATGAATCAAGCACATTGCAAAATCCAAATAACTATATTAGAATGTGTAGAATACAATTATCACTCCTTATTTATATAGAACAAGGAGGAGGTAGGAAGGTGAAACAGAAAGACTAACCCTCCAAGTGATGTGACACATGTAGAACACTTGGAACAATTGTGAAGGCATGCGCCAAGTGTCTATGAGCTGAGACAACTAAACCCCTAAGTGAACTTAAACTAGTTTGAATAGGACTACTAGGTGTAGGAACACAATAAATGATAACTAGATACATAAAGATACTTTTCACACTAACACCCCCCCTTAAGTGATACTCAAGGAGTAAGTAACTGAAAGATGAGTCCCAACAACAAGGCTTGATAAGGTACTCATGTACAAAATAATTTTTTCTCACAAATAGAGTAAAGGAGAAAACCTAGTGGGAAAAAACTCCTCTCCAGAAAATAGAACTATATACAAAGGAAGACTTAAGACCCCCGAGGACAACTTCCTTTATCCCAAGCAACTATTGTAATACAATATAGTGAGGTGATGCTAAAGGTTTAGTGAATGTGTCTACAACCTATTCCTTAGTACACAAATACTCTAAGGATAGAAAACCATCATGGATAAGTTGTCGAATGAAGTGCATATGAATCTTGATGTGCTTTGTTCATTGATGCTCAACTAGGTTGCATGAATGTGAATGACACTTTGGTTATCACACCAAAGTATAATAGGACGATCAAGTGGCAAGACCAAACTTTGCAATAAGTTGTTGAAGCCATTGTACCTCCTGGCTAGCAAGAACTACTTCTTGATACTCAACCTCGGTAGATGATAATGTAATAGCGGTTTAATTCTTGCAAGACCATGCAACTAGACAAAAACCAAGAGAAAAAGAAAAATTGGAAGTGGACTTCCAAGAATCAACATCTAGGATGCCCAATCCGAGTGAGTGTAGCCTACTATCCATGAAGTCCATGATATGTATTGAATGCCAAAATGAGTGTTGTTGCTAATGTACCTCAAAATACTCTTGGTTGCCTTCCAATGACTCTCATGAGGGTCGTAAATAATGGAAGACAATCCCAACAACAAATGTAATATTTGGACATGTGTGTGTCAAATACAAAACACTACCAAATAACTGTCTATATAAAGTAGCATCAACACTAGGTGTGGTGCAAGTGGTAGTTAAAGTGATTTACAAGATTGAAATGGTGTAGGTGGAGGCTTACAATCACTCATATGAAATCAATGAAGCAAGTCAATGGCATACTTTTCTTGGTATATGGAAATCACCTAAGTAGACCAAAGAACTTGAAGACCAAGGAAGAAATACAAAAGCCCAAGATCTGTCATGTCAAAGTGTGCCACCAAACTATGTCGAATATCCTAAATCATGGATGGGGAACTACGAGTAAGGATCAAGTCATCAACATATAAGAATAGTATCAAAAGTTCATCAATCTTCTCATACCTTTTTTGGTATTTTCAAATAGGGCATCATGCACATGGGGATGGCCGCGATGACTGCCTTGACCATCAACACCCTGCCTGCTAGGGAAAGCCACCTGCCTCGCCAACTCTCAGTTTTGATCTGCACAACTCTTCCCATAGAGACGATTTGGCCGGCCCAATAAACAGGGGGATGCCCAAATATTTCTAGGGGAGGTTACCCGTATTGAAGCCCAAACCACCTGCAACGCTACGTTGCAAATTTGTTGAAGAAAAAGATGACTGATTTATCTTTGTTTATAATCTGGCCCGCTTTTGTCTTTAATTTCTCCAGTGTCACCTTAACTATTTTAGTTTCCTCGATAGAAGAGGTTCCAAAGAGAACAATGTCATCCGTGAAGAGCTGATGTGATAGTGCAGGGATACAGTCTGATGATGAAACACCTTTCCAGATTCTTGACTTCCTTAGCTTGGCGATGTGGCAACTCAAGGCTTCATTCATTATCACAAAGAGGAAGGGGAATAAAGGGTCCCCTTGACGGATGCCCCTCACGGTGTTGAAGAAACCACAGGAGGACCCATTGATTATCACTAAATATCTTGGGGTTGAGATGTATGCATAAACCCAACTTAGCTATTTGTCCTTGAACCCCATCTTCTCCATTACCTTTATCAGGAACCTCCATCTCACCCTATCGTAGGCCTTGCTCAGGTTTAGTTTAATAATCATGCCTTTCCGCTTAGATTTTTTGAGTGAGTGGAAGGCTTCATGTGTGACGATTACCCTGTCCATAATATTTCTTTCTAGAATGAAACCGGTTTGTTCCTTTGAAATTATTTATGGCAAAAGAGATTTGAGCCTATTCGCCATTACTTTCGTAATGATTTTATGAGCTATGTTACAGAAGGAAATGGGCCTGTAGTCAGAGAAGGATTCACAGTTCTCTTTTTTTGGGATCATAGCAATGTTGGTGTTGTTAAGATCCTTTAAAACATTAGACTTCCACCTTGATTCTTCCAGCACCCCATGGAGATCCTTTCCCAAAAAGCTCCAGTAAACTTGATAGAAGAGGGCATTAAACCCGTCTGGGCCTGGAGCTTTTTCAGGCTTCATTTGGAATAATGACACTCTTACTTCTTCTAGGGTGATAGTTGCTGAAATATTGACATTAGCATCTTCACTTATCACCTTGTCAATATCCACTAGCATACGACACTCAAGCATTTTCGCCTCCCCATCGTTCCCCAACAAATTTTCAAAAAAAATAATCCCAGCCTTTTGTATCCCTTCTTCATTGCTCACCAATTGGCCCTGCGAATCTTTGATCTATATGATCCTATTCCAGCTTCGTTTAATCTTAGTTGAATTATGGGAAAACTTGGTATTTAAGTCCCCCTCCTGAAGCCACATTTCCCTAGACTTTGTCTTCCAATATATCTCCTCTCTAAGCAGCATTTTGATGTATTCTGTCAACGCCTTCTCCCTTTCAAATTCTGTATTTTTCATGCCCTGAGCAATTATTAATTCACTAAGATCGGTGAGCCTCCTTTCCAAACGTTCCTTTTCATCAAATATATTCCTGAAGACCTCCTTGTTCCAGCACCTAAGCTTTTCCTTCATTCGGTTTAGTTTTTTAAAGAAAATGAACATCTTCAAACCCTTTATTGGCATCGGCTCCAGCCACCAATCTCTCATGATTAATTATGTTTTCATTTCTCAACCACATCCTTTCAAATCTAAATAACCTTTCGGAGGCTTCATCTTCTCTGTGATGATCAATTCCACTGGAAAATGATTAGAGATAGGTGAAGGCCGTATGACCGCCTTTGGGAGAGCTTCTTCCTGCAACCATATTTCTGATACTATAAACCTATCTAATCTTTCTATCTAATCTTTCTACTATATTAGTAAAATCCTTCCTCCATATTTCTGATACTATAAACCTATCTAATCTTTCTACTATATTAGTAAAATCCTTCCTCCTATTAGTCCATGACTTTATATTGACTAGGTTGTTTGTCTCTACAAATTTGCATAAGTTTTTTGTGCTTGTGTGATTTTATGTGTGCCCCCTTTTTTTGTTAGATCCATTATTACATTAAAGTCACCTCCTAGTACAATCTTCATTTCCTTTAATTCTTTTGTTATGGACTCACAAACCAGTTTCTTTTCTTTTGTTTTTATTGGCCCATAGACGTTGAAAAAAATAATTTCAAAATTGGTTTATAGAGAACTTACCTTTAATTGCATCCAAGACTTCTGATTTGAGATTAAGGTCACTTCGTATTTTGATTCATTCCATAATGCTCCAAGGCCACCCGCTGCACATTCCGAGTTGACAAAGAAGCCTTTCCATTTTTTGCATTGGTTCAAAAATGTGGTTGTTTCCACATCTACCAGCTTTGTCTCTTGCATTAATATGATATCCGCATTTTTGCATTCCAACTGGCGTTTAGCCAGTTGCCTCCTGTTAGGGGTGTTTAGGCCCCTAATGTTCCATGTTAGGATCCTCATCTTCCTCCAAGGGAGGGGCGTCCTCCCATGGATCTTTTCATGTAATTTCTGATTGAAGTTTGGTCACCTTTCAGTGACTCTTCTTCCCTTTTTTGTTTGTTCGTCTTCCTCCTTGATCTTGGGGCAGAGACAGTTTTTGCCGATTGGCTAATGTGCCTTGGCTCCGGTATGTCGATGGAATCCTCTTTTCTCAATTTTGCATCCCCTTCTTTCCCATTGATAGCATCTATTTCATAGTTTTCCCCATATTGTAGTAATGGAATTTCTGGCATTGGATCCTCCTGGTTTTCCTCCAATTCCCCTTCCTCCATTCGGATTGGAGGTTCAGGTTGGGAGTAATTTAAAGGTTCCGCCATTACTATAGCCCATGAATTATCCTTCTCTGCCTTATGTTCCTCCTTAATGTAATGTTTTCCTTCGCCCGTTCCTGATTACTACTTCTCTCTTTCCATATTCTTTTGAATTTTTTTAGTTTTCTTTTGCATTCTTCCTCCGTGTGGTTACGTCGCTTGCAGTTGAAACAGAAGGTTGCCGACTTTTCCACTTTGATTGGTTGTCTCCATTCACCATTTCGTGTTGAAAGAGTTATTTCCTTGGGTTGTTCATTGATTGTGAGAATTCGGACTCTGGCATATACTAGAGATTCGTTGTTCCTCATATCCACTTCTATTGCTAACCCCAATGAATCTCCTATCTTTGTTAGGCATCAACCAGACCAATACTCAAAAGGTAGGTTATATAACCAAATCCAAGTCGGGCCATTTTTTTGATTGTATCACAGAGGATTGAAATTCCTTTGCCACTTTTGCAAGTATAGGAAAGAACCACCGTTCTGCCATTTATCGTTTTCCAAAACTTTGTCTCTTATTCCTCACTCTCCATTTCCATGACAAAGAATGCTTTCAGTAGGAAATTGACTATTATCCCCTTGCCAATTTTTAGAGATCCAATCTCCAATCTCTTTCCTTATGAAACGCTTGCCAAGGAACCTTCCAATTATCACGGTCCTTTCAAAGACTTCTGCATCTTCTTCCACAATATCCGTTACGTCGACCCTCCAAGTTTCTTTTCTATGCGTCACATCATTTAGATGCCTTCCAGCAGCCCCCCTATGTTCATCTGTATCATTATCTTCATGTTTCTTGCCACCCCTTGAATTTCTCTGCAAATTTTGTTTACAACCACCCTTGAAACCCTTGCCTGTGCTACCTTCTTCCCTCATTCTTCCCTTCCTCCCCAATATAATGATCAAGTATGTTAACATTTACGCCATATCAATTCATACAATTTTTACTAAACATGAAAAATTGTGTGATTATTTCAGACATGGGAAAAATTATTTCCATTAGACATTATTGACATGCTTCAATATTTTCTTTAGCATTGTTATTAAATTATAGATAATGAAGCAAGATGAGTATGTTGATTATCGTGCATTTTTTTAATGTGCCTACAAGATATTGGTCGTATTAGTTACAACTATTTTCTGCAAGTTGTTATGTGCCTGGTCAAGGGATTGAGATTAATTGGTTAAAGCATTAAGTTTTAATTGTGGAGATCCAAGTTCAAATCCCAAAGGGACATCAAATATAGAATTCTAAGTTGTGATTCTTTGTCTCCCAATAGTTGGCTTCTAGTGTGGAAGTGGTTTCACAATACTTGTAGATTTATAAGTTGTGATTCTTGGTCTTTGATAGGGGGTCTCTAGTGTGGTTGTTAAAAGGGTCTTTTATTAGTCTCATGGTTGTTCTTGCAAGATCTTGTGTTGGCCTCATGTTGATTCTCATATGTGTAGAATATTAGTAAACAACTAGCAATATAAAAATAATTTTTATGTACTTAATTTGTATTACATAAAAATTAGTGATGAACAAGTACTATTTGTGGGCACGTTTTGTGTGTAGAGTTGTCTATAATTTTTATTGTCTCTATATAATCATGACTCTTTTTTAAGGTGTGATATGCTATAGAAAATTGAATGGGTATTTAATTAAGGATGAAAGTGGGCAAGGGATGGTGAGTAGTGATGATTATTTTATGAAAAATGGGCATAATTTTAGTAGAAAATAATTAAAAGATATATGTGTTTCTAAGTAGTACGTTTCTTCTATTTGATTTTTGGTTGTGTGCAAAGTAGCAGATGGAATTTTGTGTCTCCTTAGTTTCTAGATGGTTGTAAAAAATAAGACCATTATTAGATTATAAAAATGTTATAGTAGTTTGCAATAAAGTGAATTAATACAATGATCAAGTATCTAAACATTTACATGATATCGATTTGCATAATTTTTATAAAAAATCATGAGAAATTATGGATTGAGTAGGCATTATTGAGTTACTTTATGTTTTTTTGTGGTTATTGTTATCCCATTGTAGTTAGTGGACTAGAAGAGGTTTCTTAATATTGATGTCTATATTTTTAAATAACCTGTGTATGTATGTATGTATGTATGTATGTATGTATGTATGTATATGTGTGTGTGTATGTATATATGTGTGTGTGTGTGTATGTGTGTATATGTGTATATGTATGTATATATGCGCATGTGTGTGTGTGTCTATATATATATATAAGCACCAAATATAAATAGAATACTAGTAATCAAGGACACAAATATCATTGAATTAGTGAATGGGCTAATTTAACATTGTAAGACCACCTACAATATGTTTACCTCCTCTTACATAAAATAATGTATTTATTATTTTTTTAGGTGAATACTAGTTTGTTTTGGTATCAACAATGCTCCCAATATGGACTAGCTATGATTGATAATTAGTTTTGGTGAAGACTATTTTTATGGACTAGTTATGCATTTACATTCTTTTAAATGATTTCTATTTTTTACTATTGTAGACATGTCAATAGTAAAGTTGCCTACTATATAGACAAGAGTTTATTTACATGTGCATGGTATTGCTTCATCTACAACTATTATGATGTTTAAAAGTGTCACAACTTTGGTCTAGCATATAAATTATAAATATCAAGCTTTTGTAATAGAAATCAACACTAACAATATAATTTCAATATCTTCTAATATAAATGTTGTTTCATTGGAGACCTAAACATGTTTTCTAGTATAGGTCATCATGGATGTGAATATGATGTTGTGAAGTAATTTAAATCTAGTAATACATCATTTGTTACTAGGGTTTTCAAATGTCTCGTATAAACTCATAATATTTGATGAATTTTAGATATTTTTCATGCAAAATGTCTTTCTATGAGGTTGAATATGGGTAAAAGAACATATATGTGCTACACTTTTTCCCAAAAAAATAATTTCACCCTAAATAGCTTTGGATGAAATGCTTTCATTGGAAAGCCTATAAGGGGTGGCCAAAATGAGTGGTCAAGACAAAGAAATGGTGAGCCCATGGGGAATCAACCTAACCACTAGAAGGGGAATCTCTCAAAATGGAACCTAGGGAAGCTCTCAAAGGCTGACGGTCGGGTTAGCCAAACCCCCAACCTTGCTATTGAAATGAACACAAATAGTGTGAAGAGAGATTGGAATCCAAGGAACAAAGATCATATGGAGTGGAAGGAAGAAGGTGTGCAAAAGAAGTCTAATGCAAGGAGAGATCCTTTTCTTGGAAAAGGGTGTTATTAATGAGCCTAGAAGAAATGGTAAGGTGATGGTCATTCCTAACAAAACCCTAAGGAATTCTATGCATATGCTGAAGGAGTGCACCTTCTTCATAAAATGGGGTGGAGGTGGCTATGTTATGGAAAAGATGGTGGATTGGTGGAGAGACCAGTTGGGGAAAAGAGGTATGTATTAATTTTTTGGCCTGTAACTTCCTTTTGATTATATGCCCATCACCACAATTGAAGGAAAGCATCATGTTTGAAAAAATCATGCAAATGGATGGAATAGGGTTTTAATTGGATAGAATGAAAGCACGGGTAAATCTATATGTATTTTTCCCTCAAAATATTGGGATGAGGAGGTCCTAAGTCTGATAGGAAATCAGTTGGGAACTTATATTGAGGTGGATAAAGCCTTACTTCATGGAGAAATGAAGGCTCAGGTGAGAATCTGTGTTGAAATTAGCCCAGGTAGTTCATGCTTGGAAGAACTAGAAATTATCACAAAGGAAAGCGAGTGGTTTTAGGAAATAGATTGACACCTCTCTACCAATAAGGTCCCCACTTTTCCAAAGGTAGATGTCATGAATAGGGATTCATAACCTAATGGGGGTTGCATGACCGAGTCTAGAAGTGAAGCTAAGAACAATGAGGCAGTGTCAATGGAAAGGGAAGGCCAAGGTCTAGGGACAAAACTAGTTTCTCATCTAAAAAATAGGGGTGATGAGATTGTAGAGGAAGAATCATTGACTACAACAATGAATATAGGTGGGGAGTTAGGATGGTCCCTAATCTCACAAGAAGAAGAGGGGATTAGGGAGGAAGCAATGGGTTTGGAGGAAATTATGGAAGTGGGATGCGAACTAATGAATCATGCAACTCTCACAGAGGAAGAAGTAGCAAATTTAGACATGGGAGATGACGATGATAGCAACCTAGAGGGTCAAAATTTGAAGGATAGTGACCCTACAGAAGAAGGCGAGGTATGAGATCTTGAGGAAAGGTTGTTGTACCAAAAGATAATGCAGATCCCCCAGCCACCCTGATGACCCAGGGGAAAATAAGAAAGTCAAGGAATAAGGTTAGGAAGTCACTAGACCGAGGGGAAGGAATGAGGAAAGGTAGGCTGTAATTTAACATGGAGAAAAGGGCTTTGGATGGAAATACAGAGGGCCAACAAAAACACAACATGATGCTAAGAATATGGAAGGGAAAAACCCTTCTCAGGGATCAATGAAGATCATATCATGGAATGTTAGGGGCTTAAATGCCCCTAACAAAAAGTGTCTTTTAACGTGCTTCTTGGAGACATCAAAGGCTGATGTTCTCATGATTCATGAGACTAAATTAACCAACACAAAGTTGGAAATGTTCAAGAAAAAATGCAAAATTTGGAATGTTGAGCATGTGGAAGTTATAGGTGCCTCGACGAGTTTGTTAATGGTTTGGAGACCCCAAGTTGTCTATCTAGAAAAGATAGTGGGAAACAATAATTGGTTAGCATGCAAAGTGAGAAGTCTTTCATCAAATTTGGTCTTCAATATTTATGGCCCCTCGAGTTGCATTAATAAAGGGAATTGTGGTCAGAGCTGAGCATTTTTTGCAGTAGGGTATCCCTTGAATGTTGCATTTTAGGGGGTGATTTCAATGTGATCCTACATAGTGAGGATCAATTGGGGGTATGCAAAGAAAGTACCAATCCCAAGTGCATTTTGAGAACTTTGCAAGGGAAATTATTTTTTTGAAATTTAGATGGAAATGGGAGATACACATGGATGAATCATAGGTTGGGCTTCAACCATATTATATAAATAAACTAGATAGATTTTATTTAAAGAAGAGTTGGGAGCTTTCTCATTCTCCTTTGAAGGTAAAATTTTTCCCCAATCAAGGTATGATCACTATCCTATTAAGTTGGAAATAATGGGCAAAAAGAGGCATGTGAGGTGTCCCTTTAAATTCAAAAACATGTGGTTCAAGGATCAAGATCTTCTAGGGCTGATTGACACATGGTTGAATTGATGGAGAGTTGAGGGTACCAAGATGTTTGGTGTGGTATCAAAGCTAAAAATTCTCAAGCAACAATTAAAGGAATGGAACATGACTCATTTTAAAAATATATTTGAATCTAAATGCAGGCTGGAAGAAGAATTATCAACTCTAAATAAAATGGTGTTAGCTTTAGGAATAGATAGTGAAAGGTACCTAAAGGAAAAGGAGTTGCTCAAAAAATATGAGGAGATACAAGCAAAAGAGGAGGTGTACTAGAGGTATAAATCTAGGGATATTTGGATAATGGAGGGAGATAAGAACACCAAATACTTTCATAACAACACTAAGGCCTGAAGAGAAGTCAACAGAATTACAAGTCTTCGGGGAGCTAATGGCTCAATTGTTGAGTCTCTTGAAAGCATTACTAGGGAAGCAATTACTTATTTTAAAAAATTGTTAATGTTGAAAATTGAGGTATTTATGTAGCTTAATACTTTGTAAAACTATTATACTTGTTGATTTAAATATGTATTCTTTGTTATAGATTCTTTGTGGGTGATTATCTAAAATTAATTCATTTTATCATTTGTAGAATGAAGACAGAAGTTGTAGAAGAATTATACAGGATATTAGAAGATACATGGCATATACCGTGGATATTAGAAGATACATTTGGGCATCCCAAACTAAAGTAGCAACTCAACCTTTTTTCTGTAAATATCTTCAAGGCTTCATCCTCAAAGTAGGCGCCCAAGAGTGGGCCCACTTAACTTAGCCTTCTGAAATATCTTACCATTCAAAGGAGTTAATTCCAAGAAGCCAACTTGGGCGCCTAAGTTGGGTCCAAGTCATTTCTTGTTAATTGAAACATTTCTCAACACCATTCATGCAAGAATGGTCATCTCTTGTTAAATGAAGGTAGCCCCTGTTATCTGTGATGCAAGTCAAGTCATTAGTCATGCATTCCAAGTTAACTGTTCAGTCAACTAGCATTCAAATATTTAACTAACAGAACCATAACTAAACTGAACTAAACTAAACTAAACTGATTTTGAATTGAACCAAACTTCATGCATGTAAACCTCAAACCCTAACTCCTAGGATCTTTACATGCATTCAAAAGTGTTATCTCTTACTCCAAATAGTTAACTAAACTCAAGGTGAGTGCCACCTTCCATGTGGGTGCCCCATGTGCTCCTATTATTTAGGAACTCATCTTGGATGCCCTCACATGCTCTTATTATTTATAATTAATTACAAATGTCAATTAACATGACTATTTCATCCAAAATTAATCTCTCTCTAATCCTAGTGTTTGAGAACACTTTCCAAGAACTTAGGAGACACATGAAATAAATAATGTTTAGGATTACAATTAAATGGCATCCTATTTCCAACATTCTCCCACTTGACATTATACATTGCAATTATTCTAAACAAGGAATAATTATAAATCAAGTACAGGACTCAAGGCTAATGGCCTTCCTGCACCAACTAATCAATCCATGCCAACTTCAAATGCAACCTGCATAATCATGAAGCTCCAAGCAAATGATTAAAACCATGAGAACTTATCTATAGGAACTAGTTTCATAAGATAATCTACAACATTAATTAAAGTGTCAACTTTCTCAATTAATACCTTCCCACTCTCAACCATTTTTCACACAAAGTGATACTCAACATCAACATGCTTAGTACGAGCATGATACATAGGATTTTTGGCTAAACACACAACACTCTGACTATCACATTCAAGTTTAACTTACTTGCAATTAAAACCAATACTTTTCCCAATTCTCTTTATCCAAATTGCCTCTTTGGAGGCATGTGAAACCGCTTAGTGTGTTGAAATCACGTTCAACGAAGGTGTAGGCTCCTTGGTCTTTTCTATTGAAAATAGCTTTTCTTACTAGTAACTATTCCAACATATATATCTCTTACCATAAGAGAACTCAAGCCTCACCTATTTCTCCAAGTATCCATGAGGACTTGTAAACAACCAATCCATGCCAAACTCCAAATGCAACATAACACTATCATGAAGTAATCAAGCAAATGATTAATGTACCCAATACTTAAGAGAACTAAACAAGATCAATGTCAAAGCTCCAATCTTGAACATAAGCATGACATCCATGATCTAACCATCTCCTCTTAGGAGATCACATGCACCATAACACACTTAAACATCCTAGTCTCAAGAGAACCATGCCAAACTCTAAATGCAACAAGAGTAAACCATGACATAATAGAAACCACTCTAAACCAAGGAAAAACCATATCCCTAATCACATGAGGATAACCTTACCAATGATGCATCCACGTCACTGCCAACAACTCCCACTGAACCGTGGTACCGAGTCACACATGGCATCGTGACTACCATCCACTTCATGAAGATCACTATATCCTACCAAAGCTCTATAACGCTCAAAAAAGAAACTCTTAAAACCACAAATGTTACCAAAAAAAAACTCTTCACATTCTGAGTAAAGTAAAAATAATTAGGCATAAAACGAGAGCTTTCCATAAGAGCTCAAAAGAGTAAGTAGTACTGAATTTCATTTCATGTATATCAAAAGAGTACATTATATCTAAATCAATGTTGCAATAGTGATTTTTACTTCAATACACATAAATATATCTATGTCATTAACATATCAATGAGTTTTCATCAGTTCATTTTATTTCAAGTTACATCAATAACTTTCATTCAATACATTTATTTCAATGTTACATCAAGAACTTTCATTCAATACATCTATTTCAATGTTACATCAATGAATGCCAAATAAAGTTACATTTACAATTGGGCTATGCAAGCCTCTCAAAAAAATAATGCATGAGTATATCTATAGCATAAGAAACTCTGAACCTCAATCGTCGTGACACCACTGGTCTTCTTGCAAGCTGGGGCCAAGAGTGTGATTAAGGCACCTTTTCCTCCAACCACGAAGTACATGACTTCCCTAGGTTCCTTCCTAACTCGAAGAAATCCCCGGCCCTACACGAGGAGCCTAGCAACCTGAAACAATAAAGCATGAGGGAACTCTCGATGCAAGCCTGATGCCTATATGCATTCCTATCACGAGAATAACATATTTCTTGCAAACAGGAGGTGGTAGAGACCATCCTACATTTATTTCTAGGCTTTTATTTCCATCTATTTCAATGGTACGTGTGCTTGGCCAATCAATAAATAAAAAGAATAATGATAGTTTTAGAAAAGGTAAAACTACCACCTCTGTGGATCCACCTTCAACATCCTGTCCCAGAAGTTTCTCAAGAAGAAAATATATAATGCACTTTCCCACACTAAACTTTCATTCAGTTTTAGACATTTATATTTCTAAGGGTTCCATATAACTCAATGTATACACCAAGATTCTCAAATAGCTATGCATAAACACACTAACTTAAGAAAAAGTCAACATACATTTGGTTTTGCAGTTCACTATCCATTCTTATCTAAACAATTTAAATTTAGTCCTATGAAATGAGCATGTATAATTTCACAGGTTCTATCTCTTATTTGGATAATTTGATCAAGGTAACAAATTCATATAAATTTGGAAAGAAACTACACTAATCAGCCTTAAGAATATGGGATGGAAGACATAGGTTACCCACATATTTTTAATACAAGTATGTCAAAATTTATATGCAAAATTACATTAAGTCAAAATTTAGAAATGAATATAATTCTAACACATGAATTTTACTCACTTTTAATCAGATTCAAAATTGCACATTTCAAGTTTGGCAACTTGTTTAATCTCCAAATGAAGGTAAAAAGAATAATATCTTGTTTAAAACACCATAAATATATATATATATATATATATATATATATATATATATATCAGACAATATAAATGTCAAGATTTATATATATTTATATATTTCCTGTGGTATACAGAGATTTATATATATATTTCTATAGGTGTATATACCTATATATATATATATCTATATATATATATATATATGTTTCTTGCATTTCACAGATATATATATATCTTTATATATTTTACATAAATTTAAGTATTTCAGATATAAATATTTTATTTCCTAGATTTATATATATGTATGATATGTTATGTATATATATACATACATAATATATATATATATTACATATATATTACATATATATAAACATAATTGATAGTTCACAAAACAACGAAATGCCAAAGTTCATACGTAAATTTTCTGAGGAAACATTAATAAATGAAAGATTATATGCAGTTGATATTCCATGGGAAGGTCGATGCCTCTCCCAATGGGGAAGGCACTGCCTATGAGGGGGCAGTGCCACCTACACAAGCCACAGCCTGTGGAGGGCGTTGTCCCTCCATAGCACAACCCCCTCCATCATGGGGCGTGGCTGGGAGTTATGCCCCAACTTTTGTAATTTTCATTGCTTATTTTAAATACAAAACTCAAAGGAATTTCATTTAGTCTGTCATGTGTTTTCATTGAACTTTCAAAATTCGATGTATATATAATATATAGAAGAGTATGTTTATATAAATATGTATATATATATATATATATATATATATATATATATATATATATATTTTTGAATATAGGTATAAAGATTTAATAATCTGAAACAAGATTATGAACAAAGATTTGCTAAGGAATGAAACCCCAATATGGTAACAGGGAAAAACATTACAGAGAAGCTGTGCAATTTTTGAAAATACATACATTCACGAAAGTATGGAAAATTTCCACAAATTTCACAACTTTGCAAACAACTTCATACAACATACACTAGAAATTCAGTCTTTTAGCAATACTATTATATTTCAAACACTTGGGAATAAATTCACAGAAAGAGAATTAGAAACCTGGATATTTTGCTTCCAGTTGTAGCAGCTCACCAGTCAATTCTTCTCTTTGCTTCTTCTGGAACTTGATTTCTGAAAGAGCTTCTTCTTCTCCTCTCCTTTTCCTATTACTTTATTAACTCCTTTTTCCTACTAATTCTACTCCTACTGAAATTTTTGAAAGAAAAGCATTTACTTGGCAGCCATTAAATTTATTTTGCAGAGTATATTTTCAAGAAGAATACCAAGAACAATTATTCCTCTTGGGAATTCTTTTCCCTTATTAAAAGTTTTTCCTTTTTCTGTTTCTAAACCTAATCTTGAAAATATTTTTAAAATAAAATAAAATATATAACTTATCTTTATTTCATATTACTAGATGAAAATATAAAGAACTTACTATTTTAGTTGCTCTAAAACTCCTTTTCGTAAATATTAACCAATACTAATTTTAAATTACAAGGGAGAAAAATATTTATCTAATCTTCAAATAAATATCATCTAATTTTTAAATTAATTTATTTTTTCAAAGAATTAACACTCAATTTAGAATAGAATACTCACTCAAATTTTACCATACATAATCATTTAAAACAAAATCTATAATTAAATTATAATTAAAATTATTTCTTTTACTTTATTACACTTATATTTCACTATTTATTTAATATGACTAATCATTAATTAATTTGCAAATAATCAAAATAGTCAAGCTAAAATTATTCCTAAATGCAATCTACATGATTCTAAGTGCTTGTGTCTGATCGAGAGGACATCCTACTTTATCCTGTCAAGAGGCTAACCTCCTCTCCTTAATCACACCCTTGGTCTTCGACCACCTGCAACTCAATTGCACTCAGGTACACAACAATAAACTGAATTAGTATCCCATAAAGATGTAAATCAAAATGATATAATACATTAATTTAAATATTTCTATTCTATTTTGCTTCATTTTCAAAGTAGAACACATTCAAAACTATTTAATTTTTCATAATTTAAAGCAAACACTTTCATATTTAATCACACCAAAACATCATAGTATTCATTATTACTCTACCACACACATCAGATCATATGTCAAGTCCATGTGAAACAAGAAGAATAAACAACATCAGAGTTCAAGACATGACATCCTTCCCCACTTGGAAAAAAACATCATCTCGATGTCTTATTACAACATCCACACAACAGAGCCTGAAACATCAATGTATCATAAGTCTCTATATGCAAGAAAAGAAAAGTATGCTAGAATCTCAAATGAGGAAAAGTTGTGTCAATGTCCTCGACATTCTCCCAAGTGGCATTATCCACTGAATATTGGTCTTATTGGACCCTATACTGCATAGTGTCTCAATTCTGCAACTTAACGTTGTGCTCTTCGAATATCCTGACGGGCTCCACTTGCATCACTCCTGGGTCCTGTATCTGTAATGCAAATCAATCAAGGATATGAGTAACATCTGGATGATAGGGCTTAAGCACTAAGACATGGACAACATTATGGATCCGGGATAGAGTCAGTGGCAGAGCAAGCCTATAAGCAACTGGATTAACCATCTCCAAGACATCAAAGGGCCCAACAAACCTAGGGGAAAGCTTAGAGTTCTTGCCGAAAGAGATTGAACTCTTATGCGACCAAAATGTCAAAAAGACCGTGTCTCCCATAGAGAATTTCCCGAAGGTCCTATTCTTATCTGCAAGACTCTTCTGTTGATCTGAAGCTTGCTTTAGCTTTTCTTTGATTAGCTTCGTCTGATCTTCCATTTCCCTCAACATTTCAGGACCAATCACAATCCTGTCTTCCCCCCTATCCCAACTGATGGGTGTTCGACATTTACGACCATACAGAGCCTCGAATGGTGCCATACCTAAAGAGGCGTGGTATACAAAGATTTATATATATATTTTTGTAGGTGTATATACCTATATATATATATGTTTCTTGCATTTCACACACACACACACACACACATATATATATATCTTTATATATTTTACATAAATTCAAGTATTTCAGATATAAATATTTTATTTCCTGGATTTATATATATGTATGATATGTTATGTATATATATACATACATAATATATATATATATAAACATAATTCATAGTTTACAAAACAACAAAATGCCAAAGTTCATACGTAAATTTTATGAGGAAACATTACTAAATGAAAGATTATATGTAGTTGATATACCATGGGAAAGTTGATGCCTCTCCCCATGGGGAAGGCACTGCCTATGAGGGGCCGGTGCCACCTCCACAGGCCACGGCCTGTGGAGGGTGCTATCCCTCCATAGCGCAGCCCCCTCCATCATGGGGCATGGTTGGGAGTTATGCCCCAACTTTCGTAATTTTCATTGCTTATTTTAAATACAAAACTCAAAGGAATTTCATTCAATCAGTCCTACGTTTTCATTGAACTTTCAAAATTGGATGTATATATATATATATTTACATACATATACAAAAGAGTATGTGTATATATATTTCTGAATATAGGTATAAAGATTTAATAATCTGAAACAAGATTATGGACAAAGATTTGCTAAGGAATGAAAGTCCAATCTGGTAATAGGGAAAAACATTACAAAGAAGCTGTGCAATTTTTGAAAATACATACATTCACGAAAGAATGGAAAATTTCCACAAATTTCATAGCTTTGCAAAAAACTTCATACAACATACACTAGAAATTCAATCTTTCAGCAATACTATTATATTTCAAACACTTGGGAATAAATTCACAAGAAGAGAATTAGAAACTTGGATATTTTGCTTCCAGTTGTAGCAACTCACCAGTCAATTCTTCTCTTTGCTTCTTCTGGAACTTGATTTCTGTCCTTTTTCCTACTAATTCTAATCCTACTGAAATTTTTGAAGAAAAGCATTTAATTCTAATCATTTAAAACAAAATCTATAATTAAAATTATTTCTTTTACTTTATTACGCTTATATTTCACTATTTATTTAATTTGACTAATCATTAATTAATTTTCAAATAATCAAAATAGTCAAGCTAAAAATATTCCTAAGTGCAATCTACATGATTCTAAATGCTTGTGTGTGATCGAGAGGACATCCTGCTTTATCTTGTCAAGAGGCTAACCTCCTCTCCTTAATCACACCCTTGGTCTTCGACCACTTGCAACTCAATTGCACTCAGGCACACAACAATAAACTGAATTAGTATCCCATAAAGATGTAAATCAAAATGATATAATACATTAATTTAAATATTTATATTCTATTTTGCTTCATTTTCAAAGTAGAACACATTCAAAACTATTTAACTTTTCATAATTTAAAGCAAACACTTTCATATTTAATCACACCAAAACATCATAGTATTCACTATTACTCTACCACACACATCAGATCATATGTCAAGTCCATGTGAAACAAGAAGAATAAACAACATCAGAGTTTGAGACGTGACAAGCTCCCACTGAATTGTGATAACGAGCTATACATGACAATAAGTTAAACATCAAACCATCACTGTCAAAAGCATATGGAATTTCAGACATCTCCTCATGATCAAAATTATCATAACATGTACCATGCCACAACTCTAAACTGCTAATCAAGAGTATACCATGACATAATAACAAAACCATCCTACAACCAAGAATTCACTGCATTGCCAAATGCTCCCACTAAATTGTGCTACTAAGCAATCCCATGGTATCATGATGCACATAATCAAAACCACATTTCTATCATAAGCTCACACCAAACTTGTGAATCCAAGTTCTCAATGACACATGATAAACATCCTCTAAAGCAAGAATATATACCTCTTGTAACAAACTTATTTTCTAAAATCAACAATAACAAAAATAGTAAAACCTCCCACTATAGCCAAAAAACCTCCAATCTTTTAAGAGAAAGGTGTCCCAATACTCTACCCAACCTCATCTCTAATACCAAATGTTGAAAATTGAGGTGTTTATGTAGCTTAATACTTTGTAAAACTATTATACTTGTTGATCTAAATATGTATTCTTTGTTACAGATTCTTTGTGGGTGATTATCTGATTAATTCATTTTATCATTTGTAGAATGAAGATAAAAGTTGTAGAAGAATTAGACAGGATATTAGAAGATACACAACATATACCGTGGAGAAACCCTTTCGAGAAAAAACTCCACCAATAATCAATGTATTATTTAATCTCTGAAGTATATTACAATAACTCCAATTCTTGCTTGAGATGCTTCTTCTGCCTTCAACAAATCTTCTTCACAACCTGCAATAAAATTGATACTAACTCTCTTCAACTTGCTTGAGATAAATAGGCTTTAATCAACATTGCAAACTCAACAAGAGTTACAATTACAATGCTCAAGCCCTATCCCTAAAAGGTGCACCTATCTCTTGCAAGTAAAGTTATGCCATGAAGAACAATGTCAAATCCTCATCTTCATGCATTTGGGCATCCCAAATTGAAGTAGCAACTCAACCTTTATTTTGTAAATATCTTCAAGGCTTCATCCTAAAAGTAGGCGCCCAAGAGTGGGCCCACTTAACTTAGCCTTCTGAAATATCTTACTATGCAAAGGAGTTAATTCCAAGAAGCCAACTTGGGCGCCCAAGCTGGGTCCAAGTTATTTCCTGTTAACTAAAACATTTCTCAACACCATTCATGCAAGAATGGTCATCCCTTGTTAACTAAAGGTAGTCCCTGTTATCTGTCATGCAACTCAAGTTATTAGTCATGCATTCCAAGTTAACTGAAGTCAACTAGCATTCAACTAAAACTAACTGAAGATAACTGAACCATAACTGAACTGAACTGAACTTCAAACTAAACTGATTCTGAACTGAACTGAACTTCATGCATGTAAACCTCAAACCCTAACTCCTAGGATTTTTACATGTATTGAGAAGTGTTATCTCTTATTCCAAATAGTTAACTGAACTCAAGGTGAGTGCCACCTTCCATGTGGGTGCCCCATGTGCTCCTATTATTTAGGAACTCATCTTGGATGCCCTCACATGCTCCTATTATTTATAATTAATTACAAATGTCAATTAACATGATTATTTCATCCAATATTAGTCTCTTTCTAATCCTAGTGTTGGGTAACACTTTCCAAGGACTTAGGAGACACATGGAATAAATAATGTTTAGGATTGCAATTAAATGGCATCCTATTTCCAACAGTTAAATAATATAGGAGGATCAAGTCTTGTATCACAAAATCAACTATTGGAGGTGATCCCAAGGCTATTCAACAAGGGACAAAACAAGATGCTAATGAGAATTTTTTTGACAAAGGAATCAATATTACAACATTCCAGCTTCATCCGGATAAAGCACCTAGACTGGATGGGTTTCTGACACGCTTTTTCAAAAATGTTGGCACATTGTGGGTAGTGAAGTGGTTGTTGTCATAGAAAACTCAAGGAGCTCGAGTGTTGTCTTAAGGGAAATGAACAATACATTTGTTGCTTTGATTTGAAGAAGGAGATGCCATCGTCACTAGATGAGTTCAGACCCATAGCCCTCTGCAATACTTTATACAAAATTATGGCAAAAGCAGCAACAAACAAACTCAAAAAGATCTTACTAGAGATAATCTCAGAGGAGCAATCTAGGTTCATTCTTGGGAAGTCAATTATGGAAGAGGTCATTATTGCATAGGAAGCCATCCATTCAATTCAAAAAACTAAAAATTAGAGTATTCTATTGAAACTGGATATCAAAAAAACATATGATTGGGTGGATTGGAGGTTTATGTGTAGGGTGTTGTTGGCCTTTGGGTTTGACAAAAAAATAGGTAAATTGGGTGTTCAATTGTATTGATAGCCCTAGATTTTTATCCTCGTAAATGGCATCCCATAAGGTTTCTTTGAGGCATTGAGAGGGATTAGGCAGGGATATCCTCTCTCACCTTTTTTATTCATTATCATGGTAGAGATGCTAGGAAGGGCATTTAGCATCACAAGAAGTGCTAGGAAGGTAGAGAGAATTCAAATAACATTGAGAAATGTGCCTGCTGTTACCCATCAACAGTTTATAAATGATACTATGCTCTTTAGGGCTACAAAATGTTGCAAAGCCTATAAGCTCTAAAAGAAATACTAGATCTTTACTTGATCCCACAATAGTGGGTTCCACTTTTTGGCCAAACTTGACATTGAACTGAACTTTTTTAACTAAATCTTCACTTTCGAACACCTATAGATGCTAAACCATGAGGAATTTGAAGATGATGCAAACTATTGATTTGTGAAATTTTGTCTATAGATTCTAAAAATATATATTTTAAAAATTTTAGAATCAAATTGCATTTATTTTTCCATCTCCTTCAATAACTAGCTTTTAACACTAAACACCATTTTTAAAGAGTGATGTTTACTGTATAACACAAATTTTTTTTATGAAGAATAAAATTCTATTTTTTTCAAATTTAGATTTGTAACTATGATATCTAGCTCCTTCTTTTGGATTTATAGTTTTTTATTGAATATTTTTTTCTTAATTAAGTTTTGAAGTGAAACCAATTACAATTTAGACATAGGTTTATTGTATAACACATAACTTTTTTTGTATGTATCAAAATTCTTTTTTTTTCTTGGATCAAGGACATCAATACCAAGAGCATAGATATTTTTCATATTTTTTTGGTAATTACTATTTTTCCACACACACAGAACAAAGAGCTTGATTTTCAGTAAAAAACCTACATTCACAAGAAATAAAAAATAAATATAAATAATCAAATTAAATATATTTAAAATTATACTTTTTGGGAAGATTATAATAAGGAATACATACTTACAAAACATAAATTTTAAATGAATTCATTTGATCCCCCAAAAGGTAAATCAAAAGTGGTTTTTTATCAACATTTTGATAGGTGTAGAGGAGACTCCATTATATGTATGCTTTAAAACTAGTGGGTTCTATCCAAGGGGGTTTTATCTAAGGGGCTTTGATCAAACCCTCTTCAATTAAAATCCTTTAAATGGAACCATTTTAAGGCTTAAATCATTATATTTTCTAAAAATATGTGATTTCAACAAAAGCCAGGATGTCCCAGAAAGTGTAACCCATTGTATGTGATTGCAACAAAAATTAGGATGTCCTAGAAAGAGGCTTCTGGTTAGGATGTATGTGAAGTGAAATTAGAAGTCTTATTTTTTTTCATACTTCCCCACATAAAGAGTAAGAGATTATTAGAGTTCTGAGGTTTTGAAAAGCTCAATTACCATGCACATACCTGGGTTTGCCACTAGCAAAGGGAGTGGCAATAGGAAGCTATGTGACGCCCTGGTAAATAAGGTCAACAGTTGGATGTCATTATGGAAGGGGTAGTGTCTTTTGTGGGTAGGCATGTTAGTTATGCTAAAGGTTGGAATTTTTGTGCTTTGAATTTATTTATTGTCATTTATGGTGTTGCTCAAGGGGACATATCAATCTTTAAACCGAAGTATGAGGAATTTCTTATCGAAAGGAAATGTAGACAAGAAAAAGTTTGAGTCAATCACTTGGGATATGATATGCAAAGTGAAGGAAGCTAGGGGGACTAGATTAAGGGATCTATTGAGATAGAAGAAAGCATTGGTGGCCAAAATAATATGGAATATGTACACAAAGAGAAAGTTGAAATGGGTTTGGATCCTTCAGAATAAATACTCGAGGAACGAAAATGAGTGTAGCATCTTCACTACCAATACACTTCCCAAAGGCTCAAGAATTTGGAATTTCATGATGGAGTGCAGGTCGTTAATAAAAGAGTACTTATCTTAGGATATTCATGATGATAGTTTAGCCCTATTTTGGGAGGATTCATGGGGGGGTACCCTATAATAGATAGTTTGGTAGACCTACAACAGACGAAAGGTTTACTCACAAAGCTTTGGGGAAAGAATGTGATAGATTACTTGGAGATCAGTCATGTTGATGGGATCAACAAATGGCAATGGAAGGACTTTAGAAGGCTCAATCTTCCAACTGCAGAAACCATGTAGCTGCAATGTATTTAAGGGCATTTTGTATTGATTGAAGGTTATTCCATTGTAGTTTCCCAATATCAGGTGCTTCTTCTAGCCAAAGGAAACCATGGATATGTGTAGAGCTTATGTGTTGCCATTCATACTTGGTGGATTTTTTTGTTTATAAAGTATTTAAATGGTATCCAATGTAAATGGACGAGGGTGGTAACAATATACCTATACCAGTAGTTGGTTGCGCTGAGTAGTTTTTCCAAAGCCTCTTCACGAAATGCAATGAATCTATGGTGCATATAGTGTGCAAAAAGGTGTGGATTTTGAACAATGTTTTGTATCTTCCATTTATAAGTAGCTTGCAAATTTGAACGTGCAATTGATGGCATGATACTGTGCAGGTCTGGCCATTTTGTATCTTCCACACTGTGTGTAAAGAAAAGCGATGAGCAACCAACTTGGATAACCATATCAAAGAGCTCCCCTCTACAACGATTCCAAAAAGGGCATGTTCCACGAGTTCATGATCCAAAGCACATGAGTTGTTCAACAAGTTTGTCATTAGGTAGGTCCTTTAATCTTTGAAGAAGATCATAAATTATTGTTGGCAAGCATGTATGAATGTGCTTATGGAAAAACACATATGTTGTGGCTTGGCTGCGATGATGCATAAGAATATTGATTATGAAGTACCTGAAGCAAGGTTGTTGGCCAAACTTATCATCAAAGTACTTGAGCAAGTGGAGAGCATTTTCATGTAACTTAAATTCCTGCATGCATTGTTGTTTGAATGTAGCTATTCCTTTTGGAAACAAAGTGGGGAAAGCCATAACAAACAATCGTAAATAGTGGTTACTCATTGATGAGTGATGGCGAAATTGGTGGCCAATCCATAGACAAGGTTGGGTGCCCTTGATCTAGTTGCAATAAAGAACACAATTATTCAACTTCTCTACATGCTGGTGGAAGGCTAGCTACAAAGGAAGTCATGGGATGAATTTCTTCTTCAGAAAGGTCGACGATTGTAGCATCTGTTTGCATAGAGCTTGTAGATGTGGGGAAGGTAATTGTGGTTGTTGCATATAGGAGGTCGGTAATGTTAGTGGAAGCACTTGGTAGACATGCTAATGCAGCCTCATCTGATTGCACATTTATGTAGTATGGGTTGTGCGAGGTTTTATAATGCAGTGCCTCGTGCACATGTCCTCTACTCACGTAGAAGCTATAGTCTTTTTGGCCGATGTTTTTTTATTAAACAATAAGATGTCTAATTCATCTATATGTCTAGGAAAGTGGGTAGCAATCGTAGAAATATCTTGAGGAAAGAAAATAGTGTGCCCACTATATTTTAGCTGGCCTCCCTTTACATAGGTAACTTGAAGGATTGGGCTGACCCTTGCTATTAGCATCTCTTCAACTTGAGTTAGTTTTTCTAAACATAGAGGTTGCTCACCAGGATCCATGTTATTCCATTTTGAAAAGTGATGGCCTTTTTTTTCAGCCGCACATTTGTAACAAGTAGATAATCCATGTAATTGTTTTATTTTAATACCTAGATATCGTTCCATGCAAACTAGACAATTCGACATGTTTGCAAGTCTATCTAGTGTAGAACAAAAGGAATTTCTAGCAACAAAAAAAGTTTGAGCAAAGTTTGGAGGTAGATGGATATGGGAGGGGTCAATGGAGGAGGGGAGTGTAGATGTGGAAGTGCCATCAATGATGCTTTGTGCTCTTTCTCGTCTTCTTCTATTGATGGCATATTTTCTCGCATGGTAGTAAGTGCGTTGTTGTTGGTTACGATGGGATCATTTAACTTCCAATCTTGAATTTTCCAAATCCATTCAATATTTTCTGTAAGTTTACATAAAATGTTCAACATTAATGGGCATAACATCATAAAATCCTAGAGAAGTAACTTTTCTAATAGGGAAAAGTAATATAATTAAAGCTAAATACATCGAGTAGTAGGCAATAACATCGACTGGAAGAAAAACATTAGGAATCTTAGGAAACAACAAGATTGTATGTCATTGTAAGTTTTCATAAAAGGTGCAACAATAATGGAAATAACATCATAAAAGCTTGGAGAAGTGACTTTTCTAAAAGGGAAAAGTAATTTAAATAAAACTAAAGTGAAAATTGAATACATCGAGCAACAAGCAATAACATTGACTAGAAGTAAAGCTTTGTGAATCTTAGGAAATAACAAGATTTGTGAATAAATAAATGTTTGTTTTAGGGTTTTTGTAGTATTGCATGTTTGAAACTTGAAATGGATGTGAAATTGAACATATCTAGAATATTTTCCAATGCAATTGGAAGTACGGTAATAGAATTGGAAGTATAATTCTTTACAAAGGGAAACCTTGAAGTATTGATGCTCATATAGTGCAAGTAGATGTGTGATTTAATGCAAAAAGGTGTGAAAGTAAATTTTAGAGATGCTTACACAATAGAGTGGTTTGCAATTCAATAATGGAAAAGCTTACAAAATAGTTGTATGTGCAAATTAAGCATGTAACATGTATATATGCAAATATGTATATATGTTTTTTGTAACTGTTTGTTGTGCTTACAAATATGCAAAATTGCACATGACATAACATGTGTTCTTATAAAGAGTGCAATAGAGAAGATAAGCACATTTAATAGCTGTAATAACAATGCTTTGTGCTTCACACCCATCGAAAGCATTTGCTTCAATGGTAAGTGCTAGTAGAAACTCGTAGTTGACAACAGTGTCTAAAATTTGGCTAGTAGCATTAGGTTTTGCTAGTAAGAGCTAAAAATATTTTGCACAAACTCCTAACAATGTTGTCGTTGGTTCTTCAAATGCAGTAACATTAAGAAGATGACCTATACCATCTTGCAAGTCCATCTTGAGCATGTAGCTAAAATCACATGTAGCAATCTCTGCAGAACACTTGGGGCATTTAAATGCACTTGGGGTAATTTGGATAACCTTTTTCTTACACTTTTTGCTTTCCACCATGCGATGGAAAGACATGTAGTAGAAGTTGTCTAATTGGAGCTTTGTGATAGTGGCCTTTACACAAACATTCTATTTTTCAAGAGAGCTTGGTTTCACAATACTTGAAATAGGAATTGGATTTTCAAAATTTTGGGTCGACAAATGGCTCTTTGAGAGGGAAAGGCAAGGTTGGAAAATCCATGTAGTGGCATACCATGACTGTAATGTTGAGGCTTCAACCAAGTTGGGATTGATTATAATGGTAGTTGGAAAGATAGTATTTATAGATTTTCTAGACCATGAGGTTATACAACCACTCTTAATCAAAATAATTGGTGGGTTAGGTTGCAAGGGAAGGTCAACTAGTTGTTTCTAGAAATTTGTGGTACGACTTGATATGTCCATGATTGTAGCTATACACTTTATTGTTTCGGTGCCATCCCTCTTGTGTATGGTTGATGCAGAGGAGATAGAAGAATACCAATGAAATCTACAAGGGAATTAATAGGTAATGGCATTAATGATTCAATTCTTTTGATATGGTAGTTGTGCGTGGGTATAGTGGAGTCTGCGTAGGTGGATGGAGTTATGGTTGAGGAGTTGTGGAGAAATATTTCATAAGGATTTGTGCTACTACTATATTTTGTGTTCATGACTTTGATGCAGCAATTTGAGATGACATAAGTACTATTGAACTCAATCACATGGTAGAACCTGTCTACAAGTTCATTAAAGCAGGTAACATGTATCTTAGACCCTGCTTTATCTACAAAATCGAACCCAAAGACTTTCCCATCATTACATGCATTTTTGAACTCATGAATTGGACTTTTAGTCAAGGCACGACTCTCAATGGACCACTACTTATGGTTTGGGGTTAAGGTTACAATGGGATTTGGTTTGGATGGCGTGAGAGTGTGCTTGTCCCTCGATGATGTAAGTCATCAAGTGAAGTGCTAGGAGTTTGAGTGGTGGCGAATGACCCCTGAGAGCTGCTAGAGGGCATACAAATTGTAGCTTGATGAATAGCAGTTGGAGTTCCAATCATTGATTCATTGTTTGTTATTATTTCAAAACTATGGATTATGATAGCCCTACAATGAAAAGGACAATTTGAAAGTGAATGAAATGTACATGCTTAAACAACAAGAACTAAAAATTATAAGGTAATTATGCACATACATGAATTTATGAATTTTTTTGCAAATGTATTCTTTGAGGTGAACAATGGAGCCTTTGAATAAAGCCTCCTCCAAGAAAAGCTCATTGAACTAGGTGGGTAGCAATGCAGGATGTGTGTGCATCCCATCCAACAATTGTATATGATACTTAACAAGCATAGTTTGAGGTTGTTCAATGGTTTCGATAGATGCAACTTGTAGAAAGGGATCTACATCAGGCATGCCTGAAAGTATGCCGATAATGGCATTTATAGTTAATGCATACATGACGATGTGGAAGACACTGGAAGTGACTGGCCTGCAAGCAAAATGAGTGTAGGGAATTAAGGAATTCAAGAACATTACAGTAATATCTTACTCAGGTATGAAAATAGTTGAATTATTTGGGGTTGGGGCAAACAACAAGGTGGACGTTTTGGGTCTTATTTCGTTTGTAGGTTATTTGAATTATAACACTGATAAATTGTAAGTAAGTGGTCATTTAGTATGTGTAGAAGGGATAAACAATGCCTAAATATAACATTAAGGAGAATGTCAAAAAATATTGTATGCCATAAGTTAAGATTACAAGGGTTTATGCTAGTCTTTTGTTTGTTATTATGGTAGCATAAATAAGCATCAAAATTTTGTTGTGAACTATCCATATTAATGGGAAAGTTAGGATCTATGATTTAAGATTCATTGAATTGTAACATCACAACATTCAATTGAAAGGATATGCAAGTGTAAATTTGAAGAGCATAAAAGTATGGACTAACTCCAACATCATAGCATTAAATTAAAGGGAAATGCTTGATTATAAATTAGAAAAGAGCAAGTAATTTTTTAATTGTTTTATTATATATTACATAGCATAGAATTAAAGACCCTGCTAGTCATGTTAGATAATGAACATAGTAATTTGTAGGACACTTATATATTGAGTAGTATAGACAAGAGGGCACATATTATGTGCATGGATATGTATATGCTAGCTACATAGCATCAAAATATAGGCCTTTCAATTGGCCTAAGATTATTAACATCCAGATTTGTACAAAGGTTACATAGAAACAAGTTAAAGTAAACAATCACATATTGTGCAGGTACACCTCATATGCGTGTACTAGAGAGGGTGTTCCATCATTTTGATATTGGCGATCATAATAGATTTCCTTAAGAAAAGTGCAAAGGCCCTCTAGTTTAGTGCAACTCTTTTGGAACGAGGTAAGTGTCTCCTAAAGTTGTTCAATGTCCTCATTCTAATAAGGGTGATGTTTGGCAAACGACCTTGAATTTATGGACAATGTTTTGGCAATTGTTATAGTGGCAGCGAGATGTGCGGCATCAATTTCAAGGTTGTCTGGTCTATTGATAGATGCACAGGACTCTGCCACCATGGGTTGGGAAACCACATGGACATAGGGTGTGTGCATAGTATTTGGTGTATTATCTATCTCCTGAGATGAGTAACTAGGTAAAATATTATATAAGTAGTAAATAATGAACGAGAAAAAATCTAACTCGAAAGTAAATACAATTTGCCATAAAAGCTATGGAAACACAAATAGCATTATAACAAAGTTAACGACATAGATGTAAATAATATGACATCACTTAGTTTGACATGAACATGTTGAAGAATCGCATAAAAAGTATATGTGCCTGCTATCAAAATTTAGAAAAAGAACATGTTGACATATATATTACAATATTTATTGGAGTTTGCAAGTGTATATTCCAATCTTTAAGCAAATTTAAAATATCAAAGGGAAAAGGTACACGTGTCACATTTCTTGACATGACCTAAGTTTTCATAAAACACCCAAGAGTGTGGAAGATCAAGTAGAGAAAGATATGGTATATTTTGTTTGCATATATTTGTGTAATACCTAAGATCAATCGATAAGCCATTTAGGTGATAGCGAGTAGTATAGTAAGTGTAAAAGTTTCTACCTTTATTGGAAGGGTACACCCTAAAGGATTGGAAAATTGGATTGTCAAATGTGCCTATTTGTTTGCATTTCAAGAAATGAAAGATGATAAAAGTTTTACAAGCACATTGTCAGTAGAAGTTGTTGCACATAGATGAAAAGAGAGAAAGTATAATGATGTCAATTGGACTAGTTTTAGAGTTATATTTTAATATCATAGTGTTTGAGCATTGATTTAGAGGTACAAATATGGAATAGCCATTGCCCTATTCCATATTTTGTTTTGGAGGGACGATGCCCTGAAGATGAAAGACGTGGTTCACTATAAACTTCAAATAGCTGAAATATTTTGTTCCACTATAAACTTTGAATAGGTGAGAAAACTGTGAAAGCTATAAAAAAGTGTTATTCATACAAATAACAGTGGGTGTGGTGCATTCAATTGGAAATAACATAGTTTGAATGGTTGTTTATATTTTTTATTTTTTTAGACTGCAGGAATTAGTTGGGTATCTGCCCCCTATAAACTGCAGTGCACTTATAAAAAAATTTCACGTGACTGGTGGCACTGGTGCGAAATGCCCTCCGGTACCACGGGGATGGTGGAGAGACTAGACCTCGTGACCTCTTGCCTGCAATAGGATGCTTTAGCCAATTGAGCTAGGCCCACCACCCCGGTTGTTTATATTTTGTTTCATGTGAATTTGGTTGGAGAAAAAAAATTGTTACGATAAATTAATTTTTTTTTTGAATAATTTGTGTGAGGTTTCATCGGAGGAATCAGGGGCTTTGACAAGGTGTTATGGATTGCCAAAGAAAAGAAATCGGGAAAATATACAATGGGCGCTCTAGGTAAAACAAACTTAAAAAGTATAGATCAAAACCTTAATAATAAAGTGGGTGCTCTAAAATATTCAACTTTATGATGGATATTTGAAGCTAATAAAACAATATCTTTTAAAAACTCATGTTTATGAATTTATAATACAATGGGTGTTGATAAGTCCAAGTTTACAACAGGATGTTGAAGTTCATAATACAATGGGTGTTCAAAAGAATGAAGTTTAAGTTGACATTTAGTCTATGTTTGGTGTAAGTACATGAATTATAGGCGATCTTGATGTATCTACCACATATACACTTGGATACAATAAATTGAAGCTTGATATTGTGGTAGTGGCTAAGAATAAGCCTATGTTTGTAAACCTAGCGTAGCATACTTACTGGAACCTTGCAGGCCATAGCAATGGAAACATACTATGAAACTATTGACATTAAAATATACTCCTACTAATAAGGCCCTTATTCCCACAAGCTAGATCTTGCCTGTGAAAGGCATCCCTTTGGATTTTACCCAAGAAGCTACTGTTGGGGCAAGATAAATGAACTTCCTAGAAGATATGATCATAAGTATGTTCTTAATAGTAAGAAGAATTTCAAGAACCCTAGTTGAAACCTTATTTTTAGGTTGCAGCTTGCCAAATTGGAGAAGTGAAAGGTCAATACCAACGAGTTAAAGTTTGGAGGATCAAAAACCAATATTAGTGGGGAAAGCAACAAAAATGTGCTAAAATAGCCAAAAAATCTGGCAAAAAATGATGAGAGGTTGAGTTTTGTTAGGGTTCCTTCTATGAACGAGGCGAGTTGTAAAAGCGTATTGATAGCTATGTTGCGCTCATATCAATGGAACACTAAATTTGTGTTTTTTCTCCTCTCTTTCTGAAACGCTAATCAAGCTGGCTCATGATGTAGAAAATGTGTTTGAAAAAATGCACCAATGAAATATTCTGCACAAATAAACAAAAATCCACCAATGTACAGGTTTCGTGGAAAGTTCTTTGAGGCAAGGGAAAGGGACTTACCTCAAGATTTTGCACTAATTGTGTTTTATGTCAATGATGCTGGGGTGAAAAAGGTGCATAGTTTTTTGGAACAATATTATGACGCCCACCTGTGTGCACATAAAAAAACACTAATTTTAGAACTAGGTAAAGCGTAAAAATTGCCAAAAACCCGTAATGAAACGAGAAGTGTCTTACCTCAAGATTCTGCAGAAATGGTGTCAATGGTGTCGAGGAGGAAAATGTGGAGAGCTTTTCAGAAGACTAGTACAAAGCCCTAATGAAGAAACAAATATTTTATCATGAAAGGCATACCTATCGTCCACATATGGTGACTGTCAGGCGATAGTAAATGCATTACTACAATTTTGGATATTTACATTGCCAAATGCGAGCCATAATTAAATGCAATAAGTAGTTTGGCGTGACGTGAATAATTTAATCACCAAAGGATGAATGATCGACTGGTAGATTGATATTTACATCACCAAAGGATGAATTAAATGCAAGTGGAATTGATTGACTATAGATTTTTACTATGCCAACCTACTTGCCTCCCTTTAAAGGATCAATGGTTGTCGATAACTAAACTGCCTTGCAGATCACCTCCATGTTTTGTAGCCATTGAGAAACAAAAAGAGCTTCAAAAGTTCAAATAAAAATATGCCTTCGACATAAGAAAACAATAAATTAAAAAAACTATATAAATAAAGTTTCTTTTCACTAAACAAAACAATTTAAATACTAGAACACGAATGATGAAATGAACAAAAGCAAATGTAGGAAACACTAATGATGAAATGAATAAAAGTAAATGTAGGAAAAGGACTCTAGGATTTATTTCTATGTAAATTCTAATTTCTATAAGACTTTGACTTTTGAGGAGGGCTTTCACACGGTGAAGATGCTTGTGAACCCGCTTTCGTCCATAAACCACATCTATCCATGCTACACGTTTGCTTACCTAGACTTTTCACCTTGTACTGAGCATTCAACATGACCCCACTTCTCCTCCTCTTCATTTTCATACACTGCACTTGCCCGCCCTTTCACATGGTTTAGTGAGCGAAGTCGGTGAAAGAGACATAAAAGATGCGTCTCCCCTGCTTTCCTGCGTTTTCCCCCAACAAATGTTATCTACTCATTCTCTGCTACGCCTGTTGCTCGCTACTTTCTTCTTTATTTCTATACATCTCCGTCTTCGCTGCATCCTCTCACTACCATTAGATTACCCTTTTGCTTCTCAAGCATTTCTGCATTAACCCAGAAATATATTTTCCTGGTGTCTGTTCGCCTCAATTTATAGCAAACCCTCAGCTAAGCCTGTCAAGTATATCAAATCCCAAGCCCCTTCTTTGTTTCTGATGGCAGCCCCTTCTGACTCCGCTGGACAACCCAAGTATGGCCTAGGAAATGCTTTTGATGGCCTTAGAATTGTCCTATCTGCCCCTGCTGCAACCGGCCAACAAGTGTATCCCAGAAGAAGCGCTTTTGATGGCCTAATAGTATCTACTTCTGCTGAATCCTCCTCCGGAATGAAACATCTGCCCTACGATGTCTTCATAAATCATCATGGAGAAGATGCTAAACACACGGTGGCTAACACTATCCACCAGAAGTTAGATGCTACTGGACTCAGAGTTTTTTTGGACAAAAATGAGCTGAAGCTTGGGGATTTTTTCCCTAGAGCTTTAGAAGAAGCGATGGCTAGTGCTTCACTTCACATATCCATTTTCTCTGAGAATTATGCACAATCCCCTTGGTGTTTGGCTGAGTTGGCATTCATGCTGCAAACCGGCGTCAAATTTATCCCTGTTTTCTATCATGTTGAGCCGTATACTTTAAGATGGGCGATTGAAGGAAAAGGAATTTATGGAGAGGCCTTCAGCAAGCATGAAATGAAGAGCAGGTACACCTCAAATACTGTTCCTCTGTATTGTCTGTTGGATGCCCTTTTGAACGTAAATCTTAATTAATTAAAATAAAAATATGTATTATTATCAAATATTCTCAATTATTATTATTTTATCTTTTTTATTTGTCATGTATCAGAGTTGAGTTAAGTTTGTTCTACTGTGCTTGCATGCTGTTCCACCTGAGCAGATACAGCTCACAACTGCTTCATAGCTGGAAGTTGGCACTCCATAAAGCTTCCCTGTACAATGGTGAGATCATTAATAATCAGGGGTAAGTACAAAATAATCTTTCTACAATGAAGATATTTATATGTTTCTTCAAGTGTTTATTTCATTCATATATCATAATTTTTTTTAAATAAGTGGATATTTCTATATTTTTACATAATTTTTTTAAAAATAATTATGTTAGTGATAAATTATAGAGTGTGATTTTGTGGCTACACCACCTATTACATCATCAATAGAAATTTAGAAATCTCGCTAAGTCATCTCTATTTATGAATGAATGGTTATATGACTTGATTGATGACTTATACCTCCTCAATCCAAGTACCCTGCCTAGATAGACAAGGCATATCAATGGCTTTAGCCTAGTTGACCTCACCTTGCTCACATTGTCCTTCTTGAATCCTCTATAAAACACTCAACATCATTACTCCTCCATGTTTGTTACTTTGTTGTTGTACCTCCCACTAGTCGTGCATTCCCAACTCTTTGGAAATGAATACGTACTTTACATGTTTTGAATTTGCACCACTTCTAGGAAATTCACTTTTATGTTAGGTGAATTTATTTTTGTAAAGAAAAGAAGCATAATAAATTTGTTCAAAAGAAACAATATATATACATTGAGAATTAATACACAACAAAATAGAATATGTAATATATTACTTGGGAAAACCTTTATGGATAAATAGCAAAATTCTATTCTATTGTAAAAAAAATTACGGTTAACCAATACAATAAGAACATCTTACTTCACACTTAAACATGCACCAGTACTTATAGACACATCAAAAGCAATTTTGCATATTACATGAATCATAAAAAAGATAAAACATTAATTATAAAAAAATAAAAAAAAAACCAAAATAAAACCTAATAGTTTAATTAAATATGTTCAATTTTTTGATATAAAAATACTTCTGCACTCCTTACCTAAGCTTTTCCCCAAGAAATAGGTATTATCAACTCATTCACTACTACATGATTTGCTTGCTTCTTTCTACTTTATTAATATGCAATTCAACTCCATCTTTTACTCATCACACCATTACCATTAGCCTTTTGTCTTTCAAGCATTTATGCATTAATCCAACTTTATTTGTTCTCCTTGTTTTTGTCCCTCAATTTATAATAAAGCCTTAGCCTTAGTCTATGAAGCATTTCAAACAACAAGTTTCTTTTATCAACATTCTTTTGTATTTCAATTTGTATGTAATGGTGATTTATTCTCTTCTAACATTGTGGACAACCCAAGTAAGGCCTACAAAATGATTTTGATGATTAAGAATTGTCCTACCTACTCCCGCAACATCTAAATAAGTGTATTTTGATGGTCTAAGAATTGCCCTGCCTATTTCAACTTTGGATACAATAATACCCTTTGCTTATACTTTTGTTACCTCCTCATCTAGAACGAAATATATGTTATATGATGTCTTCATAAATCATTGTTGACAAGATGTCAAACACATGCTGGCTAGAAGTATGTACAATTCTCTTGATGCCATGAGACTGTGAATGTTTTTCAAGAAAGATGAGTTCAAGCTTAGGGATTTATTGCCTAAAGCTTTAGAAGAAGCCATGGCTACTTGCTTCAATTGATTTTAGAGAATTATGCACAATCCACTTAGTGTTTTAAGGGATTAGCGTTTATGGTGAAAACTTGCACCACAATTATCTCTATCTTTTATTATATTGAGCCTTTTGGCATAAGGTGGGTTGTTGGAGGAAAAGAAATATTTGTAGATGCCTTCTCTAAGCATGGAAAAAAGGATACATACAATGTAGAATTGTTTTAGTAGTGAAAACAAGCATTTTGAGAAGTTTCATGTTGTATTAGCGGCATCATTAAGAATAGTAAGTGCCTTGATGCTCTTCCTCTCGTTAGAGGTTAAGTGACACCTCTTTACACATTTTTTAATTGTAAAGTACTTGTTATTTTTCATTTGCTCTATATTCATTCACTTGAAATCTTATGTTGTGATTTTAATTTAAATTTGATAATCATTTACACGTCAAACAATTAATATATAATATTTATACAATGTACATATAAGTATATAATATTCATTGTATTTTAGAAAGTAAAAATAAAATAAAAGAATTATAGAAATAAGGAATAATGACTTTTACAAAAGTAAATTTGAAATTTACATAAAAAAATAAAATAGCTTTTCAAATAAAGATAAAATAAATAATATAATAAATAAAATAATTCTAAAAAAATTGTGTATCATAATATATAAATATAATTCTAAAATAAAATAGAAATATTTAATATATTTATATTAATATTTATTATATTTTCCAAAATAAATATAAAACAAATAATATTCAAATTATATAATTCTACAAATAAAATAAAATAAAATAATAAATAATATAAATAAAATAAAATAATTTTTAAATAAATAAAAAATCATTTTGTAACTTAATGTTTTTAATAAATATATTTTCAATGTGTTTTAATTTTTATGCACAGCTAATAAAATATGTTTATGTTTCTACGGGCATATTCGAAACCATACAATTCTATTAAGGGCATTTTTTTTTGTTTATTTTAATAAGTCAATAAAAAATTTGCTTGTCAGGGTCTGGTGACGCTTACACATCTTTTCGAATTTTGTTCCCTTTGAATATTTAATGGTGTTCTACATGTTGATTGTTCAGTGACGAGGAGAAGGCGGTGAAGAATGTGGTTGAAATCGTATTAAAAGAATTGGAGAAGGCGCTATTAGATGTTGCCAAGCATCCCGTGGGTTTGGATGAAGTTGAACAAGACTTTCATGACAGGATTGCACTTCAATCTGCTGGGCCAGTACAAATTGTGGGGATCTACGGAATGGGTGGTGTGGGCAAAACTACCCTTGCAAAGAGACTCTATAACAAAAAATGCTTGACCATTGGTAAGTCAAGTTTTCTTTCCGATGTTCGTGAAGCTGCAAAGAACAAGGAATTAAATGAGAAACAAAAAGAGCTTCTGGAGGACCTGGACCTTTATAGCAGAGATTTTAAAAATGTAGACAAAGGCAAAGAGATGCTAAAAAGCCGTTTGAAATCTGTTTCTGTGCTCATCGTTCTAGATGATGTGGATCACATAGATCAATTAGATGCTCTGTTGCCAGCGAGGGAGAGCCTTGGCCATGGAAGTTTGATTATTGTGACCACACGGGAGTTGAGTGTCCTTAGAGCAGGAGGTATCTCCACTCAAAGTCAATATAAAATGAGAACACTGAATGACGTTCATGCCAAGCAGCTTTTTTGTTGGCATGCATTCGGACAATCCACTCCATTTTTGGGATTCGAAGATCTTGCTAAAAGTTTCCTAAATGCTTGCCATGGTCTGCCTTTGTCACTCAAGGTCTTCGGGGTTATGCTTTGTGGGGAGTCTAGCAAGAAATATTGGGAGTCTCAATTAAACAAAATGTCCAGAATAGTGCCAGACAACATCAAATCGAGGCTCAAAATAAGCTATGATGCTCTAGATAAAGAAGAGAAAGAGATGTTTTTAGATATAGCGTGTTTCTTCGTTGGATGGAGAAGCAGTAGGGTCATTGCAGTATGGGACGGATCAGAGTGGAATGGTCTGCACAGTTGGCAAAGGCTTGTGAATAAATGTCTTGTTGATCTAGACGAGAAGAATCTCATCAGAATGCATGAGCATTTGAGAGATTTGGGAAGGGAGATTGCAAATCAACAGTCACCATATCGTCTTTGGTCTGAAAGGCAGATTATCGAGATTCAGCCTCAACAGGTGAAGTTGGTGCTTTCTTTTATGGCTTTATTAATCATGGCATGGGAACAAGCTCCTCCCTGAGCCTGCCTTCTAGTCAGTTCTATTGCTTTAAAATAATTCTTATTTTTACTTTTGACTATTCAGGAAGCAGTTCGAATCCGAGGAATTGTAAACTCATTTGGTGACAATTGTTTCCCCCGGCAAGGAAATATCATAATAAACACAAGCCAAGGAGAGCATATCCTCTTGCCAGGCTCGCTTGGATTGAAGATTTTATTAATGAGGAACATAGCGAACTATTAAGAGAACTGGTCTGCCTTCTGTGTGATAGATTTCAGCACAAAAATCTTCCGTCGTGGCTTTCATTGAAAAAATTAAGAATTTTAAAACTTTCCTGCCCCGACAGATTAGAATGTTTGTGGGATGGTGATGCGGATGTAAGTATCTTGCTTTATGGTACTTTAAAAAAGGTTTGGAATTTTTTTTTTTAATTTATGCTACGTATGCTAATTGTATCGCAAATTGGCTGTAGGCTCCTTTGCAGTTAAGAGAATTGGTTATTTCCATGGCCGGCAATTTGGAGAAGATAGAAAGTTTAAAAAGCCTGAGGTCATTGGAGACACTCCTCATATATGACTGTACAGAATTGAACACCCTTCCAAGTCTTGCAGAGGCAACTTCTCTAAAAGAAATTCAATTGAGAGACTGCAACAAATTGGAGAAGATAGAAAGTTTAGAAAGCCTGAGATCATTGGAGACACTCATCATACATGACTCTACAGAATTGAACACCCTTCCAAGTCTTGCAGAGGCAACTTCTCTAAAAGAAATTCAATTGAGAGACTGCAACAAATTGGAGAAGATAGAAAGTTTAGAAAGCCTGAGATCATTGGAGACACTCATCATATATGACTGTACAGAATTGAACACCCTTCCAAGTCTCGCAGAGGCAACTTCTCTCAGAAGATTTGATGTGAGACGTTGCACCAAATTGGAGAAGATAGAAAGTTTAGAAAGCCTGAGATCATTGGAGACACTCATCATATATGACTGTATAGAATTGAACACCCTTCCAAGTCTTGCAGAGGCAACTTCTCTAAAAGAAATTAAATTGAGAGACTGCAACAAATTGGAGAAGATAGAAAGTTTAGAAAGCCTGAGATCATTGGAGACACTCATCATATATGACTGTACAGAATTGAACACCCTTCCAAGTCTCGCAGAGGCAACTTCTCTCAGAAGATTTGATGTGAGACGTTGCACCAAATTGGAGAAGATAGAAAGTTTAGAAAGCCTGAGATCATTGGAGACACTCATCATATATGACTGTACAGAATTGAACACCCTTCCAAGTCTTGCAGAGTGCAACGCTGCACCAAATTGGAGAAGATAGAAAGTTTAGAAAGCCTGAGATCATTGGAGACACTCATCATATATGACTGTACAGAATTGAACACCCTTCCAAGTCTTGCAGAGGCAACTTCTCTAAAAGAAATTAAATTGAGAGACTGCAACAAATTGGAGAAGATAGAAAGTTTAGAAAGCCTGAGATCATTGGAGACACTCATCATAAATGCCTGTACAGAATTGAACACTCTTCCAAGTCTTGCAGAGGCAACTTCTCTCAGAAGATTTGATGTGAGACGCTGCACCAAATTGGAGAAGATAGAAAGTTTAGAAAGCCTGAGATCATTGGAGACACTCATCATATATGACTGTACAGAATTGAACACCCTTTCAAGTCTTGCAGAGGAAACTTCTCTCAGAAGATTTGATGTGCAACGCTGCCCCAAATTGGAGAAGATAGAAAGTTTAGAAAGCCTGAGATCATTGGAGACACTCATCATATATGACTGTACAGAATTGAACAACCTTCCAAGTCTTGCAGAGGCAACTTCTCTAAAAGAAATTAAATTGAGAGACTGCAACAAATTGGAGAAGATAGAAAGTTTAGAAAGCCTGAGATCATTGGAGACACTCATCATAAATGCCTGTACAGAATTGAACACCCTTCCAAGTCTTGCAGAGGCAACTTCTCTCAGAAGATTTTATGTGAGACGCTGCACCAAATTGGAGAAGATAGAAAGTTTAGAAAGCCTGAGATCATTGGAGACACTCATCATATATGACTGTACAGAATTGAACACCCTTCCAAGTCTTGCAGAGGCAACTTCTCTCAGAATATTTGATGTGCAACGCTGCCCCAAATTGGAGAAGATAGAAAGTTTAGAAAGCCTGAGATCATTGGAGACACTCATCATATATGACTGTACAGAATTGAACACCCTTCCAAGTCTTGCAGAGGCAACTTCTCTAAAAGAAATTAAATTGAGAGACTGCAACAAATTGGAGAAGATAGAAAGTTTAGAAAGCCTGAGATCATTGGAGACACTCATCATATATGACTGTACAGAATTGAACACCCTTCCAAGTCTTGCAGAGGCAACTTCTCTCAGAAGATTTGATGTGAGACGCTGCACCAAATTGGAGAAGATAGAAAGTTTAGAAAGCCTGAGATCATTGGAGACACTCATCATATATGACTGTACAGAATTGAACACCCTTCCAAGTCTTGCAGAGGCAACTTCTCTCAGAAGATTTGATGTGAGACGCTGCACCAAATTGGAGAAGATAGAAAGTTTAGAAAGCCTGAGATCATTGGAGACACTCATCATATATGATTGCACAGAATTGAACGCCCTTCCAAGTCTTGGAGAGGCAACTTCTCTAAAAGAAATTGAATTGAAAGACTGCAACAAATTGGAGAAGGTAAAAAATCTAAAAGGTCTGAAATCATTGGAAACACTCAAGATAGGTAACTGTCCAGAATTAGATGGGCTTCCAAATCTTGCAGAATTAACTTCTCTGAAAAAGTTTGATTTGTTAAAGTGCCACAGATTGGAGAAAATAGAAGGTTTAGAAAGTCTAAGATCATTGCAGACGCTTAGTATAGAGGACTGTCCTGCATTGGACACCCTTCCAAGTCTTGAAGAATTAACTTCTCTAGAAGAATTTAAATTGAGAAAATGCCACAAATTGGAGAAGATAGAAAGTTTAGATCAATGATCGACATCATTGAAGAAGTTGGAAGTGCATGCCCTCTCGAAGGGGCCGTTTACAGTCAGCTTGGAGCACCGTGAGTGATTGAAGTCACTGGTAGTTGTAGCAAACGACAGACCCGCTGTTGAACCATTCATCAGTAACATACAACTAATAGAAAATAGTTGAATTAGAAATATAAAAGTCTATTTATTATTACGAGGCATCTGGTTTTGTGCTGGCTGTGCCTTTTGCAAACAATGTGCAGAAATGGCCAAGGGAAGTGATAATATGCACGAGGGCAGTGATTGATGTGGGCTCGCTGAAAAACTTCTGTACCTCTTTTCCTCTGAAAAGCGTAGTTGAATTTGGGTTATTTGGAGGTGTAGCATTGAGTGTGCCGGAGAGTGCCGCCAATGCCATTCTGATATGCTTTATTATAGATTATGTTTGTCCAAACTTACTCTTCCAAATACGCACAGACAGATGCAATCATTTTAATGCCGAGATGACTGATGGAAAATGGCTATGGATGGGCATTTTCCCACAAAGTTCAGATTGGCTTCAGTCAAAACGATACGAGATTTGGGCATTAAGCGAGGGCAAAGATGTAAAAGTGAAAGAGGCATGGTTAGTGATGGGCGAAGAGGGGAGCATAGTAGAGGCTTTTCATCAGCTTTCCCAAGGGTAAGAGTGCTGAACTAGTATTATATAAAATAACAGTTGTGAATCTTTTTCTCAAATTTTTTTTTTTTTTTGATTTGGCTATGGTCAAATATATATTTGTGATGGTGTAATAGGAAGAATTCCAGGTTAGGATAGATGCAATAAGGCCACAATATTAGCAGTCTATCTGTTGGAGACAGATTAATCAAGGCATTGAATAAGGGAGGCAATGAATAAGGGAAAGTATAATTAAATTATAAATAGTTATAAATGTATAATAGATTATTTGGTTTTATTGAAAAATGATTGTCTTTTGTTAATAATGAATATCTTGTATATTTCAAAGTTTGGATTTGTATTTAGATAGTCTTGTGTGTAGTGTTGGTTTTCAAAATATTTATCTAGACATTGCATTTAAAAACAAAGGTTGTGGATGAATATCAATTTAAGATAATGAGATAAAGGCATTATTAGATCATAGGTATTTAAAGACCAATTCATGAGGCGACTCCTTTCCACTTTAAAAGTGAAAATATTGAGTAGAGAATGTTAAGTTTTTCATATATTTTTTTGAAAATGTTAAAATGGAGAGGAAGAAGAATGAATAAAAATGTGAATAGACAATGGAGAGATTATGTTCAAGTGAATAAAATTGGTAAAATATGAGTGTTGTTTATATTCAAATAATATAGCAATTGTTTCTAAATAATTATAGTGTTAGAAAAAATACTTTAAAAAAATTAAACCATTTTTAATATTGTTACAAATAATTATTGATATTAATATTTTTTTTATTTTTTATATATTCATTATATTTTTAAAATGATAAGATTTTTATAAACCAGCAAAATCAATTAAAGATACTATTGAACGACTCATTGCAAAAATATTAAGTTGGTTTACACAAATGTTGAATGACTCTAAAATTAATATTTAACTAGCATTTGTTAAGCTAACATTTTTTAGTTCCTGCCGGTGGCAGGTATACTTATGCTTTCACCTAGGTCTATTTTGTTTGCAAATACCAACCAATAGAAGTGACGAATTAAACTATGGGTACAAATTTTTCTAAAGTTTATTTTTGTCATATTTATTTAATATTTTTCACACACATTTTGTCAAATTCTATTGGACAATCGATGACTACAGTCATATTTTGGATGATGTAATCAATTTGAATATTTTATGGTTTTGTCATCTATTCGGATTTGAACACTCTTCCTGCATAGTGCATTTGTAGTGGGTAGTGCTTTTTACTATGCCACTTGACTATGGAGACTATTGAAAACATAATGCATCTTTCTGGTTTGGCATCGAAATAATTGTTTTAGTGGAAGAGTGGTGTAGTTGGTAGTGTGTTTTCCTGTGCCAATTGACTACAGAGACTATTGACTGCATTATTGCAGCTAACGGCCGACAAAATGATTGTATGAAGATTTTTTTTGATTAAAAAACTCAATAATACGATTGTCTTCGAATCTTCATTTATTGCCATACTATAAAAAAAAATCCAAGGTTTTATAAATACATTTTATGAGTTCGCAAATTGTGGGAAAAACACTGGGAGTTTCTGAAGTGCTGTGCAGTCTTCGACAACGAAAATACGCTGATTCAAAATTTAAACAGGTGCATTTTTTTTGTCAGATTTGCTGTATGGTTTTGCGATTGAAAATAGTTTTAATATTTGCAGATTTATAAAGAATGTTTTAGTGAATGGGTTTTGTATTTGTTTCGATTTGTCAGAATGGAAAGATTTTCATTTTGAAACATGTATATAGATTAGTGCTTAGTATTATAAAACATCAGTTCTCAGCTGTACGTTTGTTGAGCATTTTTGTGTGAAATTTTTGCTTCTTCTTTCTTCTGTCAATACAAAATATTTTTTACCTGAAACCGACATGGGTAAATTGTCCTCCCAAAATGAGAAATCCGAAGATAAAATCTCCGTTTTTTTGCTGAAATTTGTTGAAACCCTTCTTCTTAAAGTTTTCAGAGACTGTTGTGATCAACTTGACTACGTCACAAAAGCAATCATGATGTTAAGACTGATCTTAGCTTTCCATAACTATGTTCTCTCTGTACTTTTGACAGTTTCTTATTACTTCTAAATACATTCTTTTAACTGCTTTTAAGGCATTTCGCTGTTTCACATGCTCCATTACTTCTGTTGGTGGTTTCGAAGATATCGCTGAACCAGAATTTGTAGACATCTGAGTTCACTTATCCACTCAGGCAGCCTTTGCAGATGTCGACACCAAGATAGATCGAGCAAGACAAGACTCTTAAGTCTTCTCACACAGATTGGTACCTCCTCAATATTTGTCCTTGATAAATTCAAAAGCTTGAGAAGCTTTAGCTGTCCAACACACAGGGGCAAAGTGGAGATCTTAGTTTCACTCAAGTCGAGAACTGTTAATAATCTCATTGGGATGAAGAAGTTTGCCTTCAAATTTTCAATGGGATTTTTATAAAATGAGAGAGTTCGAAGAGACCTCGGACAAGAAACCCCACTCTGTGTTATCCCCTTTTTGGGCAGTAAAATTCTTTTCACAGATGTGAAAACATCTTCAATAACAAATTTACATCTGTTTTCTTTAGATATATCAATAGCCAAATCAAACAGCAAGTCGTGTACCTTGCAATATTTGACGAAACCCAAATCCTCCAATATTTCAAGCAAGCACAAATTGGCCAATTGATATAAATAACCCCAAGCAACATCCAACTTGTCTTCTCCTTGGGGAATGAATCCTTCTACTATCCAGAGATTTATGAGATATTCACAATTTATCTCCTCGTCCTCAGGTAAGAAGGACAAATAAGAGAAGCAGGGCTTAAGAGTTGTAGGCAAAGAGTCATAACTCAATCTAAGAATCTGTAAAACTGGGTCTGTGTTAAGATTAACAACCTCAATGAGCTGAAGCAATTTGGAGTTCCACTCACTTATTTCTGTGGAGACGGAAAGAGAAGCTCCTATTACCTTGAGAGCCAATGGCAACCTCCCGCACTGCTTTACAATTCGAGAAGCTATCACTTGAAGATGATACGGTGGGAGATTACCACCGAAAGCATGGGCACAGAACAGCTGCCAGCTCTCTTCCTTTGATAAAAGCTTCATCTCGTAAAGGGAAGCGCCAAGGTTTTGACAAACATCCCTGCTTCTCGTTGTAACCACCACTTTGCATCGGCTCTCATGGTCAATTGGAAGACCAAGGCTCGTAATGATGTTTGTATATGTTTGTTTAATGTTCACATTTGTAGATCATCCTAATGGTATCACTATATTTATCAGTAGATCTGTCAACATTGGTTATATTTATTAGCAGATGTTTCACAAACGTTAAACAGAAAACTTGATCCCCTGTAACCTGAGCACTTGCGATTGAAAAATTCTTTGGCTAAAGTGGTCTTTCCAGACCCTCCGCTCCCATAAATACCGATTATCCCACCCCTCTCGTGACACTCTAGCCGGCAAGACTGGCAATGCTTTTCAAAATCTTCTATAAGCTCATTGAGTCCGACCTTATATCTTGCAACCTGCAGAGGAACGTTTCTTTTTTCCATCACATTTCTTTCAACCTCGAAATGAATGTTTCCCTTTCTCAACAGTTGCTCTACTTTGAACACAAGGCATTTACAAAGCTCATTCATATCACTGCAAAAATACCATAAACAAAACTTCAACTACAAAATAGTTGTAAGACTGAACCAATGAATTGAATGGGAAAACAAAAATTCAGTATATAAATATAAACTATTAATCGAAAAACAAAATTATGATATTGCTATCAGAATTCAACCCTGTAGCATAAACAGGAAACGCCAACATGGAAGGGGAAACAGCTAAACAGAGTTTTCACAGTTATGGAGTGACATCTATTCTCAACCGCAGCTCACTTCTTTCTTTTTCAATAACTGTAACTGCAGTCTAGGCTGAAGGACAAATATTTAAGCCCCCCGTCAAATAACTGAAATTCGCAAAGGAATAAAATTTGGCCTATTGGCTTTCATACAATAAGGACTTAGGCATAATTACTTATAAGCTAGAGAAATCTTATAAAGCAGGATAACTCACTACTTTTCAACGTTATTTGCTTCCGCGAAATTTGTCCCATTCCCATGTTGCCAAGCCTTGTCGGCTGGGCTTAAACGTCACACAGCAAGCAGCGTTGACTGCTTAGGTTTTTGTGACTCTTTAACTCAAGGTCTCTTTAATTCAACTCTACCTGCTTCTTTAACCCAAACCTTATCTCAGTTACCGCATTCTGGACATTAAAAGTTTTCCACATTACCCGTGTGTCGCTACATTTTTATAGAAATATTTATGCCATGTCCTTTATTGGTTGCATTGAAGAATGGTCTATAAACTTAGCATTTATTTAAAATGATAAGGTTATATTTAATTTGAATTTTTTATTTAATATATATTATTTTTATTATATTTTTTATATGAAAATTTAAATATTGAATTATAATTTTTTAAAATTTAAAAATATTTAGAATATTATGAAAAATAAATAAAAATTGTATTGAATAAAGTAAAGATACAAAGAATATTTAAAGGTAGTTGAATGAGACCTAAAAATATACATCTTATCAAGGATCACAATTTTTTTCATATTTGGGCAAGGTTTTTTACATGAATTGTTTTCAGTTGTAGATCTATGGTTTTGTAAAATTAAATTATTCTTTGTTTTTTCATTGTTAATGATAGCATTCTCTTTTTTTTTTCTATTTTTTTTATTTATTTTGACATGTAATCAATACGTTATTTATAAGAATTGTAGTTGGAAAAGGCAATGTATATCGTTTTTATGTTCCTGAAATAGTAACAAAAATAATTAACGTATAATGTAGAATTTATTTTTTAATATTGACAACCTAGGAATTATATTCTTATCATAGAACCAAATGAAGCATACATTATTTACATCATTCATTTTTTGACGATGTAGAATTGGAGAGGTTTGGTTTTGGCAAAAGCATTTTTGTGTTAAATTTTGTTTCATTATACTCTTGAAGTTGATAGTATATGCAACATGGTTTAATACTAAAAATGCTTTGGCTGAAATAAAAGTTGTCCATTGCAAGTATCTATATCGTAAACATGATGTTACATATTTGAAGAATGCAAACCATAGTTCATTAAATATTGAAGAAATGGTATTTTAGTACCAACACCTATCCATGTATTTGCCAAAATTGTCCTCGAGAAAAATAAAAGATGACAATTAGTGTGAATGAAAAAATATTTATTATTCATTGTGATTTTGTTGTTAATTAACACTGGTTAGAAATACCTGTAGATGTGGCCATTTCACATGAAGTGCGATTTCTAGTATAATTGTCCAAAGGGGATTTGTAATGACATTACATTACAAGAAAATTGATTAACAAATGTATACCATTAAGGTGTTGTCTAACCATGCAAGTCACAGAAAATTGATGTTGATCTGTAGAATTGAACCCATTCCCTTGTCAAGACAAAGGACAGTCGCTGTTCATCTAGAATGTTTGCGCAAAATCCTCTTTGTCAAAAATACAAGATGACAAATACCAACAATGGAAAAATGTTATAACTGAAACTAAAGTTGCAAAAAATGTCTACCATTAAATTTTGTATGAATTCTAGGAATGACATTTTTTGTATGAGTAACTGTAAAGCAATATCTCTGTTGTCAAGTGGCATTAGCATGGCTAGACAAGCACAAACTGACCCCTATGATATAAAGGGTATCATCTCATTAAATTTCAATCTTCACCATAGTTAAAAAAATGCGTTTCCCTTGTAGTTGTAATCAACATGATTAGCTTAAACTGAGTAGTTCATAAATGGAAAGAAGTAACTTGATGATACTCTTAAAAATCATATAAAGCAAAGGTTCATGTGTAGCCTTTTCAGTGTATTTAATCATCATCAAAGGCATTTTCACATCAAATTTCAATATGGGGCATAGTTGAAATTTTAAAATTTCCTAAGATTTCTTTGTTTTGACAAAAAAAATCTAAGAGTTATGTCATTGGAATTGTGAAAATTTCTCATTTTTGAGAAAGCAATTTGTCATTAGAATGCATATTTAAATCCATCATCTTTTGCAATTGAAGGACATCAAGGCAACATAATGAGCAAATTATGCAAAAGGAATACAAATGTTGACAATGGCTATGACAAGATGATGTTAATGGGATTTGCAATTTTGATAACAGAAATGTTGATCCTCTTTGCATTGCTCATCTTAGTAAAAAAAACATCTCATTTTATAATATTAACTGTAGCAAGTGTATTACTCATATTTTATATATTTGGCATTTGACTATTTCTTAGAAATAAAATACAGTTACTCTATGAATATGCTAAAGACTTTTAGATAAATAAATCAGTTGTGAATTTATTCTATTCTGATCTATGTTGTGTTTCGTATATGTAATTCTTTGTTATCAAATTTGCATTAAGAAATTTCAATTTGCACTTGATACAACCTTAGAAATGCATATATGTTAGATAGGAAAATGTTTTGACAAAGTGTCAATTGTGCTTTAGAAAATTAAACGAAGCAATGGAGAAAAGATACAAAGGTGTCAGAAAAAGATCGAGTAGTTATGGTGCATAAATCTATAACCCCAACTTAAAGAAGCAACAATGGCTTGGAACTTTTGACAGTGCAGAAGAAGCAGCCCATGCTTATGATAAAGCTGCAATTGCAATTGCAGGAGATAATGCAATCACCAATTTTCTCTATATCGATTCTAAACCATCTAGCGACTTGTCAAAGGAATCTGCTCCTGAATTATGTGAACCTGAATCGAGAATTAAAAAAAAGAGCTTAAAGAATATATATGGAAAACAGTGTGCATCTGATCGATGCAAAGAGAAAGTAGAGGAAAACAAAGAGCTATGCTTGAGTTATGTTGAGTCTAAACAATGTGTAAAATCTAGGTCATATAGAGGTGTTAGGCAGCGTCCTTGGGGGAGCTACGTTGCAGAAATTTGGAATAATAAATTGAAAAAAGGACAATGGCTGGGAAGTTTTGTAACTGCTAAACAAGCTGCCTATGCTTATGATATGGCTGCAATATCCATTAAAGGAAGTAAAGCAATCACAAATTTCAACTATATGAATTCAAACCCAGCAGACTTATCACAATCCAGTAAATTTGTGAAACAAACTTTGCTTCAGAAGAGCTCAAGCAGTTTAACAACAGAAGAAGTAGGATCAGATCCCATGACTGATAACAATATTTCTCAAGAGAACATTGTTAATGATATACAATGTTTTCAAAATATGATGGATGACAATCAATCCCTTCTTGACCCTCATTACAACAAATTAGATCTTCCTATTTCTGATGCAAAAGATATTAGTATCATCTGTAGTACCAATATTGATACTAGAATACCATTCGAAGACTATATCTTTGATAATTCTATTACAAACTTTGGCATGCATTTTCCAAGCACATTTGAATCTGTTAATTTTGATATCTTTTGTCAGAATCCCAAGTTTGTAAGTCCATCTTCATTGCCATGCTTTGAGCCCAATATTAGGTCTACTGATAGCCCTATTCTAGTTAGTTGTTCCAAAAATGATATGACTTCAACAATGAATACTGAGAAATTGAATTTTCTCAAAGAAATTGAAAGTCAAGATACATGCCCATTCTTGATAGATTCTTCATTTGCAGTTAACAGTCTTGAGAGAAATGAGCAAAATAATATCAATTATGATATTAGTAATTTGTATGAAGATGGTACTGCTTCTACATCGATTTACATGAAGAAACATGTTTCTCCTCCAGCCCCTGGCACATCTCCAGTATTGGCATTCACTTTAGATACAATTGCTTCTGAGGAAGTTATTAATGTTTCTTCTCCATAGGGAAGCTCTATCTAGTTCGCACAATTCCATATATTTTTTGTTTTTCGTATTCAACAATACAATTTGAAGCATACTATTCTTATGATAAACTTTACCTATAGTTTTCCTATGTTTTTGGATTCTAAAAAATGTGCATATCTAATCGTCTAGATAGCGTGACATTGTGAGAACAATAATTTAGAGTCTCAAATGTTTTGTAGTATGAATGCATTTTGCAATATATCATTTATCATCTTTATAAAATAACAAATGTCTTATTCTATATAGATTTCCACTACAATACAAATCCAATTTATATAAATAGATGTAGTTAGAATAATCATATTTAGTATGTCATTTATACAATCTATGAAGGCTAAAGTAGAAAATTGTGAATACTTGATATCCAAACAAGAATGCACCTAAATAGTTTTTTATATGGATTCTCCATCATATCTAAGAGATTAAATATCATATCATTTTTCATAATCATGTATGCTAAATATGGATTACAAACTTCATACAAGGTTTACAAAATATAAAAATTTAATGAGAATTACTTTAACAAAATACATATGTAAACAATTCAATGTATAGATTTCAATTTTGTTGTTTACATACCATAGTTAAAACAAAGATATTTGATTTATTCATTATCTCATCTTGCAAAAGTAAATTAGTCATGTGACAACTTCCACGTACTATGAAGAATAATAGATATGAATGTGAGCAAAAGATAATTTTTATATAATCACATGTGAAGTTTGAAATAGACATGAGTAGATTTACATAGTTTTTGCATAATAAAATATATATATATATATATATAATTTCCATAAACTTAATATGTTACAACTTGAACTCCATAAAATTAATAACAATCACATTTTCGTAAAAAATCATAGATGTAGAAAATTATACATTATGGAATTGTTGTCAAGTAAATAATATTGATGATGTCCTTAGAATTGAGGGCATATTTAGAACTAATACATTTAAATACAATGTAGCAAATTGTCTTTTTGATTAATTGTGTTGGTTTAAAATAAAAAACAAAAGCTCAACACAATTGTTTTCTTAGAGATTATATTCCCACTACCATAGAACTTTCAGAAAATAATTGTTTTCCATATGCTTACATATAGAAAATATGGATTGAAAGCAATCCAGTGAAGATAGTGAGCCTTGTGCAACTTGTTTTGAGCACAATTGCACCTGCTGAAGGTATTACCAACTTGTAAGCTAATTCCAAATTTTCATTTTTACAAATCTTTATTGACATTGACATGTTAAGATTGTTTATTTTAGAACTAGCAATCAATACTACTAGTAAAGATAGTGAACCTTGTACAGTTTGTTTGGAGCACAATTACAGCTATTGAAGATATTACCAACTTGTAAGCTAATTCCAAAATTTCATTTTTACAAATCTTTATTGACCTTTTGACATGTTAAATTTTTTTATTTTAAAGCTAGCAATCAATACTACGAGTGTAGAATGAATTTTATATTATATAAATTAAACCATGTCAACAAGCCACTAATTGATCATATTTGGTGTAACATAAATGCAAAACCATGTTCTATTTACAAATCAGAAGCATATTGGAGTGATCATGATCCTATTTATATAAACATTGAAACAAATGACAAATTCAAATCCACTTAGTATCTTTTTAAAAATATTAACATTATCAATTTTTCTTGTAGCTAACAATGGAGTCCAGCAAGAGAGCCGAAACAAGCCAGAAAACCATCCAACAAATATCAAAAAGGTGAAAAGCATTGTCTATATTCAATTATACTATCCAAATTACTCTTGCAAACAATAAATTGAACTGATGTAAACATTGCAGATCCAAAAGCAAGAAGAAAAATACAGTATCAATTGAAGAACTTCACTCACACAAGGGAGGAAATATATTTGAAGGAGATGTAATTGTGGTCTACAAAACAAGTCTTGACAAACAAAACAATACAAAAGAAGTTCTTCGTGCAGATTTAACTGATGAAAAAGGTGAAATGACAATTACTATCAATGTAATTGGTGTCCTTGTAAAACAGCATGAATCAAAAATAGTTCCTGGAACAGCTATATGCATTACAAATTTCCAAATTGCACCAAAGACAGACTATGACAGGGGTGATTGTGATTGCATCTTGATTTTCACAAACACAACAACAGTTGAAGTCATACCGTCCATGCATGATGAATACAAATTCATACCAACTAGCACAATTAGACAACTTCTTACAAGTGAAGAAAACTATGCAATTGGATCTGTAGCGGCACTTGTGGTGGGAACAAAAAGAACTTCTTTCCAATTTTTTGTTGAAATAAAAGATGGCCATTCAGAAATGGACAAAGCACAGGTATTTAAATATTCCTTTAATTCTTTATTTCATGGCAATTTACATCAATTACTGCTTACCATATTTTTAACTAACGATAAATGTTCAAATAAAAAAATGCATCCACAATACAGGTACAAATACACGAGAGTTTGGAACATCATTTCTCTTCAATGGAAGAACAAATACGCCTCGAACAATATCCAATCATTTTGTTGAGGAACATTGTAAAGAGGCGAGAATCAAGACAACACTCTACAAACAACTCAATCAACATACATCAGCAAATTGAATAACAAGAGGGCCTTCGAGTATCTCAACAATTTGTTGCATTCAACAATTGAGGTAACTAAGGCATTTGATTATGTCAGCAATTTGTTGTATTCAACATTTAACACAATCACATTTGCACCTATGCAATTATATACTATTAGAAAATGATTAAAAATACATAATATACATCTTCGTTATATTTTGCAGATTTATGGAACAATAAGAATAGCCAATGCATTTGCAAATCCATTTCAAGCTTTCTGTCCAAATTGCAACTACAAATTTGATACATATGGAGAACTACAAGAACAAACTGCCTTTTGTATTAAATGCAAACAACAAGTTGCATATATCTACTCTCACTACTTGAAAGTGATTTTGACAAGTGATAGAAAGAAAACAATGGAATGTACAATGGATAGATCTATTATGCAACTCTTGCTTCCCGAATTACTAAACATTTCATATGAAGAATACATTGATGACAAATCATCAATTGTCTTCATCCTAAGAGACTTCTGCAAAAAAGGACATTTCAAATTGAATCCAAACAACCTCATAACCAATGCACAATCTATTGAAGAATGATATATACATCTTATATCCAGGTACGCTTGTATTTTACAAACATTTAGCTTCATTTAAAAATTCAATTTCAATACTACATTATCTATAGAAAGATTATCACATAAAATAAAAAACAATGTCCTCATAACCATCTTCAAACATTTTTCTGCAGAAGGGAATGCCCAAAATCACGTGGATTGTCATCTGTAGCAAGGAGAATAACTGCCATAGCTTGAACAAGGAGAATAAATATGCAATAGTTCTATATGTTATAGGATTTTCATTGCACAATTAATCACTACAACAAACAATAATATAATTATCTACTACCATTTGTAATGTATTGACCATAGTGGTCTATAGACAGAAAAATGCATATTCTTGACTTTTCTATGCATTTACACTCATACTTATTTCTACTTTTCTATGAACATTGCTATGCAATTACATTGATATATATCTCTACTTTTATATCTAAATTCTTCACTTTGCTATACATTTATATTCATATATACTGAAATACCTGTGCTTTGTCCATTTCTGAATGGCCATCTTTTATTTGAACAAAAAATTGGAAAGAAGTTCTTTTTGTTCCCACCACAAGTGTCGCTACATATCCAATTGCATAGTTTTCTTCACTTGTAAGAAATTGTGTAATTGTGCTAGTTGGTATGAATTGTACTATTTTTGATTCATGTTGTTTTACAAGGACACCAATTACATTGATAGTAATTGACAATTCACCTTTTTCATCAGTTAAATCCACACGAAGAACTTCTCTTTGTATTGTTTTGTTTGTCAAGACTTGTTTTGTAGACCACAATTACATCTCCTTGAAAGATATTTCCTCCCTTGTGCGAGTGAAGTTCTTCAATTGATACTGTATTTTTCTTCTTGCTTTTGGATCTGCAATGTTTGCATCAGTTCAATTTATTGTTTTCAAGAATAATTTGGATAGTATAATTGAACATAGACAATGCTTTTCACCTTTTTGATATTTGTTGAATGGTTTTCTGGCTTGTTTCGGCTCTCTTGCTAGACTCCATTATTAGCTAAAAGAAATACTAATAATGTTAATATTTTGAAAAAGATACTAAGTGGATTTGAATTTGTCATTTGTTTCAATGTTTATATAAATAGGATCATGATCACTCCAATATGCTTCTGATTTGTAAATAGAACATGGTTTTGCATTTATGTTGCACCAAATATGATCAATTAGTGGCTTCTTGACATGGTTTAATTTATATAACATAAATTTGATTTTAGAATTGTGCATGTGATTTGATAGCCAATTCTTTCGTGCATTATCCACTGACATATCAATGTTGAAGTCAACTAGAATATATAAAGTTGATGTTAAATTGATAGAGGAGAATACTTGATTTGTGATTGTTATAATTTCTGTTACTGGTGTGGTGGGTCTTGCATATAGATTACATATGTTGATCTCATCACTTGGCAAATTTATTATTATTGTTATAGCTTCTACATTTGTTGTTTTATGTTGCACTATTTTTGAAATTGATAGATTATTTCTAGTAAATGTTAGTTGCTCTTAAAAGACACTTGCAATATAAAAATGCATACCAAACAGGAATGGTACGTGCAAATATGATAATGAAAACGTTGGATCAATTATCAAACAAAAAATTATAAAAGATGGAGAATGTTAAGCAACAACTATTACCACTATGTTAAGCAATTATTACCACTATGTTAAGCAATTCTGAAACAAACAACAACGCACAAATCCTACCTGACTTGTTTTTGCATTATGCATTATTCTCATGACTTTTTTCTCTCATATATGTTTTTCAACTATAGTAGTTTAGATAGGATGTGCAAATTCTTGAATAGGATGAGACTATTGGATGAGCAAGAAGAAGCTACAGTAGTTGAGTTTTTTTAAAATTTGTTGGGAGCAACCTGAAGCACATCATAGAGATGGTTTGAATCAAGTTTTGAAATAACAAGTTGAACTCTACTATATTTTTAAATAGAAGAGTCATGTTTAATGGTTTTTTTAAAATATTATTTAATTTAATAATCAAAGATGGTTTTTGATTAATTGAAATAGAATATATATTTATAATTTTTAATGTGAATTAGATAATGAATTGTTATTGATTATTCAAAAATTGTATTAGATGGTATTTTAAATAAGTTGATGTCCAAAATTAAGAAAGAACACCATTATAAAAAATCATCGTGTGAACATTAGAACCCAAATGGCCAATTTCACTAGAATAGTAAGTTCTAGCTCCACGTTTATTGCCTTGATCTTGTTACAACCCATAGCAAGAAAAAACATGATTCAAGCCCATTTAAGCTATGATTTTCCTTTATCATTTACCATACTTTGAAGAGTGGGTTAGGGAGTGCTATTTCTCCATGTTTGTTCCATTGAGCTTTGGAGTGGCTACCATATCCACCCTGAACAGTACTAATCTTTAACTAAATGCAATTGTTGCTCATCGCAAGGTTGATATTGGTAAATATTTATTGAAGATGAGATCTAAGCTACTTATCATAGGGTTAAATATTGTATTTACTTTATCAAATTGTCTGCAAAGTCCTTACAAGATGGTATTTGCAGACATCCTCTTTAAGGTTTCTTACAAATCAAATGGTCTTTCGTCTCATGTATGGACTATGCGTCAATTTTTATCCATAAACTTTTTTATGGATTAGTTAGTAATTAAATTTGGGAGTTCTTATTTGTTGTTGGATAGTCTATTATTGAGCTATCAACCCTCTTTGTAAATGATTCATCTTTGATTTGAATGTGGTTTATATTTCAACATCCTTTTTTAATGTACAAAAAATGCTCAAAATTACTTAAATGTCTAAACAAGAATTGTTTTTTATTCCACTAATATATGCTAATCTCATACTAAATTTGTTTCGTAATTTTCTTTTTTAGATCTTTGACTATATCTCCATGGACATTTAAACTTATTGCCTATGATTGCAGGGTTCCAAAATATTATTAGCACCAATATTTGAACTAAATATTCAACAGAATAGTGTTTTTTTCTTAGTGTACCTTTAATTTATGACATGGAACTTTGTAATGTTTTGTGGAAAGAGGTGTTTAAGATGCACTCAATGATTAGTCCTCAACTTAACAGTTTTGGGAAATAGACGATTATAAATAAACATAGAGAATTATCTCTATAGTAAATTGTAAATCTGATCATACCTTTAGAAAACATTGAAGTGTCAGGTTCACAAATTGATTCTACATATCATGCTTCAGACTTGTAAGCAAGTACCAAATCATGGAGCTGAATGTCTCATCCAACCACTTTATGGACACCATCCCACTCCATCTCTGTGCCATGAGATCAAGCTTAACATGTTTCATCAAGTGCCAAATTGTTCAAGCTTAACATGTTTTCTAACCACTTAAGTGACAAAATTCTTGTTGGTCTCACTAGCTACTCGTGGTTATGGCATTTCCAAGTCATAGACAACATAATCAGTGGTCGAATTAGTTATCTACATTTAGTTAATCAGTTGCACTAATTTCGTGCTATGTTATCTCCATTTAACATAACTATGCTTGATAGCTTCAATGTTTGTAGTTCATCCCAAGGCTTCTCCATCAACTACAAGTTTGTGGTTCACTCTAAGTTCTATCATTATTTGTAGATAAATACCTAAAATGTATTGATATGTTATGTATTCTTTCACACTTCCAATCATCTAATTGACACAACCTTTGCATTCTTTAATAAATTGCAAAATCATGTAGATTTCCTCCCTAGTTTTTGATTGCAGTGTAGCACCTCTGCGCCGATGGATTTTTGATCTCTCATCTGGACAATACCAAGGGAACTAAAGGGAAAGTGATCACCTTGTAAAAAGTTTTTTTTTTCCACACTACGGATTGTATTCACTTGCACTTTAGCTATGCCATCTGCTCTACCAATAATGAGAAAGATGTTAACTTCTTGTGTCCATTTTTAGGGGAGTTCACTTGTAAGGCAAATAGGGGAGCTTGGTCAACTAAGGATTCCCTATTCAAGCTAAGAGAGTTGCCGAATGTTTGATGATTTTAAATGCAAGAATCTATCTTTGCAAATGAGGACACGGGGAAATCAATCTGGCAAGCCTTGCCATATCTAGAAATGAATAGAAAATGGTTATGGCATATGGCGAATTCTATGTTTATGGCTCAAAGATTTGGGATTGGTGTCACGAAGCCGTCAATATATATGGGAAGTGGATGTGGGCATTGAAAATTCTACCCCAGAAAAGGATTTCTATTGGCAATAGCGGAAGAGATGGATATGGTGCTAGAGTTTGAGGATATTCAAGAGTACCATATGGAATATCTATTCAATTATTGTTAGGAAAATGAGGGTGTCTCAACCTTTGTTTTTTGTAGCATTGATTATTTAAATAATAAATGATGATAAACTTCCCATATTGTCTTGTGAGTTATAACTTGCAGTTTCTATTTTTGAGGAGTCAAGTTGGAAGTTACCGTTTATGGGTGGAGTTTTGCATGAAGACATTTTCTATTTCCGTGTTGAGTTTGCATGGAATGTGAGTTTTCGAGGTGCAGTTATTATTTGGTTGGTGTAGGTTTTGTATGTCCAGGTTTAGTGACAATTGGCAGTTTCTATGTTGCATGTGATGACAATTGGAAACTTACTGTTATGCATGTGTAGTAGTTTTGGTGCTTTCTAAGTTGCATCTTCAACCTTTGGCATTCGATTTAGAAATGTAATTTATGAATTGTAAGCTCCTATATATTGAGCACTTGTGTTTTGGAGTTGTATGATGATATTGTTGAGATATTGTTATGCTATCAGATTGACTCCAAAATTGTAACACAACCAAACTCTTGTAAAAGCTTGCACTGCAAGTGTATTGTAATTGTTTGTTTATAGGTAATATATTGTTTAGGATTTTGGAGTGTGGGGTTTTTCCCCTAAAAGGGTTTTCCTTGGATGTATTTTTTGGTGTTACGCTTTTTTATTGTATCTTTGATGCTATTTGGTTTACCTGTTATGTGCATCTTCTTTGTTGTAATTGAATGAGGGTTTGAAATTGTAGAAATTTACACATTCTCTCCGTTGATAGATTGGCGTTGGAATATTTTTTGCATACCTGGCTTCGTTTCAGTTGGTATCAGAGCTTGATCACCTATGTTTCCTATTGTGGGTTAAAGGGATTTTTGTACCGATCTTATTTTGAGTGGGAGCCTGTTGTAGAATTTTTTTGTTGAACTTGTTGCAGGAAGGAGATGGCAAGCATATTTGGTAGATTTGAGATAGAGAAGTTTAACAGAGGAAACTAAGCTATGGAAGATCAAGATGGAAGACATGCTTGTAGACCACGATTTGTGGATAGTTGTTTCTAGAACTATGCCAATGGGCATGAAACAAGAAGATTGGGATATGATGGATTGGAAGGCTAAGGGTTTGATAAGACTTTGTTTAGCTGATTAAGTACTCCTAAACGTTTATGAAGAGAAGACTGTTGCACTTCTTTGGAAGAAAATTGCTCAAATTTATCAGGCTAAATCCCTGGTAAATAAGCTATTCTTGCGAAAGAAGATGTATTCTCCAAGGATGGAGGAAGGAGGATTTGTCACTGATCACCTAAATGCATTCAACATGCTAGTTGCCCTGTTGAACTCTATTGGTGTGAAAATGGAGGATCGTTGCATGACTTTGTTGTGCTCATTATCGAATTCTTGGGACCGCTTTGTCATGGTCATTGAAATTACCACTACCACCTTTAAGATGGATAAAGTGGTTGTGTCATTGCTATATGAAGAGATGTGGAGAAAATCTTTCAAAATGGCTAAGGAGGATCTAGCGGTTTGAGGAAGAATGAAAGAAAAAGGAAAAAAGAACACGAAGCAAGAGAAGTCAAAATCCAAATCTCATGGGAGATCTAAGTCTCCTAGTAAGACCAAGGTGAAATGTTGGAATTACAACAAATTTGGTCATCTCTACAAAGATTGTAAGGAGAAGAAAAAGAAGGCTTTCTTTGATTATGAATCTGATAAATCCTGTTAGGATGATGTAGATGCCTTTGTCGCTGCCTTGGCAACGCATGCATCGCAAGATGTGTGGCCGATTGAATTTAATGCTTCTTTCCATATGACTTTGCATCGAGATTGGTTCTCTAAGTATGAAAGTTATGATGGTGGGAAGGTGTACCTAGGTGATGAATCTCACCTGAATATTATTGGCCATGAAAGAGTCAAGATAAGATTCCCAGATGGAAGAGTGAAGGGGATCGATGGTGTCCTGTACATTCTTGGTTTGGAATGAAACCTCTTTCTATAAGTAAGTTGAATGGTGTGGGTGTGCAGGTTGTCTACTTGAATAAAGGATGCAAGATGACAAAATGAGCTATGTGCTTGCTAAGGGTCTTCAAATAGGCACTTTGTTTCAGCTCGATGCATGCATATTTCAGTGCAATAGTTCTTATGTGGAAAAGAAGAAAAGAACTTTTGAGTCACTATCCTCAACATTAGAACCAACAACAAAGAAGAAAGCTAAATCCATTTTTGATGGTCGTGCTTTTTGTGTACCCAAGGGTGCTCATGCTTTGAAGATGAAGTTACCTATTGAAGAAAATTGTTTTGACACCAAAGACTTGGTCACATTGGTGAAAAGGGTTTGAGAACCTTGAAAAATAAATGCCTTGTTGAGGGCCTTGATGATTGTAATCTTGAGTTCAATTTTTGCAAACATTGTGTTTATGGAAAGCAAAACCTTGTTTAGTTTTATCACAGTTCTTGGAAATCTTCTGGAGTTTTGGACTATGTGCATTATGATGTTTTTGGTCTTGTAAATGTACCTTCATTATCAAAATCTATATATTTTTTATTTTTTTGTAGGTAATTACAATAGGACATTTCTTAGAATTAAATTTGAAGTCTTTAGTTGGTTTAAGGAGTTTAAGGCCTTGGTGAAAAGTTAGATTGGTAGGAAGATTAAGTGTTTGAGGATTGACAATGGTGGTGAGTTTTGTTCTGTATATTTCGATAAGTTTTGTAAAGAACACGGGATTGAGAGGCATAAGAGAACTCCATATACCCCTTAGAAAAATGGAGTTGTAGAGAGGATAAGATGTTGATAGAGAGGGCTAGGAGTATGCTAAGTGGAGATATCCTTGAACAAAAGTTCTGGGCTGAAGTTGTTGCCACTGCCTGCTACCTGTTTAATAGATCTCCTACATCAACTCTTGATGAGAAGCACCTATGGAGGTGTGATTAGGAAAGTCGCTCTCATTGCTACGTCTTTGTGTATTTGGTTGTGAGGCATATGCTCATGTGCCAAGGGAGGAAAGGTCAAAGTTGGAAAACAAGGTTGTTAAATGATCTTTATCGGTTATGGTATTGGTGTGAAAGGGTACAAGATTTGGGATCTAGTGGCCGAAAAGGTTCTCTATAGTTGAAGTGTTATCTTTAGAGAGATGAAACCTTCTTCCACTATTTTGCAGCCTATAGAAGAACATAAGAAATAAGATGTGGTTCAAATTCCTCTTGACCCTAAGAAAGTTGAACCTGAAGCCCATAATGGACTTGATAATGAGGAGAGATTGCGAAGATATAAAATTTCTGAAGAAGAAAAACCTCAACCTCAACAATTAAGGAGGTCTATGAGAGATAGGCGATAACCTGATAGATTTGGTTATTCATTTGAAAGGTTTGGTTATTCATTGTTGGATACAAATTGTATTTTTACTTTGATTGCTAATGTTGATGAGCCAAGGACTGCACAAGAGGCTTTGGGTATGAGTGATGCAAATTCCTGGTTGAAAGCCATGGTTGAGGAGATGGCTACATTGAAGAAAAATGATACATGGGATTTGGTACCCTTGCCTAAAGGATGCAAACCCATTGGTTGCAAATGGTTGTTCAAGAAGAAAGTTGGTCTTGATGGCAGTGTTGAGAAGCATAAAGCAAGGTTGGTTGTGAAGGGTTATTCACAAGTGGAGAGAATAGATTATGATGAGATATTCTCTCCTATTGCAAAGCTAGCATCTATTTGATTACTATTATCACTAAGAGTAGCATATGATTTAGAAGTGGAGAAGATGGATGCGAAAACAACCTTCTTTCATGGTGACTTGGAGGAAGAAAACTATGTCACAACTTGAACAGTATGTGGTTAAAGGTAAAGAAAATTTGGTATGCAAGTTGAAAAAGTATCTGTATGGTCTTAAGCAATCTCCTAGGATGTGGTACCAAAAAATTGACACCTTTGTGTTGAGTTTGGGATTTCTGAGATCTAAATCTGATCATTATGTTTACAACAAAATTGTTAATGATTGTTTTCTCATCATTGCATTATATGTTGATGATATGCTATATTTTAGGAAAGATAAAAGTTTGATTTTAGATCTAAAGTCCCGGTTGTCATCACAATTTGAAATGGAGGATTTAGGTGCAGCTCAGTATATTTTGGGGATGGAGATTAGAAGAGATAGAGCTAACAAAAGCTTTGGTTAAGCCAGAGTAAGTATGTGAATGCAATGTTAGAGAGATTCAACACAACTTGCAGACAGTGGGTTGTTCCTGTGTTGCAAGGGACGAAGCTTTCTTTGGAAGATTGTCTAAAGTATCCTTTTGAGATGGAGGACATGACCAAAGTACCCTATGCTAGTGTTGTAGGCAGTTTGATGTATGTTATGGTTTGTACAAGGCTAGACATTGCCCAAGCAGTGGGAGTCCTAAGTCACTTTATGGCTAATCTTGGACTAGTGTATTGGGATGCAGTTAAGAGGGTTTTCAGATATGTGCAGGGTACTTTTGAGTATGTCCTATGTTTTCATGGTTATCCTAATAGACCTTGACATTTAATTTGTATTCATGGGTTTATCGATTATGATTGGGTGGGAGATATTGATAGAAGAGGATCCACCAATGTATATGTATTCATGATGTTTGGTGGTGCCATTAGTTGGATGAGTAAGTGACAAGTTGTAGTCACTTTACCCATGAAAGAGGTAGAGTACATGGTAGCTACTCATGCTTGTAAGGAAACCATTTGTCTTAAACATTTGTGTTCAGATGTTAGGCTTGATGCATGATAGATCACTATCTGTTGTGATAGTCAGAGTGCCATTTTCTTGGCAAAAAATCCTACTTTCCATGCTAGAAGAAAGCACATTGATGTTCAATTTCATTTTGTTCATGATATGGTGGAAGATGGAAAGGTGAAGTTGGAGAAGGTTGACACCTTGACATATGTTGTAGATGCATTGACAAAGCCAGTGAGAACAAATAAATTCAAATGGTGTTCAAAGTCTATGGGCCTCACGACCTCTAGCAGTTAAATCCTGTTACTTCCATTGACTCTTCAAAGGTGTTTGACAAGTGGGAGAATGTTAGCAAAATGAAGGTGTCTCAAACTTTGTTTTTTCATAACATTGATTATTTAAATATTTAATGATGATAAACTTCCCATGTTGTCTTGTAAGTTATAACTTGCAGTTTCTATTTTTGAGGAGTCAAGTTGGAAGTTATCATTTATAAGTGGAGTTGTGCATGAAGGGATTTTCTATTTCTGTGTTGAGTTTTCATGGAATGTGAGTTTTTGAGGTTCAGTTATTATTTGGCAAGTGCAGGTTTAGTGATAATTGGAAGTTACAATGTTGCATGTGATGAAAATTAGAAACATACCATTATGTATGTGTAGTAGTTTTGGTGTTTTCCATGTTGCATCTTTAGCCTTTGAAATTCGATTTAGAAATGTCTAATTTATGCATTGTAAGCTCCTATATATTAAGCACTTGTGTTTTGGATTTGTTTGATGTTGTTGGATATCGTTATGCTGCCAGATTGACTCCAAAATTGTAACATAGTTGAACTCCTATAAAGGCTTGCATTACAAGTGTATTGTAGCTATTTTTTTTACAGATAATACATTGTTCAGGCTTTTGGAGTGTGGGTTTTTTCTCTCGCAAGGGTTTTCCCCACATATTTTTTGGTGTTATGCATTTTCTATTGTATCTTTGATGCTATTTGGTTTACTTGTTATGTGCATCTTCTTTGTTGTAATTTAATAATGGTTTGAAACTATAGAAATTTGCACATTATCTCCTCTGATAGATTGGTGTTGGAAGCTTTTTCGTGTACCTGGCTTCCTTTCAACTATTTCATTATGCTTAATTTTTATATAAGGCTAATATTTTACTTACTTTTAATTTAATTTTATTACACTGTCAATTCGAAATTGTGCGCTCAATGGAAGTTAAATAAAATCGTTCTCTAATCTTTTGTGACTTAAGTCTCTAAAATTATGTTTTTCCCTTGGTAGTGATTCTACTATGATTGCACCTAAGTGCAAGAGAAATAACACCAACCTTGTCGATGGTGAAAGTCTTATATTCTAACCCTTTCATCCAACCCATAAGATTGTATGGCTTGCCTGATTTCACATGAGCTCAAATGTCCAGAAGCAATGGGATAGCATATGTTTGTCCATCATAATCTAGATGGTGCTTCTAGCTTAACAATAAATATTCTTGTGCCAAGTTTTACCAATTATGAGTAAACTACTTAATATAATTTTTAAGGAGCATCAAACAATAGGTTTGCAGATTTTTTTTTTGGTATTTGATGAATTTCCTATCTTATTTGAACTCTATTATATTTTGGTATTCAATTCCATGAGTCATGAAAACAAATTAATATAATCTTGGAATTTCTTTTTTTTTATAAATAATTTGTGGCAAACAATTGATGTGAAAAATTGTAATAATGAAAAATGTTGTTCAAAGATTTTTACAACAGTAAAGTCCTTGGAAATGATTCTAAAATAATAATTTAGTTGTTTCTATACTTTATGGTATGTCTTATATAATTTTCCTAAGATAATTTTATAAAGGACATTATTGCTCTTATTTTTAATCTATGGGTAGCTCCATGAAACATTGTTCATTTGAAAAGTTCTAAATTTTTGAGTATTTCTTTAAAAAGGAGCACCTGCTATTTAGAGGAAAATATTAACCTAATGATGTCATGAAGGATGAATTCTTGCTTTTTAGAACAAATTTTTAATGAGATAAAATCTGCAATGCTAGAAATAAATGGTTTTATAATTTCTATACCAATGGTTACAAAAATTCATTTTATAAGTGAAGATTATTATTTTTTTTAAATGAATGATTAAAAATTAATAGTTTAGTCTTGTTTTTTTCTTAGTTGCTAGAAAACTTCAATTCCTTACTATTAGAGTTTTCAAGCACCAAATGTTCTTAGCTTTACGGTGAAAGATTTTTTCTTTTGCAATTTTTTAATTTAACACTACATAACACTATCTAGTGGAGAATAACTTCATCATTAATTCCTATTGGACTATCTAGTAGAGAATAACCTCAGCATTATTTTTTACTAGAGAGGGATTATAAGTTAATTTTTTTAATTTTATACAAGATGATCAAACATGTGTTGCTAAGTTGAATTTTAAAATTTTATAGGCCAAGGGAGAGGTGAACTAAAATGTTGTAATGTTAGCTTATGTATAGGTATGAGGTAAGACAAAAAAAAATGTCATTTGGGGGAAAGAATAAAGAAAAAGCAACTAATATATCTAAATAAGTGTAGGAGAAGTGAAATATGATGTCCACCTCACTCTTTGATTGCAAAAATCACCTAAGCTTACTCAACAATACTTTTAGAGAAAGGATAGAGAAGCCCCTTCCATGAAACCATTGCCTTAAATCCTTATGTTTCTTAAGGGGCATTCTCTACCTTTAAATTGTATTTTTACCAAGACATGTTCTTCTTTATTCAAGCAAACAATACAAATTTTATTTTTTATTTTTTGTTCTAGGTTTGGAGATTCTTTGCACCTTTAGACTTGCTTGAACTATGTAGAAATCCACTAAAGACAATGGGTGTTCCCTTTATTTTATTAAAAATTTCTTGCACTTCTATTAAATGTCTCTTGCACTTCTAGATGTGTGTATACATGTCTTCTAGGTACATATGTCCTCCTTTCAATGTTCATATATTTGGAGCTTATTTCGGAAATTATACATAAAATTTTATGCTCATTATTATAATTTTTTGTCTTGATAACTTATTGAGTCCTACTCTAGTCCTTTGTGGTCCAACTTGTTGATGAAAAAGTGTTGCACAATATGCCAAATTGATGTGGCAACATAATAACAATAACAAAGGACCTTTTTTTTGAGCAAGTTGAATATTTCACTTTTGCTCATTGTAATTGACAATTTGAGCTATTGTATTTTGTAGTACATTTAAAAAATCAAAACGTGCCCTTTTTGACTACTAATTTAACCAAAAAAAAAAATTATACATTTTTTAACTCACATTGACCTAGACTTCTCCTTTACATTACAAATGGACCTTCTTTGAGTTGCCCCATAATGATGAGGTTTTGCAAGATGTAATTACTAAGTTAGAATATATATAATAGACGGTTCTAGAGAGGGGATTGTCATAGTGGTATCGAGTTGGAGGATCAATAAAAATAATATAGACTTACTCATGACAATGCTATTTTTTTCCTGGTAAAGAAAAACAAGTAGCATGCAAGTGAAAATTTAGGATTCATATATAAAGAAAGTGAATTTATCATGTAATGAATTGTGTCAATTTATTTGATAGAACATATGGTTAAGAGATGCTTCTTACAAGTATGATGATTGTTCTAATGGCATTCACACCCAATAACAGGAGAAGTGCTAGCAAGAGCCATCAACCTTGATAGAGGATATTGACATATATTTTAGTCCACACATGTATTGAATATTCTAATTTTATTCTATTATTCCAAGGAAAAAAGTATGCCCCTCCATAAAGGATATAGTATCTAGGCATACAAACTTCAATGAGTTTTCTATAATTATTTCCATTTGTAGCTTTGTGTGCCTAAATTTGATCATAAATAGTTGGGCTAGCTATATATGGGCCAATTTTGATATGTAGCCTATAATTTAGCCTATTGAATGATCATTTACCTTAAATTATAGTAAGTGATATTGATAATAGATTGCCTAGTTTGTGTAAGTTATAATTAATTTTTTGGTTTCACTATTTAGACAATTAAATGTTGAAAGCAAGGTTTCAAATGAAACTAATAGAAAGGTGTTGGTAATAATATTTATTTAATAATATATCCCAACATTTTATTTGGAATATTTCAATGTATGACACTATTTTCCCTTTTCATATTCTTCATCTCTAAAGTATTGTACTAGCAATTCTAGGTTCTTCTAGATTTTTATATCAAATATATGTAATGTGTAAGAAAGCACTAAGCATGTACCAAACCTAGTTTAATATACTACTAAGTGAATTAATTGCTATTATATAATACAATTTTACTCATGAAATATGGGTCAATGAGTTTGATTCAAAAACTAGGTAGTTGAATCCTAATAAACATCACAATATATTTCTAATTTTATATCCATTACAAGTTTATCTTTGCACTTCAAATATATTGTTCTCGTAGACCACTTTCCCTTATAGTTTCCATTGCTAATGAACCCTCTACTATATATTGTTCTTATAGACCACTTTCCCTCATAGTTTTGTATTGAATGATAATTTGCCAATCCCACAATTAAAAATATCAGGTGTTCCCAAACACATCCTTATTGACTCATTATTTCACGCTTTCCCATATCTAACGTGTCTAGAATTTGGAACCAATATGCATAAAAATACTGAATTGATGCAGGAGCATCCATGGCATAGTGGCTATCCTGTATCAACAAAAGATGTTTGATTTTAATTTCAATTTTTGGTGTGAGTTGAATTTCATGTTTTTTTGTGTGAAATTCATATTTTGGGGTGCATTTGGATGTTATGCCATATTGAAATTTGAATTTGAATTTTGGAGTGAATTTGGAGAAAGCGGGATAGGTGGAGATAGTGGAGAATATGTTTTAAAAGCAAAAAAATCCAAAAAAACAAGTGGGGTGTGGATTCTTGGAGATCTCCAATTTGACTTGTGACTCCAAATTTGAAATTCCATAACTCCCAAAAAATAGGGATCTTGAAGGTGGGCGCATGGTTTGGGAAAAAGCATATTTTTGCTTTATTCTTGAAAGCAAGGAAGTCTTTAAAGCATTGTCTTCCATTTTTCCAAGTTTGGAGGTTTGTGAAGTTTATTTTATTCATTTTTGTTAATGAATTTTAATTTCATTGGCTGCTCCTGTAGATGGGCATTGATTTTCCTAAGGGTGGGTTGGAATGTAAGAAAATTAAAACTAAATGCATTCACATTGCATTTCATTTAGATGACAACTTGTGTTAAGCAAGAGTAATTTCATTTTTCAAACAAGTTTTCCAAAATACAAAGGAAGACAAGAGAGGGCGTAACATACCTCCAGGAGGAGTTTTTGATGGTTTTGTTGCAGATTGGAGATTGATTACAGAGGCATAAACATCATCAATAGTTGTAGATTGAAGGGTTGTGATTGTGGAGAGTAGTTTGTTGTTGTAGGTGCTAAAGAGAAGCTTTGTTACAAAGCTTTTATTTTCTAGTTGCAAATCATTTTTATTGCCTTTACTAGGATTTTTGTAAGGTCTTGTTGCATCCCATTGTCCCTTTTGGACTGATTGTATTTCATTGCAAAATGTAATCAAATCTAAGATAGCTAGTTGCAAGTTGCAAACCAAAGCTTCATTTCTGTTGCAAGCAATTTATTTTCCTCTTTGAGAAATGTTTTGTTTAGTATTGTGTGAGCTATTTAATTTAATTTTTATTGAATAATCTCTTTTTAATTAGCTCCATACATTATGTACATGTATTTATGGGTTCTATCTAACATTATTCCACCATAGCCCCTATGAGGCCACCATTGAGCTTGAATCACAACCCTTTGCTCCTAATGTACATTGTTAGAAAGAGTAGATTGTTGATAATCATTCTACTAAAGGAGCTCAAGTAAAAACTCATCTTCACTAGATTGAAATTAGAGAAAGTTTCTAAGAAGTTCTTTAAATCTTTGTGTGATCATCACAATTCTTAATCTATATCAAAAGAATCAATGAAGGTTAGTATCTTTTAATAGATATTTTTTCTATCACCTAGGCTTTGTGTTCCTTATGAGTAGATTTTCAAAACTCAAGATGTGACTCCTAAATGAGTTATCATATTTTAATAATGTTTGAATATGATCCCTTATCAAGTTACACACTCTCAAATAGTTCTTTGTCAGCAACTTCTAATTGAAGTTGACCTATGTGAGGATATTTTCTAGATGGCTAATGATAAAGCCCCATGCTATGATGAGTTTTCTTGTGAATTCTACAAATCCTTATGGGATATGATTGGTAAATATCTTCATGAAGTCTATCTTGAAACATTTATTTTTATTCTTTTATATAAAAATTATCAATAAAGGAAATATCAAGTTCATATTAAATCCTGATATTCAAAGGATATTTACAAATAGAGATCAATTATTTTGGTTAATGTCTCTAATAAAATAATTTTTAAAACTCTTTCTCTCAAGCTATTTCATCTTCTTCCTTTAGTTGTTCACCTTGAGGAAACTAGCTTCATCAAATCTAGGTACATTCTTGACAACACCATTGTTGTGTGGGAAGGAGTGGGATGGGATAAACATTATCAACAACAACACATTTTAAAAAGTAGAAAATCAAGAGGGTTTGATTACTAGTTGGGAGCTTGTTCTTGATGGCTAGGATATTTTTAAATTTTGGGGAAAGCTAGATGATTTTGTTCCTCCTCCACCTCTTAATGTTTTATCTCTTACTGCTTAGTTGCCTTATGTCTTAATTTTCTATTTGGATTTTTCATTTAAGGATTGGACTTTGTGGTGTGAATTTTATCACCACCCCTTTTTTGTGGATATGTGTAATATAAATCTTTTGTGAAAATAATATGACACTAATTCATAAAAGTGTTGTTTATTAAACCTATGTATTGGATTTTCACCTAGACATACCTAAAATTTTAATAATCACACATCACTTGGATGTTGATTTGTATTTTGTTTAGTTCAATTGATTAGTAAGAGAAATATTGGTGATCATGAATAATATTGGATTTTTTTTACAAGGTCAAAACTAAAAGTATTTGCAATTATTAAGTTGACTGGGTGAGATTACAATGATATTAATGTCTATTATGAAATTTTAAAAAGGTCTATGGATTATACAAGTACAATGAAAAGGAGTAGAAAATTCAAAAGAGAACAAATCTAAGTTGTATAAGGGGGAACAATAGCTCATATATTGTGGGGATTTTAACCCCACATTTGAAAATGATTGATATACTAGGATGATCAAAACTTATAATTATGTATTCAAAGAACATATAACAACACTTGTAAAATCCATCTAAAAATCTGTATAGAATTAAGTGGAACAATATGCATCCACAATATTTACACAATCTCACAAATATTTATGTGGGAAACCCTTTTGAGAAAAAACCCTCCACCTAAAGGTCTTCACAATTATATTAGTCAAAGTCAATTCATCAATTCAATACAACAAGGTCTTTAGAAACTATTATAGAATCTCGATCTTCAACATACTCTTTTGCAATCACTATAATGTTTACAGACTGATAATGTACAATCGAATACTATTCCTTTTATCTTGTACAACCAAGTAATTAGAATGTTTGTACTAGATGATATATATAGACATATTTATAAGAACATTAATTGTCTAACTATTCGACCAACCCACATAATACAAAGAGTCACACAATTATAATATGACCATAGATGACATCAACATACTACATAAAATACTTAGAACTTGTGTGATATCTTCACAAAAATAATCACCTTGTACATTTTACCACTTCCACACACTATGTACCAATAGTTACAACCTTAACACTATCAATATACATTTATGTTTATGGTATAACTGCCACTACTAACTCCTTACTTATGGTAGCTCCAACCACCATAATATTACTCCTTATTTCTTTTGGTACATTGTTACATATTCCAAGATATTATACTACTCTTTAATTGTGTCATATGAACCCCATTTGTACCACATGTTCCCACATCATTCTTCATGCTTCAACAAAAAATAATATATATGAGGTTTTTATTTCTTATCCAAATACCTTATGGTTGTTGTCACAACACTAGAAAATGTGAAGCAACATATACATGATATACTAAAAAACTTGAAACAACATTATCATGTGTAAATCACCATTTTCTATTGTATTGCAAAATTTTGAATCTTCATTGCATATCACCTTAATCAATTATGTAGATAAACTCTTTCTACAAGGACTCTCTGTAGGTGAATGCCACCCAAGTCCCACATGGTATTTGGTATCTTTATTTAATGGTCATAAATATGTTGGTTGTAAAGTTCAAAAGGAACACCCATTCTAATGGAAATATTGAAAAGTATGAAGCTAGACTAATTGTGAAGGGATAATCCCAAGTTGAGAGGATTGATATGGTGTTTGTTTTTAGTTTCTAAATTGATATAATAGCCTTTGATCTTGAAATTGATCAAATAGAAGTGAAATGGTTTTTCTTCATGATGATTTGGAGGAAGAGACCTACATGACATAACTAAAACACTATGTGGAAGAATATTTAGCTTTCAACACAATTGACATGGACTTAGGGGCTACCAAAAATATTTTTGGCATGAAGATCATAAAATATGGAGTGGACAAAGAGATTTGGTTAGGCCAAAGAAAGTATGTGAACTCAATTTTGGAGAGATTTAGCATAAAAACTTACAAACCATTATGTATTGATATATTAGTAAGAACAAAATTATCTATAGACTAATGTCCAAATTCACCTAATGAGATGGACATAGCTCAAGTATTTTATGCTAGTGTTGTTGAGAGATTGATGTATGCTATGGTCTACTCTATACTAGAAATTGATCAAATAGTGAAAGTTCTTTTCAATTTCATGGCTAATCATGAACAAGCTCATTCGGATGTAGTTAAGAGGACCTTCAAATGTTTGCAAGTTACCTCAAAGTAATATTTGTTATCATGGTTATTCTATGGGGTGATTAACACTAAACAAATATTTCTATATTTTTGGATTCATATTAGATAGATGACATTGGTAGTAAGAGACCCATTAGTGGTTATATTTTCACTTTATTCAATAATGCTATCAGTTAGATGAACAATCGACATATGGTTTTCTTGTGTATTATAAAAATTGAGTACTTGATAGTTACTCATGCTTGTAAGGAAGCCATCTAACATAAGAGACTATGTTCAAATGTGGGGTTAAATTAGGGAGTATTATATTTCTATATGATAGTCAAAAGATTATGTTTGCAAAAAAAATAAAAATTATGCAAGGACTAAACATTTTGATATCCATTCCATTGTATTCATGACATGGTAGAGGATGGGAGGGTGATTCTATAGAATATTGACACTTCATAGAATGTTTTAGATGCATTGATGAAGCTAGTACGCATATTAAAGTTTAGGTGGGGTTGTAAATCTATGAGCCTTTTGGCCCCTAGGAATTAGTTGATAGTGTTGGTACTTCATTTGTTGAACACCCAAAATACTGAGAGGGTGAGGTGAATCAGTATTCCTCTAAACCATTCAAACATTAACCATCCAATTAACAAAGCATAATCAATTGTAATAAAGAAAGAAAGCATGAAACATCAACAACACTGCATAACACATGAACACCAAGATTTTTACATGGAAAACCCAAAATGGGAAAAGCCATGGTGAGGATTAGCTCACAATATATTATAACCGATTATCATATATTTATAAAAGTGCTCACTATAGGTGGACTCACTATCCAAGTGGACTCACTGCCCACTGAGAGAGAAAGGATAGAAGAGAGATTGTGGCTCACAACCTATTTTGAACTATTACAATTGCATCTATCATATGCATGAAATATAGTTCCAATGAAGCTCAATAAACTGACTTTACACATTTCATTTGATTATGATCTAATATTATTCTTTCCTCTACATTTGCATCACTTTAATCTTCTAATCAATATTCACAACTAAAATTTGCACTGCTCTGATAATATTTGCATGTATGACTTTTGCAACATTTATCTCTATCTTCTAAACATTGAAAAATATGTAACATATATATCCACTTCAAACATAACATCAATTAGGTTAGCCTAATTAGATGTAACGCCCAAAATATAACTTTTTTGGTTCCAAATATTTTCATACACACCTCACACAAAAATACAAAACTAAAAACAACTTGAAATAGGTTGGCATAGACCTATAAAAGATCCCACATAAGACTGCAACACTTATTTAACCTTTGCACGCCTTTAAACTTATTAGGTCGGCATCATTGAAGACCTAAGCCAAAAATACTTCAATAGTATATCCACATTCAAACATTTGGACCTCAAAACTCAACGCCAACTAGAACTCATACACTATTTCCATCTATCAACGTATTCTCAAAAGTGCAAAGCCAAAAAACATATCCACAAAGAAGTGCAGACTCTCCCACTCAAATGTAATGTTTAGGAGATAATTGTACAAACTACCATACCAAACTTTTGTTAGATCTCTCAAACCAAAAGCCAAAACATGATGAAATCCTAGAATCATATGCTTCTAACAACCAACAAAGTAATGCTAGAAGCATAGAGTGAAAACTTCATTTGCAAACTAGTGTGGACCCAAAAACAAGTGCTCTATCACACTGAATTAGCAGAATTGACACTTAATAAATTTTCAACACAACTTACTTCTCTGAATCAAATCATCTTGCAAAAATGTCTTCCATAACAACTCAAAAACTTGTTATAAATAATAAAAAATGTCTGCACCAAAATCTTCACATCAAGATGCAATGTTTACGTCAATGACAAAACTGCAATACATAGTAATATACCTTTGTGCTTATCGCTCATGTTTATGTTGCCAACAACAACATCAATGACATTCTTCCAATAATCTCCCCCTTTGCCATTGATGGCAACATGTCAAAAATCTCCAAAATATTCTCCCCCTTTGACATCAAGGGAAAAGGGTGCATGTACACCAATTTTTTTGACATTCACTAGATCTCCCCCTAAGAAATATGTGTTGGCCTTGCCATTGCACCAAAAGGTCAACCTATCAATGCCTGATACAAGTGTCAGTTAAGATCCACAGGAGGTGGTTAGACCATGTCACAAACCCAAGCGTTGTGCTAAAAGGAAGACCAAGGGACACACCATCTTGCAACAATCCCCCCAACACAAGTGAGGGGTTTGAACCTGTGACTAGTTCTGATACCAATTGTTGGCCTTGCCATTGCACCAAAAGGTCGACTTGTCAATGCCTGATACAAGTGTCAGTTAAGATCCATAGGAGGCAGTTAGACCATGTCACAAACCCAAGTGTTGTGCTGAAAGGAAGACCAAGGGACACACCATCTTGCAACAATATGTGCATATATACAAAATGGAAATATTGGATTGAATCCCTCTAAGTCATGTACCAAAGAAAAATCCAAAAAAAATGCATTGAAAATTTCTCTATATACTCTACATATTTACAAAGAATCTAAACACAATACTAAAATGCATAAAAAGTGAGAAATATGTCAACTAGAGGAGGTTGATGCCTACAACTTCTACAAATGGGCCTTCCATGCTTTCTTGCCTTCTTCCCATTCCTTCTTTGCGACCCCAAGCAATTTGCATTATGTTTCAAACTCCATCAATAACTCTTCTCCTTCTTCCGGAGTGCCATGTATTGGATTCATCTGCATAGTTTTATCAACAATCAAAAGAGCTCTTGAAACAAGTATAAATTTGGGATTTACCAAATCCCTTATTTCTCCAAACTGTAGAATGATATATGCTCCTTTTGGGCTTGTAATTGAAATAATTTTTTATGCAAATATTCTATGACATTTCTTGTATCTCCAATCAGGTCAAGAGTTAAATCGTAGGCACTTGAGGCAATGTTGATCTGGGACTCAATGGAGTCCATCTCCTTCCTAACATGCTTTATGTGGCTCTAGGCCACTTCATGCCATATTGATAAAGAGATTTTTCCTCATCTACACGCCCTTGTGCATCTTTCAGATTCTCTTAAAAAAATTTATGTGCAAGAGCATGTTTATCGACGATTTCTAACATTTTCTTATAATTTATTATCTTTTCAACCTCTTTCTCCACTTCATCTTTAAGACCGAAGGCATACACCTTAAAAGAATCAATTAACAATTTCACATTTTCCATACTAGATAGTGATGTGTCAATGTTTGCATTGGGATGGTCTCTTGTAGTTCCTTTACTACTTCCTCCATTAGTTATCCACTCTTCTAATGTATCTCTATGATCTCCTTCCAAGAAGATGCATGAAATACATCTCCCAATTGTAGCTTATGGAGTGGGAAAATCTTGTATAAATCTATGCTACCTTGTTGCATTGGTAGTTGTAGTAGTTGTGATGACACAATAGGTTGGAAATTGGGTTGCATACTTAATAGATTCTTCAATGAATATTCGAAGGAGCTGGAGGATTAACCAAAAGCCTTTGTGACCTCCACAACCTTTCCCTTTGAGTCCTTTTCTTCAGTATTTCCAAAGTTTACTAGTTTTTCTTCTTGTGTTTGTGCATCTATAGATGCATCCTTATGCTTATCTTCATCACCATCCTTATTTGTATTCTCTTCCTTTGCATGGCTCTCTGTGTTAATCGGAGGAGTAATGTTTTCTTCTGGTACTGGAGGAGGAGTATCTTTCTTTGCAACTTCTTCTCCAATCACTGCTTCTTGAACACTCTTTTTTTGTTATGTCTTCCACTTCCAGAGGTGTATTATCTTGTGTAGCATCATCATTTGCATCATGCTCATGTTGAGAATCATCTATTTGCACATCTCCTTCAATATTTTATTCCGGAGTAGGGGTGTTCACTTCTTCTTTATTCCCTGGTGTCATTCCCAGCTTCTATGCTATCTCTTCTAGTTTTTCAATGCTCTCCTTTCTGAGTCTTTCAAGATGATTTTGATCTTTATCCATAAGGGTTGTCACCCTTTTATTAGTTCTAAGTTCCTTACTAAATACTATGGCCAAAGTGGCTTTGTTTTCCATGGAGAGAGGAGCACTAATCCTCTCCAATGCTTCTTCTCTTAGCCTTGCTTCTTCATCTACAACTTCTTTCCTTCTCTCTATCAAAACATTCCATAAATCTCTAGGTATTTATTTCTTAATGTTTCTCATGTCAACCTCAAGAACAATAATATACTTGATAATTTCCTCAACAATGGTGGCCTTATCCGCCTCATTTGCTTCTTTGTACAAGGTTGTAGTCTCTCCTAACATCTCATTCTGCAAAGTGCTATTGAGTAATGCTTCTAATTTCATAGGAGAGTGAGGCCTTACTGGTTCTCTTTTTTTTCTTTGCTCTCAACCAAAGTCTTTTTTGTTTCTACACTTTTCTTCTTTTCTAGAGAAACCTTCTTGGTGGCTTCTTTCTTGTTTTCCATCATTTGAATAACAAAAAAATCTTCTTTTCTTCTTCAATTTCTTCTTCACTGTCTATGTCAATAATTCCAAATCTTCTTCTTTTAGCACTGGCTTCACCTTGTGAAGCATCACTTCTCCTCTTGTAGACCAATGGGGGTACTTCTTTCTCTTATTCTTCTTCTTCTATTGTTGCATTTACACCTGTAAACTTTTCTCTCATTGCCTTTTTTACCTTTTCCTTGTAGGGGCAGTAGGTGGTGCTACCAAAATAGCCTTCTTCTTCAATGTCCTTGTCATATGGACAACTGAAGGGGATTTCTCCTTCACCAGAGGACTAATAGTTGATTTTCTCTTCTCTCTAACAAGCTACCTAGTCCTGAAGGACTTCTAAATAAGAGGGTGGTAGCTATCCTACTAGATCTTCTTGTGCTTTTAGACCCTCCTATAGCACTATATTCCCCCTTAGCTTTTTCCCTTGCATACTCCATTTGTTCCTTTGAGATGCCCATTTCCTTTGTAATCTCTTCAACCATTTTTCTAACCTTCTTTTGTATTACTAGTTTCTTCTACTCCATGTGCACCTCCATGGACTTTTATTCATAAGTTCCATATCTTTCTTTAGCTGTATCCTTTGCACTCTTCAACAAAATGTTAACAAAATCAGTAATTTCCTATTCATTAACCCCATATCCCGATGTAGGGATCCACACAGTCCTTTTTTCAATTGCCTACATGATGCACTCATTGGTACTAACCAAAAATATGATATCATTTTTATATTTCTCTACAATTTTACTTGAAATCCTATCTCTCTCATACATTCTCTTTTGAAAAACAACAAAGAAGGCAACAAGTGCCTCATCTTGTGCATTTTCATCACCAAGAATACTCATAAAATATCTAATTTGGTGAGCAACTGGTTTTCCTTGCAACCATTTGACTCCTTTGGTTCTTGAGAGTTCTTTTAAAAAGTAGAAAAGTAAACACATAACCAAAGTCCCATACTTAAATGGCACATATCTCTTTTCTTTTGTTTGCTTCAAATTGTCCATCAGTTGTTGTCTTATCAACTCACAAAGATCATAGTCCATTCCTTTTTCAAACATCTCATATATGCCACATTAATTGCAGTGGCAGACACAAAATTATCTTTGTTATTGAAATAAATTTTATATCCAATCAACATTGATGCATATCTAACAATTGGATTTTGATGGGATTTACTGCTAAATCCCTCTTGTCATATGTTGCACATGTGAGTTCCATTACTACTTAATTCTTAACTGATTTCAATGCAGGAACAGGTTTGGTGGAGCATAGACCTATAACCTCTTTAATCACCTATTTTTTTATCATGTTAGGCATGTTGGTCCAAACAAACTTGTCATGGATTCTGCTTAATGCCTTTCTAACCCATTTGGTATCAAAACAAAAATTTGGAAAACACTACCATACATCCAATTTCTTTGCGAATAGGTTTTGATAATCAATTTTTAGGGAAAAGTTGTCTATAGTCAATTATTTAGCCCATAAATCTCCTAGCTTAGTGTGACCAAATTCTTCCATCTTGTCATGAATGTAAATCCTTATATCCTCATTTTGCAAAACCCCATATGGAACATGTGAAAAAGAACCTAACGCGTCATCTTCTATGGATTTCGTAGGATATTTCTTAAATCTAGGTTGTGGCTTCTCAGTGACTTCAATTACCATTGGTGTAGCCATGAATTCAAATTGCTTTCAAACAAAGTTCTCTGAAACTAGGGTAAACAGGATTCATAAATACCTTCTCCTTCGCTTGCCAAACTAGGGTTTCTATCCACCAAATCACAAATTAAAATCACGTCTTCACTGCTCTGCTCCTTTTGAATGTTCATTATGAATGAATTTGGCTAAGTGAAATCACGTATAATCCTTTTGATCTGACCTAATTTTGCATTAAATCCTTAAAACAATAAAGCTAGCAACCCTTTATATGTATGCACAGTTGAAACTTCTAATGCTCTACAAATTTCTACATTATCATATTTTCTTCTGCAATCTTCACCAGTAGAACATGCATGTTGATCTACATCGCATATCTTTGTGTTGAGGCATCAACACCATTTTCTCTGGTAGGGGATAAAATGTTTTCATTAAAGGTCCCCCTTGTTCAAAGCTCTCTACTTAGCTTCTATAGGAAACATCTACACCAGATGAGGGTACAGATTCATCCTTAAACTCAGTCTCTTCCTTCATTCTCCAAATTTTATTCATCTCCTTCTTTGTCTCTTCTAGATCAATCTTTTTCACTATTTCATTCTTCTTTATCGGATTATCCTTATATTTCTACTTCTGTAAAACTTGGAAATGTGTTTAGGTCTATTGCGATTGTATCATGTGACATTGTTCTAAATAACATTCCTTCCATTCATTCTAGATCTAAATTGATTAGCTTTTTGTCTGAATCCATTGCATGTATAACAATAACCATTGAAAGATTAAATCATTCTACCATTGTTATAGCCATTCATCATTTGACTTCTACATTCACTAGCTCTATAACCAAATATCTTGCATGTAAAACATTGACTAGAGAAGGATGGAGCACTCTAATTCATTATAATTGTACATTCCAGTGCCTTATGTCCAAGTCTATTGCAAGAATAATAGAAACCATTGAAAGATGGGTACCTTTGTGCATTTGGTTGTCTGACTGATGGTCTTCTAGCTTCATTCCTTTTATTCAGATTTACTTGCCATTGTTCTTCTTATATCCAATCTTCTTTGGTTCATTGATCTTCTTTTTTGCATTTGAGTTTTCACCATTTTCAAATCCCAAACCTTCTTTTTCTTTAGAACCTTTCTAATTTGCAATAATTTCATCAAGCTTTGTAGCATTCATCTTGAATTTGTCTTCATGACCCCCTGCTTTCTCTAGATCTGATTTCAGATTCACTTCTTGTTCAAGTCTTGTACATTCCTTTGATTTTCTTTTCACCATTGCATTCAAACATTCCTCAACTCTTTTTGTTTCTTCAACTTGCACTTTCAGACTAGTGATGGTTTCATTTTCTTGCTTCAACTATTCACTAACTTCCTTATGCCTTTCTCCGAACTTCTTGATTTGCTCTCTCAATTTTCTAATCCATTCATCTGTTTCTTTTACATTTTCTTTCAGATCTCTATTTTCACCTTCAATTCTTTCAAGATCTTCATGGGAAACTTTGAGTTTAACATCTTTTTCAAGCATACAATATTCTTCTATGATTCCTATAGTTGGAATCTCTTCTAGAAGAGTAGGAAGTTTTCTATCAGCCATTTATTCAACCTTCAAGACCTTCCCCAAGCGGTTAAGCTCCTTCTAGGGAACCAAGCTATGATATCAATTGTTGAACACCTAGAATACTAAGAGGGGGGTGAATAAGTATTCTTTTAAACCATTCAAACATTAACCATCCAATTACCAAAGACTAATTTCAATTGTAATAAAGAAAGAAAGCATGAAAAGTCAACAACACCACATAACACATGTGAACACTAGGATTTTTACATGGAAAACCCAAAATGGGTAAAACCACGGTGAGGATTAGCTCACAATATATTATAACCAATTATAGTATATTTATATATGTGCTCACTGCAAGTGGACTCATTATCCAAGTGGACTCACTGCCCACTGAAAGAAAAAAGGATAGAAAAGAGATTGTGGCTCACAACCTATTTTGAAGTGTTACAATTGCATCTATCATATGCATGAAATACAATTCCAATAAAGCTCAATAAACTAACTTTACACACTTCATCTGATTATGATCTAACACTTTTCTTTCCTTTGCATTCACATCACTTTAATATTATACTTAACATTCACAACTTAAATTTGCACTAATATGATAATATTCGTATGTAGGACTTTTGTAAAATTTATCTCTATCTTATAAATATCAAAAAATATCTAACATATATATCCGCTTCAAGCATAACATTAATTAAGTTGGCCTAATTAGATGTAACACCCAAAATATAACTTGTCGGCTCCAAATATTTTCATACACACCTTGCGCCAAAATACAAAACTCAAAACAACTTGAAATAGGTCAGCCTTGACCTATAATAGATCCCACATAAGACTGCAACACTTATTTAACCTTCACATGCCTTCAAACTTATTAGGTTGGCACCTCTGAAGACCTAATACCAAAAATTCTTCAACAATGTATCCACATTCAGACACATGGACTTCAAAACTCAACGCCAACTATAATTCATACACTATTGCCATTTGTCAACTTATTCTCAAAAGTGCAAAGCCAAAAAATTATCTGTGGAGAATTGCAAACTCTCCCACTCAAATGTACCATTTAGGAGATAATTGTAAACTACCAGACCGAACTTCTGTTACTTAGATCTCTCAAACTAAAAGCCAAAACATGATGAAATTCTGAAATTAGATGCTTCTAACAACCAACAAAATAATGTTAGAAGCGCAAAGTGAAAATTTCATTTGCAAACTAGTGCGGACCCAAAAAAAAGTGCTTTGTCACACTGAATTAGCAGAATTGACACTTAGTCAATCTCCAACACAAATTAATTCTTCGGATCAAATCATCTTGCAAAAAAATGTCTTCCATAACAACTCAAAAACTTGTTAGAAATAATAAAAAAGATTTGCACCAAAATCTTCACACTAGATGCAATGTTGACATCAATGACAACACTGCAACACATAGTAATATACCTTTGTGCTTATCCCTCATGCTCATATTGCCAACAACAACATCAATGACATTCTTCCAACATCCTTTTCTCTTGCAAGGTATTTGACAAGTGGAAGAATGATAGGAAATGCGTCTCAACCTTACATCCTAATGCTAAGTATAAAATAAACAAAAAATTGAACATTAAAACATAAAAAATTAATTTATAGATTATAAAGGTTATTTTTTCTTTTCTTTTTTTCCAATGTTGTGACATGAATTTCATAATACCCATGATTTAAATATCTTCAAATTTTACAATTAAAAAAAGGCTCAATTAACTTCATTGATCAAAAGCTACAAACTTTGAAAATAGAACCTTCCACTATAGAAATGTAAGAAGATCTATGAATTGTAAGAGAGAGATTCACTTGTTGATCAACTTATGACATGTGTCATGACATGTAAGAAATCTTTGGATATAGATAATTGAGCTAAAGTGGAGCACCCAAGTTGGTGAGTGAATTGTGATGAGTTTATGTTAAGTGAAAGGAATATGTTATTTTCAACCTATAAACTCATCTTGAGATTTGAGCATTGGATATTTAATTAGGGATTTGGATGCTACATTTTGGGTGATTATGGCTTATGGTTTCCTAGTTACGATTTGATGGCATATATTCTCCTATTTATTGAGTGCTTGAATTAAAGGTTTTGGGTGTAAATTTTGTATGTACTATTATATTGTCAAAATTACTCCAAATCTTTTGTTGGTGATACCCTTGTAAAGGCTTAAACTTTAAAGTGTATTGCGACCTTTGATTACCAAATAATAAAAAGTTATTTTTGGAGTGTGGGACTTTTCTCTCAAAATTGTTTTTCGTCAAATAAATCATTGTGTTATGGTATATTTCTTTTGTGTTTATCTCATTGTAATTGTATGATTAGTTTAATTTTTTGCACATAACTCTTCATAGATTAGAGGAAATGTATTTCACACCTTTGTTTCCTTTTCATATACATAGAATTGGCATTAATGCTATCAAACTTTTGCTCAACTTGACAATGCCATCAATTATAATAATCTATAACTTATCAAAATGAGAAAAGGTGCCTTCATAATGAATGGGGTATCTTAAACAAGAGGAAATGTATTATAAATAAAAAATAAAAAATTCTCCACATTTTATATTTGTTTTTCCCATTTAAAAATAATTTAATTATTCAAGGGACCATGTGAATAAGTGATGTAATTACTCAAGATCCAGTTTTACCCAAGTTTAATAACACATATCATGAATCATGGAGTTTGATTTAAAACATCTTAGAAAAAAACTGACACAGTCAAAACCAGAAACATTACATACTAATTCGTATCTAGAATGGATAAAATGATGAACTAAAACAATATTCAATCTGCAAATAAAGTCATGATCAACATGGACCTTAGGAATGTTATTGAAGGGAAGCTACTGATATCACATCTCCAACTGCACACATTTAAAAACGCCCACAATACTTTCCAAAAATTTCAATCCTGATCACAATACCTCATTTAAAATCTCTTCTATCTAACTATTTGGTTTGGAGAAAGGCATATTCCTTTGAAGCAGCTGGTCGCATAGGTCTGCATCTGCCTCAAACCATGGAAAACCATGTGGAGGATCAAACAGAAAACCCTGTTTCAGGAGACCTAAATGTCGAGAGAACAATACTTGTTGTGATGTCACAGGTAGCCGAGTAGACTCATATTCAGCTAATGCTGAAGAAATCTTGTCAAGGCCCCACTTTGCAATTGATTGACCCAAAACACTTGCATCCATGATTGACATGCTTGTGCTTCTGTTTGCATGGGGGGAAGTTGGATGTGCAGCATCACCTACAAGCACCACATTATCCCAAACAAGTTGCTTCAGTGGTTCTCGATCATACAAAACATTTATGAATGGTTCTGCTGTTGCCTTCATAAGAGCAGATAACTCTGGTACCCATGTCTCACTGGTTTCTTCATGCATCTTTTCAACAGCACTCTTGTCTACTCTTGCAGTTAACGAGTTCATCTGTGAAAATTAAAAAAATTGCAGTTCATGAGTTTCTGCGTTAAACAAAGCAAAAGCATTATGACGTTTGTTCCAAAGGCACTCTGAAGATACATCTTATACGAGTTAAAGCTTGATATCTAGTTCTACTGTTTAATGTGGCAATGGAATGTTAAGTTATTGTCAATTCCCCTGGAAGGGTACATAAAACTATCCTAGCATAAGCTCTGTAAGGGCATTCAAAAGAGAGTGAATAGATATATGTGTATTGTTCCAAGCAATATTTATTAAGGACAAAAGTGGATAAAACGTGTTGGATTAAAGGTTAGCATCTCTTTGGATTTGGGACATGGACTAATTGTCTTCCGTGGATCCATTTAACTCTGTTTGTATCGGATGTTAACAAGTCAACTTTTTAGCGCAATGATAAACATGTTCCAATTACAAGAAAATTATAGTCACAGCGGCTAAAGAATCTTTCTTGATGACAGCAAAAATATTGTCAATTCAACACACAGCGTCAAATGATTTCTCATTCTACATGTTAAAAAATAAAGAACTTGTACCAGAATGAATAATCAAATTAGGAAACTTCGTTGTATAGGATCTCATAGGCATGAGATGTCTGGGTAGAAATGAACATCATTTTTTAAGTTACCTGGCAAACACAAAATTGCAGAAAATGCTTATTAAAACTTTAAAAAAGGCACATAAATACCTTGGTATCAGGTTCAGGCTGATTGGCATACCAAAGCCAATTAATCCTTTTACCCTGCAACTCATAGAGCACCAAATGACTTCCCTTGGCAAGATCAAAATACAAACAGTTGCCAAGATCAGGGTAAACCTTCTTAATGGAAGCAATCATCTCAGGTGAATCATTCTTGGAATAATCAAAAACACCTCGCCATGCACAATAGCCTAAATACCTGCACAGGTGAAATTATATTTATGCTGTCAGTTTCTACACTTAGGTCTCAGGTGAAATGATGTTCCTAACAGTGTATATATTCAGACATACAATCTATTCATGGTCATATAAAAAAACGAGTCAAATAATAAAAATATAATAGATCCGATTGGCATTACCTCCTGTGTTGGTGAGGCAGAAATGCTTCCTAATGAGAGACATGGATCCATCTGCAGCTACCAGCAAATCAGCCTGCATCTCAAGTGTTTGGTCTGTGTGAGCCACCTTCACTTTAACTGTCACACCCAATCCATTCCCACTCTGCTGAAACGAAACAACCTCGTGACCCCAATGCACTGTATCCCGTGGCAGCTTATCATACAACATTCTGTGCACATCACTCCAGTGGGCAGCCCTGCAATTGAAATGCTCATCTCTAGCTAGCACTCGGATGGCTTTACTCTTGCTCTCAGTTGCCTGGTTCTGCTAACATGAGATCAAACCCAAAAAAAAGTAATAAATGGGTATGTTATTGGATCAATATCAAACAACGACCAAATCAATAAAGTTTTCTAAGCGAGTATGTGAAAATGATTGGAAGTAAGAGAAATGTGACCTGGTCGATGCCGAGAGGAAGGGTGATATCCATGAGTTGTTGATGGAGGCCCCATTCAGCTAGAGCTTGGCATGTGGGGGAGTCCAGGCCCAGCCCTGCTCCAGCAGGTTTTAAGGTTCGAGCCTTCTCCAACACTATCACTTGCTTACAGCCTGCTGAAAAAAGAGCATGAGCACACGCAAGGCCGGCTATGCTGCCTCCTACCACCACCACCTTCATCTTTCTTATCTCTCAAACGTTTCCTTAATTTTACTCTCATATTTCTCTCCTTTCGTTGCTGCCTTATATTGTCGTTGTGTGAAGAGACCATTTGGGTGAATGAGGCGGGAGGTTAACACGTGATAATGCCATCCGTGACTCTAGATTCTCTCTCGTATAGAGGTATGTACACTTCGTATTGTGGAGCACGAGTTAGGTGCCTCCCTCATATCGGGAGTACGAGGAGTCTCATTTACTGCAAGCCGTCTGTAAACCCAAAAACAGATCGCCTGGTATCGTGGACTATAAAAATAATATTATTATTATTATTATCTCCATTCAATATAAAAAGTTGTTTAAGGTGGACCCTTCATATATTGTACATGTCAGTTATCGTGGTATTATATTTCTTAAATAGGTAATGGGAGAACATTTCTAAAAAATATATATATGAGGTATTATAACATACAAAAGGCATAGTAACATATAAAACATGATAACAATGTATAAAAAAATTGTTTGATCATTTTTGAATTAAAATAAAATAATTGTAAAATAAATAAATAAATAAAATAATTAAGTAATAATTAGTTGATAGACTACATATAGTGTAAGATTTGAGTCTGAAATAAAAAAATTGTTGAGTTGTGACAAGTTTCACTTGTCCATTAATGGTAAACCAACTCTCGTTTAATGGTAAAAGCATCTAAAATATTAGGTAAAAGCCTCCAAAATCTCACTTATCATAAAACCGAGATAAATATTGATTTGACAACTAGATGGGAACATTCTATTTCCATTTATAGTGTTTTTTTTTGTCAATTTGATGGCAACTTTATTTTTTCATTTGCATTGCTTTTACAACTAGATGGGTACATTCTATTTCCATTTATAGTGGTTTTTGTCAATTTGATGACAACTTTATTTTTTCATTTGCATTGCTTTATGTTTTAATTCTCTACAAATATTTCAAAATCATATAATACTTAATTTTTGTAAGGAAAAAATCTAGATCTAAGTTTATTTCATTCATTATTTAGCACTTATTATTAATTGTTTAATCCGACCACATGCAACTAGAATTTACAACACATACTCTCTAACATATTAACATACATATAATTTTCTATGGGCATAATCCTTGAACTTTCTTTAGGTACAAGTGCTAGTATATATTATTATATGATATATTTATTATTATACTTCTTATTATAATTTTTTATAATGTAATTAAATTTGTATTATTATTTTATAATTATAATTATATTATATTATAATAATAAAATAATTATATGTTATTATATATTTATTATAATTATATATGTTTATACTATAATAATGTCATTCATGATTGTAGATTCTCTCTACATTCAATTATAAAAAGTTGTTTAAGGTGGATCCTTCATGTTTGTCACTAAATAAAAGTTATATTGTATATGTTAGTTATCATGGTATGATATTTCTCATTTATTAAATAAAGTAAATAGGTAATGGAAATATTTGTAAAGAACACAAGACATGTCATAGACATCATAACATACAAAAAGGCATAATAACATGCATAACATGATAAAGAAGGGTAGATTCTCTCTACATTCAATTATAAAAAAATGTTTAAAGTGGACCTTTCATGTTTGCCACTAAATAAAAGTTATATTGTGCATGTCAGTTATCATGGTACAATATTTCTTAAATAGGTAATGGAAATCTTTTTAAAGGACCTAGTTATTCTCCTAAAAAATTCTTAAATAGGTAATGGGAATCTTTTTAAAGGACCTAGTTATTCTCCCTAAAAAAAGACATGCAGAGGCATCATAACATACAAAAAAGACATAATAACATGCATAACATGATAAAAATTTGTATGACGATCATCTTAATAGAGGGGGTAATAACACCAACAAATTGCACCCATATATGTTTTAAAAAAAAATCTTGCTTAAATATATATTTTAGAAAATTAAAAATAAAAATAATATTTAAGTAAATTTAAAGTAGAATAAGATCATTTTTATATAAATAAAATAGTTCTTAAATAATTTTGAATTAAAATAAAATAATTGTAAAATAAATAAACAAATAAAATAATTAACTAATAATATATATTATTATATGATATATTTATTATTATACTTATTATAAATTTTTAATAATGTAATTAAATTTGTATTATTCTTTTAAAATAATTATTATATTATATTATTATATATGTTTATACAATAATAATGTCATTTGTAGTTGTAGATTCTATCTACATTCAATTATTAAAAGTTGTTTAAGGTGGACCCTTCATGTTTGCCACTAAATAAAAGTTATTATACATGTAAGTTTTTTTTTTATTGGTAAATGTTGCTAAGGGGCAACACCCTGAACGCTTTTGACTGGAGTTATGAACCAATGAGACCACATTGTTGAAGGGCCTCATCCTCAAAAATATACGGTGTGCAACACCCTTACACCTTGAGTTGTCTTAACCTTATCACTCCAAGACCAACTGCACAGAACCTCCAGGCATGAAAAACTCACAAGGGTCTGATACAGAACCGCCAGGCATGAGACCCGTGTGGGTCCAACAACAGTCCATGAGTAGCACACACCCCCATGCATGAAAGATTCATGTGGGTCTGATAGCAGTCCACGAGTAGCACACACCATCAAGAAACTGGATCCATGAGCAACACACGCCTATAGGAACAAGCATGCTTAGTCAACACGTTCGCCAAGATCACCTATATGTCCTCCAAGATCAGCTGCCACAATTCCTCCAAGCACAATGTGGGACTAGTAGCGGTATTTCCGCTAGTAGGCCAGACAAGGATTTGAACCTTGGTTGCACCGTAAACAAGTAACCATCTCACCCTTACACCAACAGGTGATCCCCCTTCTTCCAGCCACAGACAAGCCGCCACGGGCCTACTAGAGGTGGCGTATGGACCCGCCCACATGAAAAAAATTGTATGATATTAAGGGTATGAGCCTTTGGTTGTTGGCTCTACAGACAAGAAGCCCCACTATTTCACCAAAGGGTCTCCCCTTAACACCAAGGGCAAACAGTCTCCATTTGTTGACACACTAGAGAACGACCCCGCGAGGTTTGAACCTTGGTTGTTGGCCCTATAGGCAAGAAGCCCCACCACTTCACTAAAGGGTCGCCCCTAGTAATTGTACATGTTAGTTATCACGGTACAATAATGTGAATCTTTGTAAAGGATGTGGTTATTTTCCCTACAAAAAGGCATGTCAGTCAGAGGCATCATAACATACAAAAAGGAATAACAATTATAACCTTATGGAGAGTGATGATGAGCAGGAGAGTGATTTTGAATACGGGTTAGGGCATGATCAAGGGAGATGATGGATATGACGATGTGGATGATGCTGATGTAGTTGTCAGTTCGCTTGATGAATCTCTTCCCTCTACAGACCAACACTCTTAGCTTTCTCTTAAGCTTGTGGTGTGTAGAGGTTTCTAGAGAAAGGTTTTCTTTGAGAATGTTGAGGCTATGGAGCTAGACTTTTGGAGGAGAGGCATGAGTTGTTGCTTGTCATTTATTCTGAATCCTCCCTCATCCTTAGTGCCTCAACATTGTTGTTGTGCTTTGGGCCCTTGCTCCTTTTGGCCTCTTTGTTTTATGTTTAGACTGGAGCAACTTGTTGGTCATCCATGCCATTGCTATTTGTTGCTTGTTATCTTGGGGTTGGTCTTCCTTAGGGAGGATCTTTATTTTGTGTTTCTTGGCCTCCCCATAATTTCTCAATGGAGGTGTATTTGCATTGGTTTCAACACTATGGTGTCCTGCTTTCTCAAGATTGGAGGTTTTTGCTCCTTGAAACTCAGGGCTCTGCCCTTGATTTTAAACCCTATACGGCTTGTAAATATTTTTTTAATGTTGGAGTTAGGTTTATTTCTTTTACAGACATGTTACTACCTGATGTTGTTTATGGATGCCTCTTTTTTCATAGTTTATTTGGAGGTTGTTAGGCATTTAGTGTCTTGGATGAAGGTTTCTAAGGGAGCAGTGACTGCCCTTTTTATTTTTTTGTGTTGTTGGTTGTGATACTTTCAAAAAATTTCCTACAGTCCTAGTTGCTTGTGTTTCCTAAGGATTTCATGCCTCCCTTTCTGCTAAATTTTTCACTTTCTTCTTGTGTCTATGCCAATGTCTTCTATTGAGGTGGAGACTACTCCTTTTGAGGTGAAGACCCCTCCTATTGAGGTGAAGATTGGTTTTATGGATTTGATGGGGAGCTCTTTTCTACAGCCCCTATTGAGGTGGTGGTTACTCCTATTGAGGTGGAATTTTCTAGAGTGGTGTGGCTTTAGTAGAAAGAATTTTCATGTCATCTTCTCCTATAGAGGGGAGAGCTCTTCTATTGAGGTGGAGAGTGTTTTGTCCAATTGAGTTGAATGGTGTTGCTTGGGGGATTTCTTTCAGCTGCTCTCTTGTGGATTTTCTAGTGGAGTGATGTGGGTTTTCTGTATCACTAAGTTTGCTATTTTTCTAGGCTTAGCTAAGTTATTTTTGAGTGGTTGGTTTGTTGCAGCCTAGATGTTTCATGCAGTGTTTGTGGTCTACTAGGGTTCAAGGTACCTATAAAGCATGGTTGTTAAAGGGTTCTAGGTTCACTTCAAAACATGGTTCATCTCATTTATCTTTTGTTGGTTGTTTTTGTTAGGTTGCTAATGGTTTATGAATTATCTCTTTGTAGCATTATCTATTTATACTAGGATTTGGGTCCCTTCAAAACCTGTTTGTAAAAGGTTTCGAGTCCATTCAAAACTTTTTTTCCCCTTAATAAAAAAGATACAAAAAGGAATAATAACATGCATAACATGATGAAATAAAAATGTACAATAAGAAAATAGGTAAGAAAATGGTGTGCGAGGAAGTAGAGCAAGATCAAAAATTTGTAGATCTAGTGAACCCCAACGAGGCTTGAATGAAGATTAGGAAGCAACCAAGAAGAAACATGAAGAGCTAGAGAATGTAGGATGTCATCAGAGGAATTGGGTGCATGGGGTAGAAATGGAGGTTTCCCCAAATCAACTAAGAAATCACACAAGCAACAAACCTTGGAAGCAACAAAATAGGTGGTGAAATTCAAACTTTTGATGACGAACAAATGGATGGAATGGTGGCAGGGTGGAAAGGGAAGAACAATCCTAGAAATTAGGGGCATCCACGTGGTGATAACAAAAGATACAATGCAAACGAGGGGACAAGGCCCTTTGTGCAAAATCTCGGTGGGGATCGCCACCCTGGATGGGATCCTTGGCATGGGGGCTAAGTGAAAAATATCAATCCTTCAACAAGGAGAATGTGATTAGAGGAATCTAGGAGCGATGGCGGTATCGATGGAAAGCCAAACACTGGTTGTAGGAAAACCATGGTATTGAGTTCAAACAAACTCTAGGCAGAGAAGGATCAACTAGAGAGGTTGGGGCTTATAGTCAGGGGTTATGAAATGAGGCTCAATTGGGATAGTTTCATACAGTGGTGGTGTGAGAAATGGGGGAATAATTTGGAGTTTAAAGCCTTGATGCAAGGATTTTTTTGTGGTAATCTACCCCTCGGAGGACATTAGGGAGGAAATTGAAAACATAATTTGGATCATGGACGGTTGTGGTTTCTACATATGCAGATGGAGGATAGGCTTCAATCCTTGCCACCATAGAATGGATAGGATCCAAGACTAGTACAAACTACCTAATCTACCTTTGGAATTCTGGGCCCTAGGTATCCTGGAAGACATCAGAAATCACCTAGGAAATTTTGTGTGTGTGGAAGAAAGACTAGATCCAAATGGCATAAGCACCTATATCAAAATATTTATGGAGAGCAAACCCAATAGTAAAACTTGGTGGGAGATTGAAAATTTCATGGATTGGAAAAATTGGATACAACCATTGACTCTAGATCCATACCCCAATAACACTCTAATAAATACTATAAGCTGGCGCAATCAGTCTTCATCATGTGATCAGGAACTTGCTCCTTACACCTAGAACCAGGATGGCATGGTTGGTTCCTCAATGGGCACATCAACAGAGGGTTCATCGAATCTGACTCAGGAAGAAAGAGTTACTAAGCTTGGAGATGTCAGACCGAGAGAGGGTAGGGTAGTGTTTGAAGAACAAAAGAGGGAGATCGAGTAGAAAGTGGCAGAATTCATTGATTTCCTAGGAAACAAGGTCAGGGAAGCGGACCTTAACTCTCTCATGGAAGTAGGAACAAAGCAATGGAATTTTCCAAGACTGCTAAGAGAAAATTGCTCAATATTGACAATGATGATTTGTTCGAGGATTGGACCACTGGATCACATCTTGATAATATTGGATCTGATCAGGAGGATGAGGTCTTAGTCCAAAAATCATGTGTGAGGCAAAGAGTATCACTGTAGGAGCAGGGTGAGCTTGGGAAATTGGGCATTGGCCTGAAGGATAATCACAAAACCTATCTTGACTATGGGGATTGCAAGAGTTTGGGGAGAATTCCAAACAAGGAAAAGCTTAAATAGGATGGAGAAGCAAATGGGAAATTGAAGGTCAATGAGATGTTAAAAGTAGGGAAGGGTGACACCCTTCCTGAACAACCATAAAAATCATGACTTGGAATGTTAGGGGTTTAAACACCCCTAACAAATGATGCCTAATTAGGCATTAGGTGGAATCAATGCAAGTGGACATTTTCTTGTTGCAAGAAACCAAGCTCGGTGAACAAGGATCAAATTTGGTAAGAAGATCAATCATTAGAAAATATTGGGGGTCAATGTTGAGGGGCCTTTAGGTGGGTTATTGATCCTTTGGAAACCTCAATATGTCCTTATGGAGGAGGTAGCTGCTAGCATATTTTGAATTGCATGTAAGGTAAGCAGCTTCGCCTTTAATCTACATTTTCTATTAGTCAGTGTATATGGGCCTAATAACTGCATTCAAAAAAGGAAAGTATGGAATGAATTGGATAATATTTGTGGAGACACGACCTTTGATTTTTGTGTATTGGGTGGGGACTTTAATACAATCCTAAAATTTTTTGATAAAAAAAGTGGTGTGACAAGAAAATTACAATCTCAGATAGATTTTGAAAGCTTTATAGAAAGAAATTTGTTGATAGATGTGGAAACGAGAAATGAATAGTATAGCTGGACAAATAGGAGGAGTGGATTTTGTAGTATAGTAGAAAAATTGGACAAATTCTTGTTTAAAGGAAATTTAAGCCTCTTTTCGTTTACCTTGGAGAGAAAGATTCTTCCAGGTTTAGGCTTGAAAACTTCCTCATTTCCCTAGAGATTGTGGGAGAAAGGAGGCTGGCAAGATGCCCCTTCAAATTTGAAAATATGTGGTATAAGGACCCAATTTTTTTTCATCTCATTAAGTGTTGGTGGGAAGACTGCAAACTCAGGGGCTCAAATATGTCCAACATTGTCACCAAACTAAAAATAATTAAACAAAATTTGAAGAGTTGGAATAAAGACTGCTTCAAAAATGTATTTGAAGAAAAAAGAAAAAGGGGGGATGTTTTGTTTGAATTGTTAGAAAATGTAATTAAAAATGGGATGGACAATCACCGCTTCCTAGAAGAAAATAATTTGTTAAAGAAATTGAATGAAGTCCTAGCGAAAGAAGAAATCTTCTGGAGGCAGAAGTTCAAAGAATTATGGTTAACTATTGGTGACAAGAATACAAAGCTCTTTCATAACTCGACCAAGCTACACTGGGAGATAAACAAAATAACAAGTATCAAAACAAGTGATGGTAGGGTTCTTGACAAGATTGAGGATGTGAAGTTTACCACAGTGGATTTCTTTAAGAATCTTTTGAATGACTAGTCAGGGTCCAACCTTGGCACATAACAAGAAATTATGGAATGCATCCCCAAAATAGTCATGCAAGCACAAAATAGCATGTTGAATAGCAAATTTACGAAGCAAGAAGTCATAGATGCACTCTTCCAACTTCATCTGGACAAGGATTTAGGTTCGGATGAGTTCCTAATGGGATTTTTTCAGAGGTGTTGACACATAATGGGCAAGGATATAACGAAGGAAATAGAAGATTCTAGATTCTAGAAGTTCTGGCAAGGTGCTCAAAGAGATTAATAACACCTTCGTAGCTTTAATCCCTAAAAAGGAAAAGCCTGAGTCCCTCAAAGAATATAGGTTGATCGATCTATGTAATACCATTTATAAGGTCCTTGCCAAAGTAGTAGTGAATAGGTTAAATAAAATATTACTAGACATCATCTCAGAAGAAAAAACTTGTTTCATGCTTGGTAGATCGATCCTTGAAGGGGTTATAATTTCTTAGGAGGAAATTCATTCAATTTAAACTACAAAAAAGCAAGCCATGCTTATCAAACTCGACATTCAAAAGGCTTATAATAAGGTCAATTGGTGCTTCCTTTTCAAGATTTTGGACTCCTTTGGATTTAATAGGGAATGGTTGGACTGGATTTTTGGTTGGATAGCATGTCCAAAAAATTTTGTATTGTTGTATGGGTCCCTGAAAGGTTTTTTCAATGTCTCTTGGGGGCTATGTCAAGGGGATCCCATCTCCCCACTTCTATTTATCATAATGGTGGAGGCCCTTGGGAGATCCATCTTGAGTGCTTGGAGGCGCGGTAGGGTGGAGGGGGTGTAGATCACAAGTGGTTTTCCTATTGTCACCCATCAACAATTTGCAGATGATACCATGTTGATGGGTAATGCTCAGGGGAGGGAAGCAAGGAACTTCAAGGAAATTTTGGATAAATACTCCTTAGATTTTGGTCAGGAGATCATTTTAGCAAAATAAAAAGTATTCTTCTTCAATACACTTGCTCGAAGGGAGAATCAAATCCTAAGACTACTGAAATTCAAGAAAGGGAAGCTCTCATGCAATTACCTTGGTCTCCCTCTCACCAAGGGGGTTCAATTTGGAAAACTCTAGGAGTTTGTTGTGGGGAAGGTTGCTGACAAGATTTCCTCCTATAAATGTAGATGGTTGTCATGGGTTCGGCACCTCACAAAACTTAAATATGTGATCTTTTCTTTGCCAACACATTTGTCTTCTTGTATTCCTATGCTAGCGGGGGTGTGTAAAGTAATAAACAAGAAAATGAAAAACTTTTTCTGGCAAGGAAATTCAAATCAACACAAATATCCGCTAGTAAAATGGGAGAAATTCTCTAAAAGCAAGGAGAGAAATGAGGCTAGTTTGAAAAATATTCTTTACCAAAACAAAGCATTGGGAGCTAAGCTGGTATGGGATCTCCATACCAAAAAAACTCTCAAATGGGCAAAGATCCTAAGGGATAAATATTTGGATGTGGATGAAAATAACATTTTTACCTCTAGGCTTCTTCCCCATGGGTCTAGAATCTATAATTTCATATGTAGTTTTAGAGATTTGGTATCAAATTACTTAACCTGGGAAATTAGGGATGGTAGTTTCACCTCTTTCTAGGAAAACTCTTGGGAAAGATTCCCAAAATTGGAAAAAAATGTCGAGCTTGGGAATGTCAGGATAGTTACTAAGTAGGTATGGGGGGATAAGGCAAGAGACTATCTGGTATTCAAAATGGAGGAGGGGTGTCCTAAGTATTGGTGGAAGAGCGTGAGGGGACTTGGCCTTGAGCCTAGTGAGATTGAAGCTTTTGAAGGTATGCTGGCAATATGCAATATTTGTTACGGAGTTGGTTTGGACACCTTAAGGTGGAGCACCTCTCCAAATGGCGGGTATAATGTGAAAAAAGGATACAATAGACTCTTGACACGTCACTATGGGGAGGTGAAGCTCCCTAGCAATATTTTCTAGAACAAGGTGTGTCTACCAAAGGATGGAATTTTCACTTGGGTTGCATCCCAAGGGTGGCTGCTCACTAGTGACAGATTTGCTAAGATGGTGTTTTATGACCCTTCCAAATGTAGCTTGTGTAAGAAAAATGAGGAAACTAGTGATCACCTCTTTTTGAATTTCCCTTAAGACACACAAAGTTTTTGGTAATGGTTGATAGCTAAATTGCAATGGCATACTGTTATGCCAAATAAACTCTTGGACACACTTCTAGGATGGCCAATTATGCACAAACAAGCGGTGTATAACAGTTTATGGATATCCAACCCTTCTATACTAATCTTGGAAGTTTGGAAAGAAAGGAATAAATGCATTTTTTTAGAACAAAGAGATGTCCACTCAATCATTACAGAACAAGATTGAAGCTTTCCTAGTGGAACTAGTTAATGCTAGAGTTGGGGAGGATGATTCTAGGAAGTGTAAATTTTATGAATGGAATGCAAGGATGTGTTGTAGTCTACATGGTTTGTTGATTCATCCTTTCACTGGGGAAGGTGGCTCCAAATCATAAGAAATGAGGAAAAACACTCAATGGTCCCCCCTAGTGTTGGGTTGGTACAAGTTAAACTTTGATGGGACTTCTCGTGGACACCTGGGTGTCTTAGGGGCTAGGTGTACTATTAGAGATTGGAATGGGAGGTTCATTTGAAAATTGGATGTGCCTCTCCCTAATGGAAACAAATATGGTAGAGATGCAAGCTATGATACATGGTTTGAATTTGTGTCAAGAGTTGAAGCTAAAGAATCTAGTCATTGAAGATGACTCCTCATTGGTCATCAATGCTCTTAGATCATGAAAGATGATAAATTGGAAGTTGGCCACCAAATTGGAAGTGGCTTTGGGCCTAATGGATAATTTTGAGTTGGTGTTTGTAACTCACATCCTTCGCAAAGGTAACTCCAAGGTGGATTTGTTCTCAAACTTCGGGGCTGATGGTCATACCATAAAAGAGGAGGTGATTTAAATAAGGAACCTATGGGCAGATGGGAGGGCACCTTTCCACATTCTATTGTGGAAAGGTTGGGTTTCCTTCAGTTAATGTGGCATGCAATCAATTTGTTTGGCGGTCACACTTGTCAATGTTACCTCGACTTCTTGCTTGCCACCTCGATGATGCATTTTTCTTGGGGATTTCCAGCTAGATTGTGTGGTTTGGGATTGGATTTGAAGACGTGGCATGCAATAGTTGTCACTAAATCTATCCGTAGCATATGCACAATAATGAAATCGTCAAGCAATATACAAAGCACACATTTGGGAGTTTGGGTTGTCAAGTCATTGCCTTTGTTATAATTTGATGATTTTCCTTATATGTGCAAACTGGTTTTTTGACTATAGTAATGGGTTGGCTCCTTGCATGGCATGGGAAATACATGCCCGATCCATAATGATGTGAAAAGACAACATTACTCAATGCATTATTTACGGCTTGTTGGGGTTCAAATTTCATTTATCGTTGTGCCATTTTTTGCATTTCTATGGTGAGGTGTTTGTAGGGTCTTTCTGCTATGTTGGGTGTCCATGGAGGAGAGGTTAAAAATTTATGGTTAGAATGCCTTTGAAAACCCTAATGAGTATTGGGGCTTCTACTCCAATTTGTTTGATGAGTTTTGATAGGAAGATGGCGTTTTGTGGGTCAATCACGAACCAATGCCTCAAGAGAATTCTAAAGAAGTATGACACTCTCATTCTGGTCACGGTGAAGATGATATTGGGGAAGATCTTTCTAGAGGATGATGAGTCATACAAGGTCGACAATGACATAATCTCACGGTTCTTGGTTTTAGTTTTAGAAATAAGGTTGGGCAAAAGGGAGGTCGAAGTGCTATTAAAGAGGCTCTTCTATGTGGATTTACTAGTGGGGTTGGAGGCTACATTGTATGCAACGTCCCCTAGAATGGGAATTCCCGGGCCATGGGATATGCGATTGCTTTATGTGCCAGGAGAGGTAATAAAATACTACCCTTTCCTATTAGATTTGAAAGGGATGGTGTTGGTCGCTCATAGGGAACTAGTGGGGGTGGGTTTGGACTATCTGTTGTGGGTGTTAAAGCTTCCTTAACTAGTGTGAATAGGACTACTAGGTGTAAGAACTAGATAAATGATAACTAAATACATAAAGACACTTTTCACACTACCAAAAAACATGCTAACTGATGGGTTCATTGTAATCTTCGTCATTTAACTTATCAATCCAAGGAAGTGTCCATGCCTGTATGCAAAAGAGAATGGAGAAAACATGTTTGACACTCTATTCTATAATCAAACTTGCAGAAATCAAACATATTCTAGAGAACACTTGCATAAAAAGAAAGTTACATGAAAGGAAACTAATATAAGGCACACTTGCATGAATTGAAAAATGTTAAATTACTTCACACTTTGTTGGAAATGAAAAGCTTGCTTGAGTTCAATTTTACTATAAAATTCTAGAAATACATTGCTTGAAATGAAGCTAGAAACTATCTTATTTCCTCAGGCCAAAACAAGCCTTTCTAATTCCCCCTTGATTCCTTGATTACAATGCATTTATAGAATTAAAATATGAGTCTCACAGTTGTGCAACAACTTGATAGAAAATAGGAACATGTGTGGAGAAAGAAACAATGTCTTCACTCCATTTTGCTGAGTCATTCTCTTTTGGTCGTCCAAAACAATAACCCTATTTTTCAACCTTTTAAACTACTCCAAAAAGTGTTAGAGTGTTGAAGAAGTCTTCCTTTGACTTATATTCTCTCAATTGCTCATAAATTGGGTTGAAAAACTCCCTAAATATTTGCAACTGCCCTTATATTCTCTCAATTTCTATCCAATCCATTCCAATTTCCTTTAATGCTTGCAACTATTTTCCCTTAATTGCTCAACCTCTTTATAAATGCTATCATACTTAGTTATGAAAATTCCGGAGCATGGAAACAAACGAATGAACAAATTCTGGAGCATGGAAGCAAAGTTTCGAAGCATTAGACTTGTGAAGTTTTCTCTCAAACCATGAATTTGGTTTTCATGAAGTTTAATGGGTTTTTTCACTGTCTTGTCTCTGAATTTTTTGCCAAAACTCTCAAGAACCTAGATTGTAATTTTCAATATATGATGAAATCTTTGACTGTTGCAACTACAAATCTATAACTTTCCTTATCATGCTCAATCTTGATAAACTTCACAATCAAGCAAAATACATGCTTTTATTTGGCTAATAGATGAGATATTTTTTGTCTCATCACTAACTAGACATGAATATGAATAGTATGTGAATGGAAAAGTACATATAATAGCCATATCATCTTAAAAATCAATGTACCTAATGTGTAATTTTTATTAATTTTTGTTCAAATGATGACTCAATAATCTCTCTAATCAAGCCAATTAATTAATTATAATCTACTTGTATTAGATAAGAGATGGTTGTATTAGATGTTAACTTGCACTACTTTCAAAGGGTGGGCATGCTTTCGACTATACTCTTAGTATTCAAGACAAGGAAACAATCAATGTCACCTCTTTCACATTGTGTCTTGCCTTTGACCATAAACTTTGTCATGCAAACACTATATCCAACTATCATATATGGAAATAATGCATCTATTAGTTTGTGATTGATATTAATAGTTATTATCATTTGGCCATTACAATCAACAAAATCAATGCAAACAATTTTTTCTTTAATGATAATTGGTGTTATTTTTATAGGTAGGATTGTACACAAGACTATCTCCCTCAAATATAGAGCCCGTTTTTTATGGAAAGTTCCAAAAGTGTATGAGGATTATGGTTCATTGAGCTAAATTTGTCAAATCAAAGTACAAAGTTAAATATTTGAAGTAGATAGCAAAGTAATTTGTAAACAAAGGAAAATAATGGTTAAAGAAAGTACCATGTGACAACAACTAAAGGCATGTCAAAGACTACATGCAATTAACATTATCAAAACCTTAAAATATTTTTTATTAGTTGTAGGCATAATGTGAAAATGTTACAATGAACAACTATATGAATAGCTACAACTACATAGCCAAAGAACATATAAAAACATCTAGAAAATAGTTGCATAAATAAATAAACATAGAGCAAGGTATGAATACAAGAAAAAAAATAGCAAGGTATGTGGTGTTAGCAATAATTGTTTGCTTGTGTTGTGAATAAAAATTATACAATAAATGCTCAATAGAGAATATATTATAAATATGTGTCACTGTGGTTTGAAATGTAAAATTAAGAGCTTGTGTTAATTATTAAGCACCAATCTATGGGTTAAACATTATCTAATAATTTTAATACCAATTAAGTACACTCATTTATCTAAAACTCTCTATTTGAGAACAAAGGTTGCAAAAGAGAGAAGTGCTTGCAAGGAATACATTTATTTGGTTTGATTATTTTGGGTGTGTAAGTTAGCAAATGATGTGATACCAAACTCCATGCTTTAATCTTGGATACAACAATGTAATATTGTTAATTACCCAAAGAATCCAATAGATACTACAATTGCTCTCTATAATATAGTCAACTAATATAATGACCAAGTATTTTAACATTTACACCATATCAATTCATACAATTTCTACTAAACATGAAAATTTGTGTGATTATTTCAAAGACATGGGAAAAATTATTTCCATTAGACATTATTGACATAATTTAATATTTTCCTTGGCATTGTCATTAAATTATAGACAATGAAGCAAGAGGAGTGTGTTGATTATCGTGCATGTTGTCAAGGTGCCTACAAAATATTGGTTGTATTACTAGTTGCAATTATTTTCCACAAGTTGTTATGTGCTTCTCCAAAGGGTTGAGATTAATTGGTTAAAGCATTAAGCTTTAATTGTAGAGATCCAAATTCAAATCCTAAAGGGACATCTAATATGGAATTCTAAGTTGTGATTTTTGGTCTCCCAATAGTTGGCTTCTAGTGTGGAGGTGGTTTCCCAATAAGTAGATTCATAAGTTGTGATTCTTGGTCTTTTATAGGGGGTTTCTAGTGTGGTTGTTCAAAAGGGTCTTGTATTAGTCTCATGGTTGTTCTTTCAAGATCTTGTGTTGGCCTCATGTTGATGCTCATGTGAGTGGAATATTAGTAAACAACTAGCAATATAAAAATAGTTGTTATGTACTTAGCTTGTATTGCATAAAACCTAGTGATAAATAATTTACTATTTGTGGGCACATTTTATGTGTGTAGAGTTGTCTACAATTTTTATTGTCTCTATGTAATCATGACTCTTCTTGAAGGTGTGATATGCTATAGAAAATTGAATTGGTATTTAATTGAGGGTGAAAGTGAGCAAGGGATGGTTAGTAGTCATGACTAGTTTATGAAAATGGACGTAATTTTAATAGAAAATAATTAAAATACATGTGTTTCTAAGTAGTACATTTCTTCTATTTGATTTTTGGTTGTGTTTAAAGTAGTGGATAGAATTTTGTGTCTCCTTAGTGTCTAGTTGGTTGTAAATATTTAAGACCATTAATTATGCATTACAGACTATAAAAATATTATGGTAGTTTGCAATAAAGTGAATCAATACAATGATCAAGTATCTAAACATTCGTATGCTATCAATTTGCACAATTTTTAGTTAATGTAAGAATTTATTTTCAATATAAAAAATCATAGAAATTGTGGATTGAGTAGGCATTATTGAGTTACTTTATGTTTTTTTTTGTTATCATTATCCCATTGTAGTCAGTTGACTAGAAGAGGTGTCTTAATTGATATCTATGTTGTTAAATAACCTAAAAAAAATGTATATATTAGCTATGTGCATCTGAGCACCAAATATAAATAGAATACTAGTAATAAAGGACACAAATATCATTGACTTAATGAATGGGATAATTTAACATTAAAGATTACATTGTAAGACCACCTACAATATGTTTACCTCTTCTTACATAAAATAAATGTATTTATAATATTTCTATGTGAATTACCAGTTTGTTTTGGTATCGACAATGCTCCCAATATGGACTAGCTATGATTGATAATTAGTTTTGGTGGAGACTATTTTTATGGACTAGCTATGTAAATTTGCATTCTTCTAAACAATTTCTATTTTTTACTATTGTAGACATGTCAATGGTAAAGCTGCCTACTATATAGACGGGTATGATATTTCTCCTTTATTAAATAAAGTAAATAGGTAATGGAAATATTTGTAAAGAAAACAATTATTCTCCCTACAAAAGGACATGTTAGAGGCATCATAACATACAAAAAGGCATAATAGCATGCACAACATGATAAAGAAGGGTAGATTCTCTCTATTCAATTATAAAAAGTTTTTTAAGGTGGGGCTTTCATATTTGTCACTAAATAAGTTATATTGTACATGTGAGTTATCATGGTATGATATTTATCCTCTATTAAATAAAGTAAATATGTAATGAAAATCTTTGTAAATAACACATTCTCCTTGTAGACACTCAAAATATCCTGATTGATATCATGCATTTGGTCTTGATTAATTAACACCGATTCTTTCTTTATCACATCCACACTAACCAATTAATTGAATAATCTTTATTTAATTAAAATCCTCATAAAATCATATAAGTACACTTTATCAGATAATTTCATCATTTTCTTCCTTTAACTAAATAAATGACCAACTTAATTTAATTAAATCCTAATGTTCTTCCTTTAATTAAATAAATCAACTTTATTTAATTAAATCCTAATGTTCTTCATTTGATTAAATAAATCAACTTTATTTAATTAAATCCTAATTTTCTTCATTTAATTTAATAAATCATTTAATTTAATTAAATTACTAATCTCCCAACTATCCTCTCATTTGACTTAAATAAATCTAAATATATAAATCAAATGTAAAATCAACTAATTCCATCTAAGTTAATTAATTTCACAAATTAATTAACTCCTAAATCCTTCATTCCTCTAGCTTTTTCAAGTTGCACATATAAATCAATCTATTTGATTTACTAATTCCTCCTATTTTCTTTCAAATATGGCATATTCTTGGAATATTCCACCTATTTGAATTCTCCCTCCCAAAGGACTTTTGTCCTCCAACTTGGAATTAAAATCTCTTACATGCCCTCTCCTTGAGCCAATTTGGCATTAATTCCTTTTACATCCCCTCTTACACTGTAAGTCACTTCTTCAAATTCAAATTCCACCAACATGCATTTAACATGCACATTGTTCAAAATGTGCTCCACTCTCCTTCATTAGCATGTTGACAGGTGGCACAATGCCATTGGTTCAAGTTTTAATCCCACATTCTTCATATTCTTCAATCCTCCATCCTTCTTCATTATAAATATGGGCCTTCTCTATTTATTTGGGATCCACAATCATCCATAATCATCCAAATTTTTATGCAAGTTCATTATCCACATTTTCATCCAAGTTAGCATAGAGTGCATCATCCATAGCTAGGTTATTGGCATTTTGCATCAAGGAACACACATCCATCATCAAGCTTATCAAGGAATTGGGAAAGGGATTCTTTCCACATCAAAGAAGCACCAATTCCCCCATGGGATGCTGGTTTGAGCATTAGAATAGGATTTCATTATTAGTTTACTTCATATTTTGCTTTGATTTCATATTCTTATGCTTGAATGAATTTCATGGGGAATGTTTGGTTTAAACTTGTTTGAGGAATAATGTTTGTTTTTTTGTCCATGTTTGAATAGGTCTAGGTTGAAGCATTCACATTTTGGCGCTCATCGTGGGGCCTAGCCCCGTTTTTAATATTTTTCTTGCAAGTTTTGTCAATAGGTTCGTTCGTGAATTCCAATATAGCGCACCCATTGTCTATTTCAGCGGGTTGGTGGTCACTTTTGGCACATCAAAGCCCTATTATAGCAATCCACAACCCAAACTAGTTCATATACTCTCTATTTTAGCACATATACAAGATATTTTAGTGCATATACTCTTTGTTTTAGCGCATATGCTCTTTGTTTTAGCGCATATGCTCTCTAATTTAGTGCTTTTATAGTCAATCTTAAAATAGCCATATCATGGTCATGTACAGAGGTCTTTTCAAAGCTTTTTTTTTAAATGGGATAGAATTTCATAAGCTATGCAATGGTGTAAGTGTTTCTTAATTTTTGTAGAGTTAAAATTTTCAATTTTACACCTAAAGTCAAAACACATTATAACATGGTCTAAATTTTAGGGTTTTTATGCTTAATCATTTGTCTAACCCTCATATCTTCTTGTTTCTTGATCTCATCTAACATTTTGAGCATGGCTTCTAGGTTTTAAGAGGAGCATGGAGCATTGAAGTGAAAGAAAAGGCATTTGATATCCATTGTCTAGGAAAAGAAGAAAACAAGAAAAGCTTCCTATGGCACTTTCTTTTTCATAATTGTAAAAAAGTGTTCTTTAACACTTTGGGAGCATTTATAATCCCATCTTTGGATATTTCTATCTTAAGCTTTAAGGACTTAACTACATTTTGTTTGGGTTTTAAAAAGAACATACAAAAGCTTTCTTTTTCACAAAAGGGTTAAAAAGAACCTTAGAAACTCACGAGATTTGATTTTGGGTCTTAAAAATTGAACAAACAACTTCAAACACTTGTTTTTGGTGCTATAAAAAGAACCCATTTATTGCTTTTGAGGTCTAAAATGAACATGTGCTTATCTTTTTTTGTAATATTTTTTACAAACTAATACTATCAAAATGTGTATGCACTTCACGAAAATCTTGAGAATCAAAAGCACTTTTGGTGATATTAGGTTGTTTAAAAGATTGCCTCCACACTTCAATTTGAGCTTAAAATTGAACAAATCTTGCTAGTGTAAGAAAAGGCATTGTGTGTTCTCTCCTTGTTCACGCAAACAAAGATTGATCGAACTATGGATGTACTTACTCACTATTGTTCACCTTTAGAGGGCCTACCTTGGTGAGAAAAATTACTCACCCCAAGGGAACGACCCAAGCGGTAACAAGCATAAGCCAAACTCTTCCAATCCACTATATAAGTTTTTTGGTTGCAATGAAAATTGTAAACAATGGGAAACAGTGCGTGATAACTCTCCCCCAGTGTCTTTATGATGTGTAAAGCCCTTGTTCTAAGGGTTGGGAGATCTCTCACAAGGATTTTATCATTGCACCTCCTAAACTAGATGCCCTTACTATGAACCTTTGTTTAGAATCCAAAATCCCAACATTTTTTGGCGCCAGGAGATTAGACCTCTGGAGCCATCCCACATACTTGCAATTCTTTGTAGAGATAAGAAGTTTGTCATGGGAGATTCATGAGAACTAAAGCTTGATTGACCCATAGAAGGGAGTGTCATGGAGGGGAGCTAGTGTGGTCAAGCTTCTAATCATCCACTCTGAATAAGCGCAACTGGATTTATCCAAGTGGGAATTCAAAAAATATTTTCTTTTCCATCCTAGGATTGTGCAATCTTTGAGTCAATTAAACAAATTGCTTAGATCCAAAATCTTGAAAACAAACATTCAACAAGGACAACAAATTTCAAACCTGTAGAAGAAGAAAAAACCTTTGAAAAGATCCAATTGCTACTGCTTTTCCTTAGGGATTCTATCCTTAGAGGCTTCTAAATATTTGGGCCCATATCTCAATGTGTTCTCTCTAAAGTCAACATAGGAAAATTGTGCCTTTGATTCCTTGATTTTCACATAATGGACCTTGTGGGATGAAAAGGAGTTGCGACATAGACATTTAGTTTGAAAAGCTAAGAAAGAAAGTGTGGATGTGGTAAAAGCAATTCATTAACCAAGAATAAATCAATTGAACCCCACACGTGCTTGGTCTCTGTTGGTCATATGGTTTTCCATGCAAATACTGGTCTTTTGGTTTGAACAACTCTTAGGGAAAAGAATGTTCTTCACTATCTTGGTCTTGAAAACAAAGTCTCTCTAGGTTCATTTAGGATCAAAATCTAACACTTCATCCATCCCAAACATCAAAATCCATCACACCAAACAACTTTAGAGCTTTGGAAACATCATTTTCTAGACTTGGGTACATCCTTAAACCAAACCAAAATCATCTGTTTAGTTAGGTGTGTGTGTATGAATCCTTCCTCACATACTTAGTTAAATTATCACCCTTTTGAAAGAGTTCATCCTAAGATAACATCTAACATCTTTGGATTCACAAAGTTCATTATCCAATCAAAATCAAATCCTAAAGTCTAGCATGATCCAAAGTTCCTAAAATTTCAACACCCATATCACTCACCCCTTTCATCCTTCATCTCATCATTGGTCATAAATCCCTTAGAGGTCAACAAGGTCAAAACACAAGAAGAACATGGAATATAAACTTGATCCATACATCATGAGTAATCTAAATCAACCAAACTATCAAAGCCTTACAATTCCAATTGATTATCAAAACTCGCATTTATACAATCCATACATGGGATCATTATCTCCTACAGACCTCAATGGTACAACAAATTTGAGTATGCCCAATCTCAATTTTGGAACACCTTTCCCTATGGTAGATTTAAATCAAATTCCAAACCTACAAACCTATCAACCAAACAATCAATGCATGAGTCTTCAACAAAACAACATTATCCCACCAAATCCATACATGCCAAATGTGAATATACAAGTACGAGTTTACCAAACATGAATATTTCAAATCCACACTTGGTAAAATTTGGGATAGATATGTTTGCCAATCATACAAATGTTGTTCAAAGTCCAAACAATATGTTAAGAACTCCATGTATTGATCCAAGTCAAGGTAGCACCATGCAAAATCAAAGTTACCTAAATCAAGGCAATGTGATTCCCAACCACAATAATGTTCAATTTCAACCTATAATTCCAAATCTAAACATCATCCCAAATCAAAACATTGTCCAAAATCAATTTTTCCATGATCCCATACAAACACCACAAGTATACATTCCAATTTTTTTCTTGAACAAAAACCAAATCGACTATATCAAGGGTGTCAAGATCAAAATCAAGATCAAATTTTGTGAGATCAAATTTCTATAATTACCAAAATAGTTGATTCATTGGACCAAGATACATCTCCACCCCAAAATCAATACACTCTTCCATTGGTTAAACCATGTCATCAAAGCATTGAGTTGTGTCAACAACCACATCAAGAACAATATCTCCAATGTCAATAGGTTGGATATCAAGATCAACAACATCAACAACAAACCCAATCACCACATCTCCAAGATCAATCACAAAAAGAATCACCTCAACAAGCACAAATCTCACAAGAGAACAAATGTGAATACACTCCTTTTGGAGATCCAATCAAATCAGTGCTAAGAAAGATACTTGATGCAAAAATCATCACTTTTCCAAAAGAAATTTCTTTCAACTCTATCCTATACTTCCCTTGGAATAGAGGTGAATCTTATTGTGAGTACCATAGAGAAAATATTCATAAAACATCAAATTGTATTCAACTCAAAAATCTCATCCAAGACTTTATTGATCAAAAAATAATATTTATTGAGGACGATGATCAAGATTCAACCATTAGTGATAGTAGTGACAATCTCTCTATGACAATTGTTGAAAACAATGATCAAAATCTATCCATCAATGAGCACCTTGAAGATGTTTCTACCTCATCCAACAATCAAATCAACATATATCCAAAATCACTTTTCAATCATGATAAAAATCCACTAACAATACCCAACAATGATCCAATTCAAGAAATGTTAACATCATTTGATCCTATGGTTGAAAACATTGACAATCTCTCCACCATAATTTTTGAAAACAATGATCAAGATCTATCCATCAATGAGCACATTCAAGATGTTTCTACCTCATCTGATGATCAACTCAACATACATCAAGAGTCACTTTTTAGTCATGATCAGAACCCCTCAAACAATGATCTATTTCAAGGAGTGTTACAATTATTTTATCCTATTGACATAATCCACAATCCATCGACCAATGATCATGTTGAAAATGTCTCTACATTACCTAATGAGCTAGAGGACATATCTCAAGAATTTATCCCAAAGCATGATCAACATCTTTCACCAAAGTCTAGCAATGGTCCTTTCCAAGACATATTGTCATCCTTTGACCTCATGGTTACAGATATTGAAGAAATCCTCAACTCAACACTTGATCCAAATTCACTCAAAGATCAAGAGGATATTGAGCCACTTCCTATGCCTAATAAATACATCCAAGAACCCTTTGTAAGCAATCCATCCTTTGAAACTGACCCATGTTAAGAACTTGATCCAAAGCATGCCAAAAGAAATTCTAAAATTAATCAAGATCAAGAATTTGTATCTCCACGTTACTACAATGATCTAATGGGTACTCTCCTATCTATACAAGATGTCGCAAATGATGATCATATCCATATAGCACATATTCCTCCATCTACCCATGAGGTGCTTACTCATAATGGACATGTAGATGATCTTCATTCAAAAAAAGAGTCTCATACTCTTGATATCATTACCAAGGAACAAGAGTCTCCTACTCCTAACATTTATACACATGATCAAGATACAGAAAAATCCAGAGACATCAAAAATGGGTCATGAAGAAGTCTTCTACAAAATTTGTGAATTAGAAACATCCTATGAAGGAATATCAAAAATAAACCATGAAGGAGACTTCTATGTGGACAGTGAATCATCAACACCTCTTGAAGAAGCATTAAAATATGATATTTCACAAGATCAAGCCAAAGATATCAATCAAGAAAGTTATCCCACTTATGGAGGGTCCTATCACTTATAAACTTGGATCACTTACCTTTTTTAGGGCAAGCTATCTTATCAATGAAGAAGATATCGCCTTTGAAGATCCACAATAGAGCAAAGGAGTAGCACCTTGTTTCCAAGGTAAATCATATCCTATTGCAAATAAAATGTTTCAACGGATGAATTATCAAGGCAGAGGATTAGGCCTACATAAATGGGGTATTGTAGAACCAATGCATATTATTGGCAATCCTAAGCATCAAGGTGTTGGTTATTCGACAATTAAGAGATCTAAACATATTAGTGATACCTCTATAATACTGGGGGAAATTTTATCTAGTGAAAACATCAACATAGGGAGCACAAAGAGTTCTTATGATGAAACCAATTCCAATACTACAATCGGCCACATCATAAATCTTCATCCACCCATCACCCCATCCATGAATTGGGACCAACATCAAAAGGAAGATTTGAGTCAAAGCACGAAGAACGCTATCAAAGCAAAAGAAGCTAAGAAGCATAATGGACAAATCAAATACACATGGATACCAAAAAATACAAAGAAAAAATATCCCTATCAAAATCCATCAATCAAAGAAACTATGGAGAAAAATAAAAAAGGGAAAACTATCCATCAAAGATGTCCACAAAGGAAAAATCAAGCTTCCCAAGCGACGTACAAAGTATATCAAGCAGGCAATTGGTCCTAATTTCATGCACACTTATGTATCCACCCATCATTGTTCATCTTCCCAAGTTTGGAGATTCAAAGGTTCCAAACTATCAACCAATCCATCTTTTATTCCTAAACACACTCCATCCACGCCTCCACGCATGATATTTGATTCTCACATTGACCATATATTGGAAATGGCCCTTCATCATAAGGATTTAGAAGGCATCCTATTACGATGTGGACACAAAGACAAAATTAACTTCGGTATCAACAAAGTAGATCAAGAATCTTAAAAGTTGCATTCAAGTGTACGTATCTTGGCAAAGCAACTTCTTCAAGTAGGATATCGATGACACATTATGATAGAAGCATTTACATTGACACCACCAAGTGGTTCAACATGAGCTTAAAGTCTTTTAGAAAAATAAAAAATAAAAAACATATTGAAAATAGTAAAAGATAAAAATTGTCCTCTAGTGAAAACCGGTGCTTTGGGTAGGTACCATGATGAAAACCTGGCAAACAGGTGTCATGTGTAGAATCGAGCATCTACATGTGCTAGTTCAGGTGGAAGCATCTTATCCCATCCATAATAAATCCAACATTCCATCCATCTCATCCATAATAAATCCATTCATCCATGAACCATTTAGCCAATCCATTTTCATCCATCTACATCCATCCTCCACATTATCTTGATCTCGATAAAGTTTAGTGTACACTTTTACACTTTCTTATGGTAAACATCTTGACATGAGTCATTTTTCATTGATCATATCCTAACCAACACTATATGAGCCATGAAACATTATCCAAATGAGCATCCATGTTCGAACACCTTATCTTATCACAAGATAATCTTTGGCATCCTTGGCATGCTTACCATATCCATCCATCTACACACCTATCCAAGCATCCACCCATGACATTCCATACATTGCTAGGCACTAGGGACAAATATTTGCATCTTCCTTTGGGAATAAACCTTGATCTATATCCTCCAACTTATGTGGTGATCCGAACATTGGCACACGTGAAATCAAATTGGTCAAACATTTGTGAGCCAAAATCCAAATCACTAGCCCATGGCACATTTTGACAAGATGTTCCTTATCAAGCTTTATCTTTCATCGAACATCGATCCAAATGATCAATATCAGTCACATATAATTTACACTTCAGCGTCACATCGAATCATTCAAACAAATTTTGTTCCAAATCAAACTTCAAAATCTTGATCAATCGATCATCTTGGGATATCCATCCTAATCCTTGTGTTGCTTAACACTATCCTTGCATTGTTGTGTACCCTCAACAATGTTATCATCATTAATCCATCAATTTGATCAATCAACCCTATCTTGGTTTTCAACAAAATCCCGAAATAGAGCGTTGATATCATCACACATATCCATATCCAAATCCTCAAAATCATGCAAAAATCCAAAAACATCCAAAACATATCAAAATCCCAAAACATGTTAAAAAGGCAGAAAAATGCAAAAAATATGGTATTTGAACTACGTTGTCTCTGAGCTTAAATGTAGGAAAGGCTAATCTTTGATCAGCTCCCAAGACACAAAATCCAAAAAAAATCATAAAATATCATAAAACACAAAAACATTTAAATAACCCGAAAATCCAAAAAACAACCTCATAGAATTTCAAAAATATCCAAATATTTGAAAAAATCCATCCATCTCCTTTCGCTTCACCCATGATAATTAATCATCCATAATAAATCAATCGTCACCTTCATCCTTTGGAAAAACAAACAGAAAACAAGTACAACAATCAGCAAAAGAAAACTTCAAACACAAAATCAAAATCAAAACAAGGAACTTTTAAACATGAAATCAAACTCTTGATCATTCTCAAACATGTCAATCGAACCTTATATCAATAGCCTTTCATACAACAAAAAAACTTGCCACCATCCAGTAACATGTCCTAGGATGCATCCTTTCTACAATGGGCATTATATATTGGCAAAACACTTTGGATACTTATCCTAAGCAAAACACATCCCTTTGGCTAGAGGTATCAATAACATTGGCTTATTTGTTCACTTGATATTTTCTTTTGATTTATCTTATTGCGCTCATTACAATGACCTCTCAATGATTTCTAATCAAAATGATTTAGAGAGAAAGAAATGGGGCATTGATCATTATCTTTTGTCTGATGTGCTTCTTGAATGTTCTTGTAATATGACTTTGGTGAATACTTGCTTTGTTAGGTATGTATGGAGGATATTTTCAACAACTTGTTGACTATTACATGGGAAGGTTTTTCCTTTCTATGTTTTGGTCTGAGATGTTCAAAGTGTCTAATGTACATCCTAGTAAGGTTTTTGTATGTCTGGTGTGAAAAAGGATACTCCTATCTGATTGTCAAGTCAAACTCCATCACACTAGGTACAACACCATCCTAGTTCTTTATACCTTGATGCATCGTGCCTACGTGTGTCATCAAACATAAGGTAAGTAAGCTCTTTTAAAATACCAATCCTTGGATAAGCAATACATCATCATCATATCTAATAAAGTCTCGATGATTCATAGACTTGTTGGATTTCTGCATCTTCTAAAAATCAAGGGTTGATCCCTCTCTTTCTTCTATCCTCTTTTCATGCCAACATAATATCATGTCCATCATGCATCCATAAACCATTTGCATAAAAAATCCATTGCATAATCATATAGGCATCATCAAATCATCCATCTCATCCATCTTGCATGCATTGCATCATCATTTCAGTTGTTTAGGATAATATAGATTGGTTATTCTAAGCATCTTAAAACCATCTCATTTGCATTATCATCATAACCATCCATACGTCCATCTTGAACCTCTTTGTCATGAGATCGACCCTCAAATCAAACTTTTCACTCAATCTCTCGAGGGGGTAGTGTACCAGTATACTTCTTTCCGCTGGGGCATCTGAAAGAATCATAATTTTTTTGAATTTTGATCTCATCAAGGCTATTCTTTTAACCAACACAGCAAGTACATTGCTTCAAAGAGGGGAAAAATGTAGACACTCAAAATATCTTGATTGATATTATGCATTTGATCATGATTAACTAACACCGATTCTTTCTTTATCACATCCACACTAACCAATTAATTGAATAATCTTTATTTAATTAAATTCCTAAAATCAAATAATACACTTTATCAGATAATTTCATCATTTTCTTCTTTAATTAAATAAATCAACTATATTTAATTAAATCATAATGTTCTTTTTTTAATTAAATAAATCAACTTTATTTAATTACATCCTAATGTTCTTCATTTGATTGTATAAATCAACTTTATTTAATTAAATCCTAATGTTCTTCATTTAATTGAATAAATCATTTTATTTAATTAAATTACTAATCCCCCAACTATCCTCTCATTTGATTTAAATAAATTTAAATATCTAAATCAAATCTCAAATCAACTAATTCCATCTAAGTTAATTAATCACAAATTAATTAACTCCTAAATCCTCCATTCCTCTAGTTTTTGCAAGTTGCACATATAAATCAATTTATTTGATTTATTAATTCCTCCTATTTTCATTCAAATATGGCATATTCTTGGAATACTCCACCTATTTGAATTCTCCCTCCCAAAGGACTTTTGTCCTCCAACTTGGAATTAAAAGCTCTTACACGTCCCCTCCTTGAGCCAACTTGGTATTAATTCCTCTTACATCCCCTCTTACACAAGTCACTTCTTCAAACTCAAATTCCACCAACATGCATTTAGCATGCACATTGTTCAAAATGTGCTTCACTCTCCTTCATTAGCATCTTGACAAGTGGCACAATGCCATTGGTTCAAGTTTTAATCCCACATTATTCCTATTCTTCAATCCTCCATCCTTTTTCATTATAAATAGGGGTCTTCTCTATTGATTTGGGATCCACAATTATCCATAATCATCCAAATTTTTATGCAAGTTCATTATCCACAATTTCATTCACATTTTCATCCAAGTTAGCATAGAGTGCATCATCCATAGCTAGTTTATTGGAATTTTGCATCAAGGATCACACATCCATCATTAAGCTTATCAAGGAATTGGGAAAAGGCTTCTTTCCACATCAAAGAAGCACCAATTCCCCCATGGGATGTTGGTTTGAGCATTAGAATAGGATTTCATTATTAGTTTACTTCATATTTTGCTTTGATTTCATATTCTTATGCTTGAATGAATTTTATGGGGAATGTTTGGCTTAAACTTGTTTGAGGACTAATGTTTGTCTTTTTTTCCATGTTTGAACAGATCTAGGCTGAAGCGTTCACACTCCTTACAAAAGACATGTTAGGGGCATCATAACATACAAAAACACATAAAAACATGGATAACATAATAAAAATTGTATTATTGTCATCTTAATGAAGGGTAGATTCTCTCTACATTTAATTATAAAAAGATGTTTAAGGTGGACCCTTCATGTTTTCCACTAAATAAAAGTTATATTATACATGTCAATTATCATGGTACAATATTTCTTACAAAGGTAATAGGAATCTTTGGAAAGGACATGGATATTCTCCCTAAAAAAGACATGTAGAAACATCATAACATACAAAAAGACATAATAACATGCATAACAGAAAAAAAAATTGTGACATCTTAATTGAGGGGGGTAACGACATTGACAAATCACACCCATATGTTTTAAAAAAATCCCGCTTAAATATATTTCAAAAAATTAAAATTAAGAATAATATTTAAGTAAATTTAAAGTAGAATAAAATAATTTTTATATAAATAAAGTAGTTCTTAAATAATTTTGAATTAAAATAAAATAATTGTAAATAAAATAAATAAAATAATTAAGCAATAATATATATTATACAACAGGGGTGTCCTCACGACCCAACCCAACGGCCTAGCAGCCTGTATCTTGGGTACCTAGGGTGAGACTAGTCCCTTGCGAGTGAGATCCCCTGTCCACAAGAAGTCTCAGCTCTTAAACCTAGGAGCAGAGTCGAACTCAAGACCAATGGGGAGCAAACCCATTGCTCAAGCAAACTTTGCTACATGTGCAGGCTAAGCAATAATAATTATTAAATGATTTATTTATTATTATAATTTTTGAATAATGTAATTGAATTTGTATTATTGTATTATAATCATTATTATATTATATTATAATATTATAATAAAATAATATTATGTTATATATTTATTGTTGTTATATATTTATTATTATTATTGTTTATACAATAATAATGTCATTTGTGGCTATAGATTTTGTCTACATTAAATAATAAAAATTTGTTTAAGGTGGACCCTTCATGTTTGCCACTAAATAAAATTTATTGTACATGTTAGTTATCGTGGTACGATATTGTGAATCTTTGTAAAGGACACGGTTATTTTCCCTACAAAAATACATGTCAATCAAAGGCATCATAACATACAAAAAGCCATAACAATTATAACCTTTTGGAGAGCGACGATGAGTAGGAGAGTGATTTTGAATATGGGTGAGGGCGCGACTGAGGGAGACAATGGATCTGACAATGAGGACGATGTAGATGCGGTTATTGGTTCACTTGAGGAATCTCTTCCCTTTGTGGACCAATACTCTTGGATTTCTCTTAAGCTTGCAGTGGTGTGTAGGGGTTTCTGGAGAAAGGTTTTCTTTGAGAATGTCGGGGCTATGGAGTTGGGCTTTTGGAGGAGAGGTGTGAGTTGTTGCTTGTCATTTATTTTGAAGCCTCTCTCTTCCTTAGTGGTTCAACGTTGTTGATGTGCTCTAGGCCCTTGCTCCTTTTGGCCTCTATGTTTTTTGTTTAGACTAGAGCGACTTGTTGGTCACTCATGCCATGGTTATTTGTTGGTTGTTATCCTAGGGTTGGTCTTCCTTGGAGAGGATCTTTGTTTTGTGTTTCTTGGCCTCCCCATGGGTGCTCAGTGGAGGTGTATTTGCATTGGTTTCAACACTATGGTGTCCTAATTTTTTAAGACTGGAGGTTTTTTCTCCTCCAAGCTTTGGGCATTGCCCTTGCTTTTGAACCATATATGGCTTGTAAAGCTTTTGTTAATGTTGGGGTTAGGTTTATTTCTTTTGCAGATGTGTTTTTGCCTGATGTTGTTTATGGATGCCTCTTTGTTCCCGGTTTATTTGGAGGTTGTCATGTGCTTAGTTTCTAAGATGAAGGATTCTAAGGGAGTAGTGATTGCCCTTGTTGATGTTTTTGTGTTGTTGGTTGTGCTGCTTTCAAATTTTTTCCTATGGTCTTAGTTGCCCATGTTGCCTAAGGATGTCATGCCCTCCCTTTTTGTTGAAGTTTTCACTCTCTTCCTATGTTTGCAATCAATGTCTTTTATTGAGTTGGAGACTACTCCTTTTGAGGTGGAGACCCCTCCTATTGAGGTGGAGGTGGGTTCTATGGATTTGGTGGGGAGCTCTCTCCTGCAACCCCTATTGAGGTGGTCGTCACTCCTATTGAGGTGGAGTTTGTTGGAGTGGTGTACTTTAGTGGAAAGAGTTTTCATGTCATCTTCTCCTATAGAGGGGAGAGCTCTTCTATTGAGGTGGAAATTGTTTTGGCCTATTGAGCTAGTTGGTGTTGCTCAAAGGATTTCTTTCAACTACTCTCTTGTGGAGTTTCTAGTGCAGTGGTGTGGGTTTTCTGTATCACTAAGTTTGTTGTATATCTAAGCTCAACTAAATTATTTTTGAGTGGTTGGTTTATTGTGGCCTGGTTGTTTCATGTAGTGTTTTTGGTCAACTAGGGCTCAAGGTCCCTATAAAACTTGGTTGTTAAAGGGTTCTAGGTTCCATTCAAAACTTATTTATTGTAGCATGGGTCGTCTTGTTTATCTTTTTCTAGTTTTTGTTGTTAGGTTGTTGATGGTTTGTAACTATCTTTTCGCATAATTCTTTGTTTGTATTAGGTTTCGGGTTCATTCAAAACTTGTTTGTAAATGGTTTCAAGTTCATTCAAAACCTATTTACCCCCTTAATCAAAAACATACAAAGGAATAATAACATGCATAACATGGGGTTGGGGCCCTAGCTCGGTTGACTAAATATTTCCTGTTGTAGGAGGTTGGTCACAAGGTCTAGTCTCCCCCACCCCCGTGGTACCGAAGGGCGTGTCACACCAACGCCGTTGATCACGTTAAAAAGTTTTCCAAGTGCACTACAATTTATAGGGGGTCATGCTACCTGATTCCTACAATCTAAAGGAAAAAAATAACATGCATAGCATGATAAAAAAAATACTACAAACATTTTAATAGAGGGGGTAACGACATCGGTAAAACACTTCATGTTGATATGTTTTAAATAAATTTTCCCCCTTAAATATATATTTTAAAAAATTAAAAATTAAAAATAATATTGAAGTAAACTAAAATAATTTTTATATAAATAAAATAGTTCTTAAATAATTTTGAATTGAAATAAAATAATTGTAAAATAAATAAATAAAATAATATGTTTACAAAATATATATTTTTAGATAAAAGGAAAACCCTAAATATTATTAATATAAAAAGTGTAGAGTTACATATATAAAGTGACATTGCTTTTACAAAAGGTTTACAAAATATGTATGCAGGTGAGAGGCCAAAATAGAACACAATGCCCCAAATACCAAAAGTGTATACGAGAGGAGGCCAAAAAAAAAATGTAAGCCTCTAACTAGAGAGAGTGAGGAAGCCAGAAAGAGGACATTTTTTAATAGGGGTAGGTTGAAATTTCTCATAACACAAGAGGGGTGGCATCAAAATCCATAATCCATTGAAGATCTAACATGGTCTCCAAATTCTTTACCTTTTTAGAAAGTAGCTGCCCATACTCGCTAGTGCTCGATGATGAGCTAATGACATTGTGCAGAAATTTCCAAGGAATAGAAGTCATTCCACAATAGAACCCTCCTCTCACACGTGTTGGATGTCAAGTAGCCTCAAAATGCTAAAACTTAAGCATGCTACTTCCAGAGTAGCCTTGAGCCCACCTAGATTATGTTTTTTGAACAATTTTGTTGCCAGTGTCCCCACCAACTCTTTTGGTTCTCCTAGGTCCAGGAGGGTAGCCACAAATCATGATGTGATATCTGAGTTCACCCCATAGTGCTTTGCTACCCTTAGGAAATTCATGCCAAGAATCATCTTTATAGCTTTTATATGCCTTCATGTGGGGTGTTTCATGATCACCTTCAAGTTCTAGTCTGTGATAGAACCCACAAAAGCTATCTGAAGCTTCAAACATGTGAGAAAAATTGAAATGTCCATTCTCAGTATTCAACCTATTGCCAGCCAACTATGATGCAAGAAGAGTGGCGAAGGTATCACCTTGCCACTTTAAATAGAGCAAGCTCTAGATGGGGGGAATTTATTTCCTCATTTAATTCCCATGAGAGGAAATAATGATGTAGCTTTAAAGCACTTAATTACCATTTTGATGCATGCCAACTCGTTGCAGAAGTACAAGGAATTCATATGGTAGAAATTATAGCTCGCCCTAGAAGTCAAACGCAGTCACTTGACAAAATTTTTTCTTAGATTGTCTTCCCTATAACAAGGATGTTGAAAAGACTACAAAGTGCCTTATTTTGACTTTAGCACAAGCCAATTTTCCAATAGAGTACTACATCAATAGTTAGTCATAAATAGAAAATCCCTTGAGCATTTGGTAATTAGAAAGGACATGAGTCGAAGTGCCACTAAATGAGTAGCCGTAACAAAAATTGACAAGTAGTTTATGACATCAAATTTATCAGCTTCATTAAATGCAAGTCCAATCATTCTTTTCATGTAAAAACCCAATGGTTGCTTATAAATTGGAAAGTTGGGAAGCACAAAGACCAAAGCCAACACTACCACATGGCATGTATGTGTAGTATGAAGCAGTTCGTGGAATGAAAGGACACTCAAAATAGCATGGTGCGGCCATGTGTTTATGGTTGGGGTAGCTAGGTCATAAACTAGAGTAAGAGAAGCATCAACTTATACTAAAGCTTGGATGATTGTGGGTGGTTGAATATAGCTTCAAATGGTCCTTTGACCAACAAAAATATGCACAATCACCATGCCACTAACAATTTTTTTGCATTTTACCACATAGAGACCCACCAAGAATCCCATCCAATTGCCTATATGCAATATTAAACAAGATGAGACAACTTTCTCAACCTGTGCAAATGCAGCATGTGGCAAGTTGTGAAGGAGAACAACTGGAGAAAGGAGATAGAACTAGGCTATTAGATGGAGGTGCTCAAGGATGCCACGTGGCATCAAAACATTTCCCAGTACGCACTAAGACTCCTTAGGGGGAGCAGTGTGATTAACGAAACCAACCAATCGTGCAACTGGGCTTGAATGCAATACTTGTGGCCTTTGCTAAGGTGCACCAAAATGACATTTGGAAATTGTGCAGGAGGTGGGCATTTGGAATATTCTAGCAACACTCAAAAAATAGGGGGACACCACATGTCCCAACAATGCAAAACTATTTGGGAATAAGTCGGCAATGAAAGGAAACGGGTGGTGAAAATAGTTTCCTACACTAAATCTATCAAGAGAGAGTTGCAAAAAATTCTAAACCAATTAACATTTATAGATTCATATGCACATCTAAAAACACATAAACAAATATTCAAAATAGAATAAACTCATAACATAGCATTTACATGGGAAAACCCTTTTGGGAAAAAAACCACACTCCAAACACTCAACTCAATTGTATTAATCAGCAACAACAACAGTTACAATGCAATCTTAGACCTATGCTCTTCAAGAGTTTTTCACACTATTACAGGATTCTGGAATAATTCTGGCAGCGTAATGGTGTCTCTGAAAATATTCAACCAATCTCATAAAACGTGCTAAGGCACCAACATATAAATAGAGCTCAACATGAAAAGGTAGGCTCTCATGGTTTCCAAAACCAACTTCAAAGCCCAAGAGGTAAGTTGTGTCAAAAAAAAAATTGCTAATCCCTGAAACGTTGCACATAGCAACTTCCAAAAGTAACAACACCTATCTCACCTATAACGGTCATCTTGCCAAATACAATGTAAGTTCAACATGGAAACTGCAATAACCAAGAATAGGTGCTTTCCTTACCTAACACCACTTAACAAAAGTGAAATCCACCATAAATGTCAACTGCTAAAATACAACTCCAATCCATAATAGAATTTGCAAACCAAGACTCTTTAGTCAACAAAGGAAATTACCAAATCAATTTCCACTCCAAAATGGAAATATATGACATCTCCCCAAAATGCAGTATCTTCCAAGTGAGTTCCAACTTCCTAAAAATAGGGATTATGCCATCTCATCACCTACCATGTAGGATTCCACCTCACAAAGAGGTCCCACAAAGATGAATGAAAACTTAGGAAGTTAATAACTTAGGATAAAAATAATTATGCAACAATCAATTAAAAATAATTCACCATGTTGAGACTCTAAGGTTGAGACACCTTAATCCCAACATTCTCCCACTTGTTGAAGACCTGCCAAGAGTCTACAACATCAACTGCTCAAGGCCCCAAGTCCTATGGAACTAGCACACCATCTAAACTTCTCAATGCTCACTGGCTTCATCAATGCATCTGCGACGTTAGCCAAAGTATCAACCTTTTCCAACTTCACCTTTCCATCTTCTACCATAACACAAACAAAATGAAACTATACATCAATGTGCTTTGTTTTGGCATGGAAAGTAGGATTCTTAGCTAAGCTAATGGCACTTTGACTGTCACAATAAATCATAATTTGTCCAGCATCAAAACCAATATCAGAACACAACCGTTTAAGCCAAATGGATTCCTTACAAGCATGAGTGGTTGCCATATACTATGCTTCTGTTGTGGACAAAGCAACTATAGCTTGTCACTTACTCATCCAATTGATAGCACCACCAAACATAGTGGAAACATATCCCCTGGTGGATCTCTTATTGTCAACATCACTTGCCCAATCTAAATCCACAAACCCACAAATAAAAACTCAATGTTGAGGTCTAGTAGGATAACCATGAAAACATAAAGAATACTCAGAAGTACCTTGCAAATATCTAAACACTCTCTTCACTGCATCCCAATGCACTCGTCTGGGATTAGCCATAAACTGACTCAAAACTCTCATTGCTTGGGCAATGTCTGGCCTCATATAGACCATAGCATACATTAGGCTTCCTACAACACTCACATATGGTACTCTGGTCATGTCCTCAATCTCAATAGGATATTTTGGACAATCCTCAACTCATAACTTTGTCCCTTGCAAAACAGGAACTACCAAGGATCTACAAGATGACATGTTGAATCTCTCCAACACCGAGTTCACATACTTGCTTTGGATTAACCAAAGCTTTTTGCTAGATCTATCTCTTATGATCTCCATCCCTAAAGTATACCTTGTTTCACCTAGATCTTTCATATCAAAATGTGCTGACAACTAGAACTTCAAATCTGAAATCATACTACCATTCCCAAAAAACAACATATCATCTACATACAATGCAATAATGAGAATGCAATTGTTTTCAGTTTTGAAATACACACAATAGTCAGATTTAGATCTCTGAAATCCCAAACTCAACACATAGGTGTCAAATTTTTGTTACCACATCCTAGGAGATTGTTTCAAACCATATAGAGATTTCTTCAACTTACATACCAGATGTTCTTTACCTTCAACCACCAAGTGCTTTGGTTGTGACATGCAAATCTCTTCCTCCAAGTCACCATGCAGGAATGTTGTCTTCACATCCATTTGCTCAATCTCTAAATCATAAGTTGTAGCAAGTGATAACAAAAAATGAATGGATGTCAACTTCACTATAGGAGAGAAAATCTCATCAAAGTCAATTCCCTCCTTTTGAGAATATCCCTTTGCGACCAACCATGACTTATGTTTCTCAACACTACCATCAAGATCCAATTTCTTCTTGAAAACTGATTTACAACCAACGGGTTTACATCCTTTAGGAAAAGGTACTAGATCCCAAGTATTGTTTTTCTTTAATGCAGCCATTTCTTCGTCCATGGCTTTCAACCAAGAATTTGCATCATCCATACACATAGCCTCTCTAGCAGTCCTAGGCTCATTAGTGTTAGCAATCAAAGCAAAAACACAATTTGAATCCAACAATGAATATTCAAAACTCTCTGGTGAATATCCAAATCTATATGGTTATCGCTTTTCACGTGTAGACCTCCTCACTAGCTGAGGTTGAGGTTCTTCATCTTCTTCAAAACTTTATGAGCTTCTCAATTTCTCATCATTAGGTCCATTCTGGGCTTCAGGTTCAACTTTCTTAGAGTCAAGACGAAGTTGAACCACATCTTCTTTCTTTTGTTCTTCTGTAGGCTGCAAAATGGTGGAAGAAGGTTTCATCTCTCTGAAGATAACACTTCGATTGTAGAGAACCTTTTTGGCCACTAGATCCCAAAGCTTGCACCCTTTCACACCAATAACATATCCGATGAAGATACACTTGATATCCTTGTTTTCCAACTTTGACCTTTTCTCCCTTGGCACATGAGCATATGCCTCGCAACCAAACACACGAAGATGTCTCAATGAGGGCTTATTTCCTGACCACACCTCCATAGGTGTCTTATCAACAAGAGTTGATGAAGGAGATCTGTTTACCAAATAACATGCAGTGGCAACAACTTCAACCTAGAACTTTTGTTCAAGGCTAGCTGCACTTAGCATACTCCCAGCCCTCTCCATCAATGCCATGTTCATTCTCTGCAACTCCATTCTACTAAGGGGTATATGGGGTTTTCTTATGCCTTTCAATCCCATGCTCTTTACAGAACTTATCAAATTCTACAGAACAAAACTCATGACCATTTTCAGCCCTCAAACACTTTATCTTTCTACCAATCTAATTTTCTACCAAGGCCTTAAACTCCTTAAACTGACAAAAGACTTCAGATTTTCTTCTAAGAAAATAAATAAATGTCCTACTGTAACCATCTATGAAAGAAACAAAATAGATAGATTTTCATAACGAAGGAACATTCATAGGACCAGAAACATCATAATGCACATAGTTCAAAACCCTAAAAGACTAATGAGAACTTTTATAAAAATTCATAGGGTTTTGTTTACCAAAGATACAATGCTCACAAAAGTCAAACTCAAGATTGCAATCTTCAAGGCCTTCTACAAGGCTCTTAGATTTCAAGGTTTTAGACCCTTCTCACTAATATGGCCAAGTCTCTGGTGCCATAACAATTTCTTCTCTACTAGTAGCTTCATCTCCAAAAATTTAGCAGCCTTTGGTACCCAGAAAGCACAACCATCGAAAGTAGATGCAACAAATTTCTCCACTGCTTTATTCAACGACGAGGATGAAGAATCTAAAATTTTCTTCTTTGACTTGTCAGAAGAACTATTGGACTATAGAGCACATGCATCTAGCTTGTACATGGTTCCTATCTAAACTCCTCTAGCGAAAACCATAGCTCCTCTAGTCATCTTACATCCTCCACTCAAGAAGACAACTTGCACACCTGTATCATTCAATTTACTCACTGAAAGAAGGTTTCGTGCCAAACCCGGGATATGCAACACACCATCAATTCTCTTCACTCTACCATTTGGGAATTGTATCCTAACTCTTCCAAGGCCAACTAACTTCAGATGAGAATCATCACTGAGATACACCTTTCCACCATCATATTCTTCATATTTCAAGAACCAATCTCTATATGATGTCATGTGAAAAGATGCCCCATAATCAATTAACCACACATCTTCTGATGCTTGCGTTGCCAAAGTTGCAACCAATGCTTCACTTAAATAATCATTCTCCATCTCAATCCTTCCAGATGTGCTTTCCATCTTTTTCTACAACAGGATATCAAGAAAATCACTTCTGGAAAACTCCCACTGAAACTTAGATCAGTACAAAAACCCAACAAACCCCACAATTGAGATCAAAGGTGATTAGGCTCTGATACCAACTGAAAGGAAACACAGGTGGCGGAAATAGTTTCCTACACTAAATCTATTAGGAGAGAGTTGCAAAAAAAATCTAAACCAATTAACATTTACAAATTTAGATGCACATCTAAAAATACTTAAACAGATATTCAAAACAGAATAAACTCATAACACAACATATACGTGGGAAAACCCTTTCGGGAAAAGCCTACACTTCAAACACTCATCTCAATTGTATTAATTAGCAACAAAAGTTACAATACAATTAAGAGCTATGCTCTTTAGGAGTTTTCACACTATTACAAGATTCTAGAATAATTTTGGTAGCATAATGGCGTCTCTGAAAATCTTCAACCTGTCTCATAAAATGTGTTAAGGCACCAACATATAAATAGAGCTCAACATGAAAAGGTAGGCTCCCATGGTTTCCAAACCAAATTCAAATCCCAATAGGTAAGTTGTGTCAAAAACAATAACTTGCTAATCCATGAAATTTTGCACATAGAAACTTCCAAAAGCAACAACACCTATCTCACCTATAACGGTCATCTTGCCAAATACAATGTAAGTTCAACACTGCAATAACCAAGAATAGGTGCTTTCCTTACCTCACACCACTTAACAAACATTAACTCCACCGTAACTGCCAACTGCTAAAATACAACTCCATTCATAATAGAATTTGCAAACCAAAACTCTTTAGTTAACAAAGGAAATTGTCAAATCAATTTCCACTCCAGAATGGAAATATATGACGACATCTCCCCAAAATATAGTATCTTCCAAGTGAGTTCCAACTTCCTAAAAATAGGGATTACACCATCTCATCACCTTCCATGTAGGATTCCACCTCACAAAGAGGTCCCACAAAGATAAATGACAACCGAGGAAGTTGATAACTTAGGATTAAAATAATTATGCAACAATTAATTAAAAATAATCCACCATGTTGAGACTCTAAGGTTGAGACACCTTAATCCCAACAGGAAGGCACCACAAGCAAAGGCGAAGGGAACCAAGAAGGGTTCACGAGAAAAAGCACAAGACCAAACTAGAGACCGCAAAGAATGGAGATCATAGGCGAAACTCAGTAGCGTCGAACAGAAGAGTGTTGAGTTTTAGGGAGGAGGCAAACATCGAAGCAAAAGTGGAAGGCAGGCCTCCATGAAAAAATACATTGGGTGCAATGGGGATGAGGCATGTACCAAAGCTAGAGCGGAAAGTGAGACTCTATGAAAGATGAACCGCTAGTGGAAAAAGGAGCCCAGCCCCACTAGAGAGGAAACAACCCACAAAAGACAAGCCACTAAGTGAGAGGAAGAGCCCAACCCCTCGAGAGTGGAAGCAACCCCCAAGGCACCAAGAGGTGGATGCGGAGAATAGGGACCACGCCAAACTATTTGTTGGATAAGGGTTAGATAGTTATCTCTAACTTCAATCAACAACATTGCACACTAGTGAAGACCAGAAACCAGAACCTTGCACATTAAAACACATTGATTACTTAAATCTAGGCCTCCTATGTGGGGAAATAATCATTGTTAGCCAAATGCACTAGTGTGGGATAGCTAGCAAGATATTATTGGTGCAATTGTAGTGTCCCAACAGCTAAATTACAAGCCATAATGGCCAACATATCTGCTACTTTAATGCCCTCTCTGTAGCAGTGCAAGAGTTGGAAACAGTCAAAATATTGTAGTACTTTGAGTCCTTGTTTTAGTATGGTGTGTAGCAACCAACTAACTATATTTTATTGCTTGCATGTGTTAATTATATTCATGGAATCCCCCTCAATCCAAATGTGTTTGATACCTAATTAATTTTCCAATTTCAGGCCTGCAAGTAATGCTTGTGCCTCAGCCTTATTGTGTGTGCCATCTAGAATCTTTGTCGCCAGGGTGCAAATAATGCTACCTATATGATTCCTTAGAACACAACCAGCTCCAAAAGCTCCTGGGTTCTCGTGGGAGGCACCGCCAAAATTAATTTTTACCATACTCATTGGAGGAGGGGACCACACCACACTATTGCGGTTGGGTTTTAGTTTGGGTAGCTATGTGTCTGGGTTAGGGGGGTGAATAAATTCCCATTGAGAAGATAGATTTGCATCCTAGTTTGAAAAGATTTTATGTGCACTACTCGGTTTATATACATTAAATATTACTAGCTCAAAGATTAGCCTTTCAATTTTGCATTTAACGCCTTCAATTGAGTGGTGCTCCTTCCTAAATAATCTAGTGTTTCTTTCCCACCATATGCACCATATTACAATTGAAGGGTTGACTACCCAAATTGAGGAGAATAAAGGGTCTCTATTCATGGGTGGTCATGAGGAAAAGACTGCCTGCAATGATTCTTGGAGGGGTGTGGCCCAATTTAGTTTCTTTTGGAGCCATGTCTAGCACTGGTTTGAGAATTTGCACGTTATTAGAAGATTATCTATGTCCTCTTCCTGTTGGCCGCATAATACACAATTGAAGGGGAAAAGAATTCCCAGTTTTACCAACCTCTCATAGGTGAGTATACATTTATAATGCCAACCAAGCAAACGAGCCAACCTTTGGAAGAATTGCAGGGTTTCAACATAATTTGTGGGGTGAATTTATTGATTTAACATTGCCTTTTTGAATGATTGAAGAGTAGCCTAAGCTAACTTTGTAGTTACCTGACTTGGAAGGAGCCCAAATGAGCCTATCAGGATCCATGGAAAAAAAATTGACGTTGCTAGAGGAGGTTTGACAATTGAGACTTTTGATTTTTTGGGAAGTTACAACCAACAAAGTTTTTCTATTTGATATTTGAGAGAAGGTTCTCTTTGGACATAATATAGTCTTTTACTTTTGAACCCCATTGTTGTTTTAAATATATTCTCGCTTCCTCTAGCCCTACAATTTTAGATAGTGGTGGAAAGCCATTCCAAGAGTCTTCCTAGAACACTTTTTCTCCAATGTTTATGGAGCAAGTTAAATGTGGGGTGATCACTTCTCTGCAAGTTAGAATAAAGTTCCACATTGTGGATCCCTCTGGGGGATTTGACATTGTGAAAATACGTTCTAGGATAGTAGAATCCATGTATTTGCTTTGCATGATTCTAGCCCATTTAGAGTGTGGCTTTGCAAAGACATTCCACAATAATTTGGCTCCCAGAGCTAGGTTCTTTGATTCTGAGTTGTGTAGGCCCACTCCTCCATGTTTTTTTTCTTCACAGAGGTTGTTCCATGAGACGCAGAATTTTACTCTTTTTCTTGTTGTCCAAGTTCCCTTGCCAGAGGAATTCTAATGCATTTCTCAATGTCCTCTTGCATTTCTTTTGGTAGTTTCAATATTGACATAACATAGTTGGGGATAGCTGAAAGGACTTCTTTGGTTAATGTGAACTTTCCTACCACTATTAGTTATCTTCCTTTCCATGATGTAGTTCTATTTTATATTTGGGACAAAATTTTGTTCCAGAATTCAAGTTTGTTAGGAGAATTCAAGTTTGTTAGGACCTGAAAAGAATGGGATTCCAAAATATTGGCTTGGCAATTCATCTTGTTTGAAATTAAGAATTGATAAGATACGAGTAGACACCATTGGAGAGGTGTTTTAAAAGAACGTACTTGATTTTTTATCATTGATTTTTTGCCCTGATACCCTACAATAATTCTCTTCCTTATGATGAAAAAGGAAGGGCGATAGCGGATCACCTTGTCTAACACCTTATGAGGAATTAAAGAAACGTGTTGGGCTACCATTTATCAAGATGGAAAACTTGGCCTATGATATTAAAGAATTAACCCAATGGCACCATTTGTGGGAAAAACTTAGTTTTAGAAGCACTTGTTAGAGGAAGTCCCAGTTTAGCCTATCATAGGCCTTCAACATGTCAAGTTTAATAATCATTGTTGGGATTCTATTTACCTTGAGAGAATGCAAAGTTTCATGGGCTATTAGCGCCCCTTCTGTAGTATCCTTACTTGGAACAAAACCTCCTTGCTCATTTGAGATTATTCTTGGGATGATCTTGGCTAGTCTGGAGGTGATAGCCTTGGAGAAAATTTTGTATATGGTATTGCACAATGATATGGGCTTGAAGTTAGAAAAGGTAGAGGGGTTCTATTTTTGGGATTAGCGTTATAAAAGTATTATTCAGTTCCTTTAAGATCTTACCATTTCTTCTTGATTCCTCTAATGATACCAAGATATCCTTTCACATGAAATCCTAGCCTTTTTGGAAGAAAATGGCAATAAATCCATTCAGGCCCGGAGCTTTGTCTAGCGGCATGGAGAAGACCACTTCTTTCACTTCTAGTGTGAATGGTTTTATCAGAGGTGTATTTTCTTCCTCATAGATTAGTGATGGGATGTGTTGAATAAAATCATCTACATTAGTGTTTCACGTTTGGGTCGTTTTGTATCTAATACACTTAGTAGATTTGAGAAGAAGCGAACTAATTCTTGGTTGATAATTTTTTGTGCCTTCAGATTGTTGCCTGAGGGGGAAGTAATATTAAATATAGTGTTCGAGTGTAGTTTGATTTTTTATGATATATGAAAGAATTTGGTGTTCTTGTCCCCTTCTTTGAGCCAAGTTTCTTTAGATTTATGCCTCTAATATAGATATCTTCTTTTTTCAAAATCTCTTCTAGTTCCAATTGTAGTTTTTTTGCAAGCTGAAGGAGGTATGATTCATTCCACAACATATGATTTGATCATTGATCTCATCAAGTTGAGCTTGACGAGATATTTTCTATGGAAAGATGTTTTTGAAATGTTTGCTCATTCCAAGCTTTGATTTGTTATATATTAACTTTTTTGCTAGCTGGAACATTCTGGTGCAAGCGATAAAAGGTGCATTTTCCCACTAGCACTTGAGTTGTGGTAGGAAATGGGGATCTCTAAACCTCATTTCTTGGAACTTCAAGGATGATATTGGATTGGATATTTATGAAGCTAGGGCCAATTGAATGGGGAAGTGTACTGATCTCGAAAATGGAAGGATAGACAACTCCATAGGTGCTATTTCTGCAAGCCAATCTGCAAAGATTAAAAATATGTCCAATCATTTTGCAATTAAGTGAAAATCTATACATACCTATTTGTCCACTTAACTGTTCCATTTTGGGTCATCAAATGTTGCAAAGACTCTTCAACAAACAAAGATTAATTTGAACTATAATATTCCTATTGCATTGGATCAAGCCATCGATGCCAAGCCAAATAGACATGCCAATAAGTGATCCTTCTCTTTTAGATCATCAAAGTAGATTAAGTGCTTTCTTACAAAAAATGGTTTACATAAGTGCAAGTTATCAATTTGTTTCCACATCTTTTATTGCAATTGTATGCAATGAGAACATTCCTCGTTAATGAGAGGTGACTACTCTGGGAGGATTTGGGTCACTAAATCACATCGCAATAATTGGGTGTTGCTCAACAACCCTTACAATAACATTAGTAGTTTCATCATCATGTTCAAAATCCATGTGCCAACTACAAGTCCTAACTTATCTTTAGTAGATGTGAAGTGGATATGAAATCATTAAGTTTAATTGATGTTTAATATCCCCTCTTTGTATATTAATATACATTGTCATTCTTTGTAGTTAGGAAAGAAAAACAACAAGAACATAGACATCACACATGTTCTCACATATTTCGTACAAAATTTTCCATAATACAACGTTGATACTATAGTTCTAGATCTATTGTTAATTCTCTTCTTTGTTTTCCTTGTTCCTTGAGAATCTACATGTCTTTAACCTTTATTGTCATAAACTACTTCTACATATAACCTCCTTAAATCCATCTAAGGTTGACCATTGGGTCTTCTTCTAGGCCTTAGAGCATTGATGGTTAGAAGAGCAACAGTGAAAAGGAAAAGAACTTCACATTGAAACTAACTATAATCTTAATAAAGCTTCTTATTATTATATTGCATGTGATATTGATTATGGAGTTTCTTTTGGACCTTTAATTGACTTATCTTTTTAGGGTTTTATTACATTATTGTGGTTCATTGATTGCTATAGATTGCATGTATGATATCATCATTCATGACATTTTCACATCCACACATACATACATACAAACCTTAAACAATTAGAAAAATCAAATCATGTTGATGATGGTGTACATATTTCATGATAACAAGTGACTTATGTGCACACTTGGGCTTGAATAGCATGCATAGTGCTTTTTTCATAACCCTTTTCTTACATAGATGACACTTTGTTAAATCTAAGATGCATTTGGAGGACCAAATTGATTCATGACACTTAACTATACAACTTGACATATCTTTGGATGACACATATTGATTATCATTTATTTATCATTCATGACATGTCCCATGCATATTTATTACATTGTCATTCTTGGATAATGAAACAAATTCTTCAAATTCAAAGATGCAATTTCACATGTACTTTTAGACTAATTCATCAATATTATTGATTATTATGTGTAATGTTTATTGGGCCATTTAGAGCTATCTTATTCGAGTATCACACTTTGACCATGTGCTTACATCAATCGAGTTACATTGGGGCCATCATGCATTCTCCCATGTATATCTTGAGTTATCATTGCCACATCTTATTTCATTTGGGGGTATCACACCTTCTCGCTTTATTGAATTGGAAGGCATTAAACCTCCCTATTTGGAGGCATCACCCCTTCCCTCATTATTACATTGGGGGCATTGAGCCTTCACATTTCAAAAGCATCACACTTCATCTTTGTATATTGCTTTGATAGACATCTTTGTATTTAGGAACATTATGCTTCCCTTTATATAATATTGAGACTTCATACCTTCATCGTGTCTTTATCAGCATACCTTTACATGACCATATCCTCACAAGTTCATTACTCTATAGAGCCCATGGCGATATTGAGTGTTTGAGATATTTATTTTGAATGCACATTCATGAGTGCTACATACTTTTAAATGTATGATCATTCTCGAATTCACATGCACCTTAAAGTGAGGGTAAAATTTACTATTGAAGTTTGTATACCCATGCTATTTACCATTAAGATTAGTGCATATTTTGAGGAGAGTGCCTTGATACATAAATATATTGACAAATGACATAATTTTGTGCAAAGTTGGGTTTCTTGCCCTATGTTATCCATCTACCCTCTATGCATATACATATACACCTACCCCTCATCCCTACCCATATAATCACACAACCCTATACATTTTCCCTATCTACTAGTTTATTACACCTCTACTTGTGCAGAATTCCATGCATAGATTATCCCCCTTTCTTGTTCCAAGACTAGTTCATAGTCGTGAGGTTATCCACAATCACAAACTTGTCCCACCTTAATTTTGAATTTTCAATTTCAAATTTTGAGCGACTTCCCATCTTTTACCCTTCTTGTCTAAGGTTGAGTAAGCACAAATTTGTGTGATGTGTTGCTATGTCATTTTTAAAGGTATTCAATGTATTCATTCTAATAATATGATCAAGTGATACCAAGGAATCAATCATAATAGACACTTCAATTAGAGTGCTAAAGGGAATCTAACTCTACACAAACATTTTAAGAGCATTTGCATGATTGAAGATTGTTGTTGTTTTCAATTATTTGTACACATTTATAAGGTTGATCAAGGAGAGAACATATCCATCCCAATATAACAACTACGCTATAAAGGTATTTATAATTACCACAAATCCACAAATATCAAGAAGCACAAAAAAACTTAAGATAGATTGGGCAAAGTGAAGAAAAATAGATTATAAATCACATAAGACAAATCTACATGCATAAGACAAGTTCATAGTGGCAAACTTGTACCTAATCCCCAAATTTGTCCTTGTATAGTTTCAACATAATATTCTAACTCCAAGGCAATTATTTATCTTTCATTCACTATTATAGTTCTTGAAGCAAACCAAATTCAAATCAAAATCATCCTTATTTCATTCATCGGTTGCAAAGCCAAGTACAAATATTTGTATTTACATTCTCTCATTTAATTACTTATACAAATATCCAATTCTAAAATCCAACATATTAAATTTATTAGTGTAAGTCAATTGTGCTTGTGTGTATACATTTTATTTGATTATTAGTTGATTATTAGGTAGGCCAAAAAGTTTATTTTCCTTTACAATGTGATAGCATGCATATATTTTTTTATTAAGGGTAAAGTATAGGTTTTTAAAGGGCTCGAATCCTTTTACAACGAGCAAAAAAATATGACAATGAAGCCCAACAACAATAGACCAAATGACAAGAAGAATTAGACAACAATAAAGTTGTATACCAACAACAAACTAACACCTTACACGAAGGAGCAAAACAATAAACCTAGGGCAAACCCCATAACAAAAATACCATCAAACTAGCCAATTCTTGAAAGGGACATGAATTCAAAGTGCTTCAGGGAGTTGACCTTAACAACCTCCCAACCCACCAACTTTTTGAGAATTTCCTTCTTGGAAAAACTCCCTTTAATTAAGGCCATACTTGAAGTCGAAGGAGATAACATGAGAGCCTTTTTGTTGATCCCAACAACCAACTCCTTACAAACCTCCACCTCCTCCAAACAATTGACCTTATGATGAACCTTGCCCACAAAATGTGACTTATTGATTTCTTTTGAACGAGCCCTAGCTACGGAAGGGGAAATCTCCTCACCACTACACACCCCAAGCATCCCAACAACACTCTAAGGATGGGGAGGCGCCACTTGAACCTTTTTCTTCCAATTTTTGCTTCACTTGATTACCCATGCACCTCATCACTGCATGACCCACAATATCACATGCTAGTCACACCAAGTCTTCAGAAACAAATTATTGCCCCCACTCTCCCAATGTAGAAAATAAAGTGTTTGAATAACGTTTTTTTTATTTGGTTTACTCAATCAAGAGCAATAAGTTGCTCAAGTGAATTAACAATGCCCTCCAACACATCCTCCTCCCAATTTTGCAAAGGTAAACCAAGAAACTTGACCCTAACATGATATTGCTAGAAATTTTTCTTCTTGGAATAAAGCTTGAATACCAAATTTTAAGGAATAAAGCTACAATCCCATTGAGGGTAGCTTCCTAAAATATTCCAATGGGTGTAGCTTTTATAAGCAAGGGTATCATGGATTTTATAATAATGAGCAATCTTAAAACTTTAAGCTCCAAAATTGGTTCTCATGATTTTTTCTACACAACAAGGAATGGTAAATATACAATTATATAGTTAAATCTAAAAAATTATTGGTAGGAACTTAAAAATTTATGCAAAATTTTAGGAAGCAAGTGGGGGAAACTTTAAGCCCCACCCCAAAAACATCCCCTTAAATCTAAGATCTAAAAAGTAGAGGCTCCTATTTTTTTGCACAAGATTCTAAATTATCCTATACCACCATTTTTTTTCTTCTCATGAGATAATAATGAAACTAGTGTCCTTGGCCCCATCCTCTAATCTAATCCAATGATCCATTCTATTGCTCCTTGAGCTCCTTTTTCATTGATTTGATAACTTGGTTATTACGTTACATAAGCTTTCATGAGCATTAAGTGGATTATTTAATGTGTTAAGATGTTTCAATGCTTTATTCTTATGAATATCAGATATATGCAATGAGTGTTAAGTAGACCATTCATGTCCATGAAAGATGGATTCTTGTAAACCACTATTCATGAAATATGGGTCAATAAAGATTGACTCAAAACTATGCAATTAGATATAACATCGTATAATTTGATTAACTGTGAAAACACCAACTAAATTTATATGTATAAGCTAGAAAGCTCTATAATGAAAGGTTTATAAACCACAACTCTTGTTAAAGGTTTTGAAGATGGGTTAACCAACTAAGTGGGGGAAACTCCATAGTTGAAGCAAGTTAAGTGCATTTGAACCAAAGGAGTACTAGGATGGATGACTTTGTAGGACATCTTGATGCTTTACTAGTGTCACCAAGATGGTGATGAGTCTGATGACTAGTAAATGGACCTATCATATTTATGAGAGATAGATTCATGTGAACTAGTGCCCATGAAATATTTGTCAATAAATATTGACTCAAAAACAAAACAATTAAATCCCAATAAAATATCATATAATTCAACATACTATGAAAACACTACCTAAATTTAACATAAACACTTTTTAATTATCATTTAACCCAGAATTAATCTGTCCCTTGTTGCCATTAGCTATGGGAAACATCGTTTGTTTGCCGACTCTTCTAAAATCCTTCCTCTTCCCAATAACAATACCTACAGTTCTTCCACTGCTACATGCTCGTAGTCCTACTAACAATTCTGCTTTGAGCATTGAAAATATTTCACCGGACAAACCACAAAACAGCTTAGGTGTTCTAAAAACTGTATCACATCAGAAATGAAGGTACAACTTGCCCAAAAGTTCTGAGGACGCAAAACTTGTTAGCTGAACATTTTCTGCCATAATTCTCTGTCAAGCACAATAATACAATTTCTTTTCTGTCGCTACAAATATTTTAAGTTAAGCCATACAAAATTACTATAAAATAACAACTAGAAACTCACTTTAGAAATATGACAATCATCACGTATACCTCAATTGAATACCACTCCGACACAAAAAACACAGTAGTTATTTTAGTAGTAGCAGAGAATCCCATTTTTTTGGCAGCCACACCTGCAAAGCCAGCCTTGCTTCTGCTGTCCTTGGAAAATGGCGCATCTGTTAATCTTTGAACCTTAGGGTCCAGGACTCTTCCCATAGTAACTGTCAGATTTCCAGGATATCTGTCCATTATTTTTTAAAAACTGATCAGGTTTGCTTTACCTGGAGAAGGAGGACCTTGAAATTGAGAAAGATTTGAAATTATTATTGTCCATAAATAACCACGAAGGATAATGGGACTGAAGAAAAAGCCTAGTACAACAAGTCAATTAGAGAACACCTATAGTACCTCAAAACATAAAATGTAACACAAAGGCTAAGCAGCCAAAGCTAATATCAAAATCCAAGAGCAAATCAGTCATGAAAGATATGCATAATATAAGTAATTCTATTGTAGCGCATATACATTACATTTTAGATCTCCTAGATTTTGACACCTTATGTTTTATGTCACCACTGTCACTTTAGATTTTGAGACACTAAGAGAGTTTTGCTGGAATGGGGGTGATAGTACTGATGTTAGCAGTGTTAGAGTAATGAGGCATCTCACTTAATTAATTTAATCATATTGGTTAATTAATTCACTTATTACTTTAGTGTGGGAGTAAATGCTGACTCCCTAACACCCCCAAGATTTAATTAATTTAATCATATTGGTTAATTAATGGTTAATTAATTAAGTCACTTATTACTTTAGTATGGGAGTAAATGCTGACTCCCCAACACCCCCAAGATTTAATTAATTTAATCATATTGGTTAATTAATTAAGTCACTTATTACTTTAGTGTGGGGTAAATGGTGATTGCTATTGCTTGCTATGCAAATGTACATGAGATGCCTTGTTTATAAAGCCCAGGTTGAAATGTAGTAATGAACATGATGTTGACAAATGTCATAATCTTATGACATGAGACAACCAACAACCTAATCACCTAAGAAATGATGCATCATAACTAGATAAGATAAGTTCTAGAAAAGCCAACTAAAACTTCTAGAAATAATCTTTTATCCTAAGTAAACTTAACCATGTGAATATGTCCCCTAATTACCTAGTGAATGAATTAGTTAGGTACAAGACATTATTCACACCAACATTTAGGTTTGCTTAAGCTAAACTTAGGCATATTAATAATTAATTATTTATTTATTAATTATTAAGTGTGCACACTAAGGTTTTCCTTTTTAGGTTTTCTTTAGGGTTTTTTGATCTTTTTCATAGGGATTGATTTCATTGTAAACATTTTACATTCAATAATCATTATTATGGTTTTGCTTGCACATGTTTGCTCTGAGGTTTACAGAACATTGTTCTGGATATCTGTTGCAGGTAATAGGTGATTGCATGTAGGTGATTCTTGGGGACTGTGAAGTTGGGTTTTTCAACTTCTACATGGTATCAGAGCTCAGACCTGTAGTTGCCTATTTGTGATTTGAAGATATTCTCTCACAGTGTTTTTTTCTGTGCAAGGGTTTCAAGTCAGACTGATTTTTTGTGGATCTGGGGGTCACCTAATTTTCTAGGCATTTTTGCACAAAACGGACCTCGCCATTGAGTCTGCAGTGCCCAAAAACCATTATTTTCATATCAAGTTTGTCTATTTTGGACACATTCATCTAGAGAGGCAAAACAAATTTTGCTCCAAGGTCGTACGGCCCCAAGGCACGTATTCCAAGGTCCGAAAATTAAAAAAAAATTAAAAAATTGGAGATTTTTTAGCGCTCCCCATTTTAAACCAAGCGCCGCCCTCCCACCACCTGGCGGCCACCTGCACTCGCCACCGCCACCAACGGCTTCAACTCCAATGACACCCGCTACTTCGGTTTCACCAACCCCGCGAGCATAGGTCTCTGTCACTTGGAGACCGGGAGTCACTCCGTCCAACCCCAGAGGGCTTCATTCTTCTACTGTTGGTCCTATTAAGGACCTGGCGCCTATGCTGTTAGCCCCCGCGGGCCCATTCAATAATTGGTAGGCATATCTGTGACCTAGAGCTTCGTTCCAGCTCCTAAGTGCTTGCGGACAGTCATATGAGCGACCGAGGGCCAAAGATAAGGTACTGAGTTTTTGCTCCTTGTTAGCCTTCAAAGTGCCTTTTTATAGGGCTTTTTTTCTTTTTGGCATAACTTTTGCAAACGGAAGTCTTTTTTCGAAAATGAGATATCGTCGGAAAGCTGGTTTGACGCTCTTCACAATGGTGGAGGTTTTTATTGTTTGATTTTGTTGTTTTCATTTTTTTTTCACTATCAAAATCCGAAGTTGTTTTCACTCCGGGAGGTGTAACTTTTGCGTTCTGACTCCGTTTTACGAAAACAAATAGGCGTTGGAAAGCTGGTTCAGTGCTCTACATAGATCTCAGACCTTTTTTTCCATAATTTTTACTAGGTATCTAATATTCTTATTTGATTTCAGCCTTTACATTCTCAGTTATTTTCTTGGGAAGTGTGCAATTAGGGATTTTTTTGAGATCAACGAGCATTTTTTTTGCTTTGAGAGTATATATTGTTGTTTTATGTCATGGATACACATAATATTGCACCCCTTACTCCATTCAACTATTTTGGTTGAAAAAAACAAATGGAGATTCATTTGAAACACAAAGGGTTGTACAAGGTAACCATGGGTACAAAAATTGAATCTATAGGTGCTACTGAAAAGATAAAATAGTTTAATAGGTGTGATGAAGCTCATGGTACTTCATGCCTGTCTCTTTCATTTGACCTTCTTTTTCATATTGAGTCTTGCACTGCACCCAATGAGATCTGGACTACTTTAGAGTCTTTGTTTGGGAAGCAGGATACTATTAGAGGGTTTCAGTTAGAGAATGAACTTATTGGCTTAAATCCTAGGGATTTTGACAACATCCAAGAGTTTTTCACCAAACTCAAGTCTCTTAGATTGCAGTTGTCACAATGTGGTGTTCGAAAGGAAGACTCTCAATTGATATTGTCCATTCTTTCTAAGCTTGGACCAAATTATTTAGATTTTGTATCTACCTTTTATGCCACTAGGGATGCACTTGGTATGAGATTCACTATGCCATCTCTTGATGACTTTGCTTCATCTCACTCGAGAGCAAGCTAAGTTAGCTAGCATGGACACAGTGAAACCTTTTTCATCATCTCAGGCACTTATTGCATCTCAGGAGCCCAGAGATCAAAAGGCTTCTACAGGAAAAGGCAAGAACAGAAACAAAAGGATTCCAAACCTCATGAGCAATAGAAGGAGTCCTCAGATTCATCCTCCTCTTCTAAGGGGAAATCATCTAGGAAGGAGAAGGGTCCATGTGCATATTGCAAGAGGGATGAACATGCAGAACATAATTGCTACAAGGACATTGATGAGCTGAAGCATCTTCTTCAGAAACATCATATTGATTTGCCTTCTAGGATGTCTGCATCATCTTCTTCTCCTCATTCTTCTTCTTCAGAGTAGCATGACAGGGGCACAGTTGGTTTGCATACTTCATCAGATATGAAGGGACATGCTCTTTGTGCTACTTCAAGTCTTAGATCAGGGAGATGGCTTCTAAATTCAGGAGCATCTCATCATATGGCATCTTCACAGTCTATGTTCACTTCCTTTGAGCCTTGCACACTGTCTCCTATTTTGATGGGAAACAATACTTACATGAGTGTTACAGGGAAGGGGTCTATTAGTTTTGGGGACAACTCCTTTCAGGGTGTCTTGTGTGTCCCTCACTTGACAAACAACCTCCTTTCCATATATCAGATCACACATGGAGGCACTAGGAGATCTGTAGAGTTCACACCTGATTCTGTTATCATCAGAGACTTGGAGAGTAGAGCAGTTATTGCTACTGGGGTGGTGGATCACTCATCTTGGTTGTATTCCTTTACCGATTTTGCTACAGATGGTGCTTCTATTCTTACAACTGTTCATCACACTTCTAGTGTGAATCATCATTCAGAGGAGACATTTGGCTTCTTGAACATTGGTGTTCTCACTTCGGATCCAATTCTTGAGCCTTCTATTTCACCTCTTGTAGTTGTTGATACTTCTATGACTATAGATGTGGTTTCTTTTGTTTCAGTGCAGCAGGACTTAATTGATCATTCATCTTTGGAGGTTTCTCTTCAGTCTTCACCTGCTTCTGTGGAGACATCTTGGGCTACACCTTCTTCACCTTCAGAGATTGCATTAATACGACCTCTTCCCTCTCACTTCTTTCAGGAGTTGCAGTTTCTTCAGGTTTTTTGGAGCTACTTCATTCTGGGGGGGATCTGTGGTCTCTTCATTCCTCTATTCTGGGGGGGGTTCATTGATGTATCTTTGTGATGGATGGTGTCCTTGGGGGGTCTTATGGAGTCCTCCATCTTTCATCACTTAGTTGTTTTTTGCATTCTATTTTGGGGAGGAGTTTTGTTCCCATGTGGTTTTCTCCTTTACCCCGTTTGATTTAGTTTGCATTGCATTTGTACATAGGTACCTGATCAGACCTTGTTGTCAGGACCCATCTCTGCTTTCATGCACCTTTTCCTAGTGTTTTAGCTACTCCCTAAGTTCATCTTAAGGGGGGGTTAGGGTTGGGGTTGAGGTTGGGGTTGGGGTTGGGGTTGGGTTTGAGGTGGGGGACGGTGTTAGAGTAATAAGGCATCTCACTTAAGTAATTAATCATATTGGTTAATTAATTAAGTCATTTATTACTTTAGGTTTGCTTAAGCTAAACTTAGGCACATTAATAATTAATTATTTATTTATTAAGTGTGCACACTAGGGTTTGCCTTTTTAGGTTTTTTTTAGGGTTTCTTGATCTCCTTTATAAAGATTGATCTCATTGTAAACATTTTACATTCAATAATTATTATTATGGTTTTGCTTGCACATGTTTGTTCTGAGGTTTACAGAACATCTTCATTGTTTTGGATATTTGTTGCATGTGATAGGTGATTGCATGCAGGTGATTCTTGGGGACTGTGAAGTTGGGTTTTTCAACTTCTACAAGCAGGAGCCACTGTTTGTTTCTCCTTACTCAAGTGACAATGTCTAAACATGCAAGTTTCTTTGATTTATAATGCCAAACAGTTATGGTCTTGATATCAAAAAAAGTTTTCAAAGATTTCCCAGGAACCCAAAGAGACACAGGAATCTTCCATGTATCTCATAAAAAATTGTGCATCTGTAAATAAATGATCATCAATCTCCACCTTCTTAATGCAAAGTTGACACATTCATTTCTCTCTTGCAATGTGGTAATCTTTCATAATCCTCAATTGATGGGAGCTGACACACATCTGAACAAGCAGAACTCTTAAGTCCACGAGACCAAGAGTTTGCAGATAGTTCGGAAGAATAATGTCTCCATTACATATTTGGAGAAATGCAGATGCATAATGATACAATTTTGGACACAATGGCCTAGGTGGAGCAGTCTACGTATGTTGGATGTAAGCTTGTAAATGTCCTCTTCAATGCATTTGTTAATCTCTTTTTGACCCACTATGAGATTGGGGCCCCTCCAAGAAACCCTGAATAGCCGATAGAGAATAAAGTTCACACCAGTTAACCAAAATTTCATACCCCTGATTGAAGAGCTCCAAAGAGGTTAAGTAAGCATAATAAGGATACCTCCAAGTACCCTTAAGATTATCTACAAAATCTTGTAGTCCATGCAAATAACAAACAATCATGAAAATAGTGTTCAATTTGAGCAGCTGGAAATCAAATTCAGTTTAGAAAATACACTGAGAAAATGTGCTTTTACATCAAAATTTCAAATAATTATCTTAAGGAATAAAGTTCATAATTATTCCAAGCAAGCACAATGGCTGCCATTTAGAGAAGGTCCACAAATCTCAAGCCATAAGCGCAGTTGTCTAAACAAGAGCATCAAAAATATCTTAGTTCATAAATGTATCCTGGAACTGACGCTGGAAACATTTTTTTTTTCTAACTGATTCTAAGCAGAATAGTTTTTAAAAAGACTAGCCTCAGCGGCAAGCTTGAAAGAAAGTCTAGGTCCTTTGAATCTGACCCCAAGATATGTGTAATAAGAGCTCCATGGGACTATCTCACCTTGAAAGGTAAACTAGTGAGATTGGATTTTTAGCTTTGTTTTGTCACAAACGGATTTATCTAACTGAGCCTGTAAACCATTAGTTGTTGAGGAGATAAGAACAATAATGGGATATGCATAACATGCAATGACTCACCAAAGCCAGGAAGCTCCTCTAGAAAAAAACTTTTCCAGCTTAGATGTATAGAGTAAAAAGAGTGGAGGAGAGTGGACCACCCTGCTCATCTCCTGTAGTGCTGTAGAGAATCGAAGAAGTACCATGTGCTGTAAGGTAAAGACTTTTGACTATTCCATAGAGTCATGAAACTGCTTGAACAACAATATCAAAACCCAAAGCTCTCAACCTTTCAAAGAGGAGATGCGTAGGAACAATATTCAAATTATCCAAAAATAACAAAGCAAAACAATATACAAGTTAACCTCTATGATGGGCTTTCATTTCCTAAATAATGGCTTGCAAAGTGAATTATGATTAATCGTATTAATCGTCTAAGGATCATGAGCACAGAGATTAAACTTATCCGCAAAGTGTGAGCGTCTAGAACAGTGCTATAAGTCTTGTAAAATGTGTGGAGCCGAAATTGCCTACTTTGCAATTTCAACTCTATATATTACACTCATTTTAGTGTCCATCTTTTCAGCATGCTTAGGTTGCATTTAGCCAAATCTTCAGTTTTTCACCCTTACCAAGATGCCAAAATATACTTTGTATACAATTTTCTTCCTACTTGGATGCTAACACAATCGCAGTAGCATCCTTCAAATCTTTCATACAATGGCCAAATACCGTGTTCATGACCTCCAGTGGATAAAATCTGAGTTTCATGTTTTTTCTGCGTTCCAATGGCCTATTCTCATTATTTATAAAGATATCTCCCTTATAGCCTTTAGAATCAATCAATGTTTTGTCAGATCCTTTTTTCTGCTTCTTCTGACTTCTTCATCCTTTGTGACATCTTCTTCCATTATTCCCTACAAGCTCTATAATTCTTCTATAGCCCTTCTTAGCTCTTCTTTACTTGTGCAACCTCTATTACTTCCTCTATCCCTTTAGCATACATTGGTGAGATCCATTTACCCAAATTCTCCACACAATGCACAACACACTTTAGAAATCTTGTGGGTTTTGCAATTTTTGAAGTACGATTGCTTATTTGCCTAGCCCAGAGTACCCTAGGGTACACTCACATACATCCACTATTTCCAAACTACACAAAGTGATGAAATACACCAAATAGGGATCTGACTAAAGTAGATTTCCAAGCAGTACCAACCATTTTTCTTGTGCCACAATTATCACTCTAAGTTGCACTTCTCTCTACACACAGATTAGATTCCACTTCTCAAGTGCCATGAGTTTCCATTGGCCAAGGCATACCCGTTCTGAAAATTTGAAGGTTGTACAACACAAGAATGTGGACGCAACTGTCACAGTCATGGATGTGTTTGCTGTACTTGATCTTTCGAGTTTGCATTTCTAAAGATTCTAAATGACTTTGGTTTCCGGCCCAAGGATGCTACTGCAACTTTGTCATTAGCAATCCATACCATACCAGGGTGCTTTGATTATTTTTTTTGTACCTAACTGCACAGTTTTTGCTTTGGCTTCCGCTTTATCAACTGACAAATTTAAGGAAGCTACTTCTACGTTTTCTCTTCTTTTAAGCAATTTATTTTCTATAGTTCAGTTCCTATTCAATCTTAAACAGTTTCTTTTTATTAAATCAAAGCTTAAGCACTAGATTAGATTAATTTCTGTTTATTATTGTGTTTCCTTTCTCTTAAAAAAGGTATTCTGAATTGTTAGTTTTATAAGTACACTTTGAAGTAGTTAATTAGATTCATCCTTTTATTTTCATGAAACTCTATTTTCCTACTCTTCAAAGTGTATGCCCAATTATGATAGTCCTGTAATTATTATGATCAAGAGGGTCACCAGACTTATAGATAGGATGAATCGGGTGAGAAGAACGAGATGAGGTAATCCATGGATTACTACTTCTTTAAATAAATCAGAAATGGAAGAACAAAGTACAAAAGCTACATACTTGAGGAATTCAGATTGCAATTCATCAACATCAACCACTTTATTAGTTTGTAATTTATATATGGCCTCATTCACTTTGTAGTAAGTTAACACGTTACAACAAGATGATGAAGATGCTGGATCCAAAAATAGGGGTCAGTGATATGGCTGCATGGCATATATTCTTATGAGGGAGGAGGGCACACCAAAAATGTTGAGGGTCATTGTACAAGGTGGATGGCATGTTACAGTTATGGATATAAAGAAATTGTTAATTTTTGCATCATAGAGTAGTGCGATGTAATGTCCCCTATTTGAGATATTCCTAGATTTTGCCCTAAAAGCACAATTAGAATACAGAATAAGAAATTTAATGCATTTAAGATTGCAAATTTACCAATTGAAATGCCCTTTATAAATTATGAATCCTGGTTTCGGTCCTGCACACAATACTAGTCACTAGAAATTGATATTAGATCATAAGCCATGATAACATATGTTTATCACTAATCAATAGTAGACATCAATATATCCTACTAGTCACTAGAAATTGATATTAGATCATAAGCCATGATAACATATGTTTATCACTAATCAATAGTAGACATCAATATATCCATGTACATCATTCACATCAAAGCAAATAAAGGCAATAGCCATTCCAATGTGGATTCTCATAATAATCTTATCAGGAATTCATTGAAATGCTTGCAAACCGCAATCTCAAGGTTGGTTGCCCTTGTACTGCGAGAGCATGGAAGGTGGGCCGCCCTTCCGTCCCTCAATCCACCTTGGAGGCGCTCCATCCTCCTTGATCAAGCCCAGGAGCACTCATTCGCCTCTCAGACCACAAGTGTTGCATCTTGGGGTGGCATGCTTGATAAGAGTGTGAAGACTACCTCCCTTACACCAAGCCCGGGAGCACACATTTGCCTTCCAGCCCACAAGTGCTCTATCTCGGGGGTGGCATAGTTGATGGCAGGCCTGTCGGGCCTTCACCTCTTGTGAACTCTTGATCAGCCTTCCTGTTTTGCAATCACTTCTCTAAATTCAAAATAGATTATTATAAGAATCTATTATCCATATTTATAATAAAGGAAGAATCATTATTACTTATAAGGATCAATAATTGCTGCAAGCATCATTATTGCATAAATATATATATAAAGAACTCACAATAATCCTCTTGCTAGTAAATAATATTTACTCCAAAGTTTCCAATTCTTATTCCTCATTTCCAATTTGTTGCTTGATTTCCCATTCATCTCTTTCACAAATGAAGTGTTCTCCTTTTATATCTTATTGTGGGAGAGTCACCTCCTTTCACTAACATCCTTACCTTTGTAAGGGACACATCCCTTCAAACCCAAGCGCTGCCTTACCTTTTTAATTGTTAATTACATGCTTTCCCAAGCGCTGCCTTAATCCTTTTTATTTGTTAATTATATACCTTTGTGGAATTGCCGCCCATGCTAGTCTTTGTCTATTATTAATCGACCCTTTGCTAATTTTATTCCTAGCGGCGATCACATAGAATTTATCATTGCTGTGATTTTCATTTGTATTGTCTTACATAGGTCGGGCATGACATGCGATAAGATATATGGATACTCTTAGCAGCAGTAGGGTCATGTTGAAGAAGGTTCTTGAGTGTGCAGTGAAGGTTTTTACATTCTTCATTAAAACATTTATTCATAGGACACCTGTCAAGTCTTTGATTTCTAGCTCAAGAGGTAGAGTATGGGAAGATATTTATGACAATAGTCAACAAAATATTGAAAAATGAAGTAGCTTTCTCATGTGTATTTATGATATAAGCAGGGAAGGACAAATTATTTTTAGGTGTTCAACATAGACAATGGCAAGAGAGGAGTCAAAATGAATAATAGTGCATAGGCTTGTGATGTAAGTAGGCAAGACGGGATGATGTCTGGATTTTGAGATTAAAGGACAAATATGCATGGTTGGCTAAGGGTATGTCAAAAGTGACAAAGAATGTGAAATATCTAGAATGCTATTATAAGATGTCAAGAGATAATCAACTACACTAGCCACACCTTTTGTTGTTAAAACAAGTAAACCTATGTGAATCTGGGAAGCAAGTAAACCATTCAGAATCAAACGTTGATGAGACTCACCCATGCCAAATAAGGATCTACCATAGGAGGTGATGTGTGCTTCATCCATAGATTCTCAAAACATGACAAAATCTTCTGGATCGTGGAGTGTGATCCAAAATGTTAATGAGAAAACATGTTACAAAGTTTAATCCAGAAAAACTACTAAAAAATCTTCTGGATCTAGTAGTAGCAAGAAAAGTATCCTATGTCAAGTTATGTATGGGAACTTGTGTACCTATACATGCAATGAAATCTCCAATCATAACCACCTTGCCCAAAAATGAGAACATAGATAGCTAGAGATATAAATCCAAAAAAAGGTCACCATCCACAATAATAGAGTTCAGATCCTAATGATGAGATATAACATACAACAAAGTACATTTCTTGCATCCTCCTACCTCTAGAGAACTTCATCCATACGAAGTAAGCATACTCATTTGTACTAATATGAGACATACTACCTAAGTATTTACGTTGTACTAAACAAGCTACCCCCCCTGAACCTCTAATGCTTCCAGTATGTCGAGCATTCCTATGAGCTGAGAACAAAGCAAAACCTGAAAAAGAAGGCAAAGGAAGCTCTAGACACAATAGCTTGAGCATCAATGATGTCCTTTATTGTACCTAATATGAAGTTACCATACTCATTTGCACTAATATGAGACATCCTACCCAAGTAATTACATTGTACTAAACAGGCCACTCCCCTTGACGTCTCAATCTTCTAGCTGTCGAGATTTCCAATGAGCTGACAACCAAGCAAAACCTGAAAAAGAAGGCAAACGATGTTCAGGACTTTCATGTGTCTCAGTAAAAGAGACAATGTCATCAGCATCAATGATATCCTGCATTGTACCAAGGGAAGACAATGAATGCCATTACAATTCCAACTTGCAACTGTTAATACAAAGGAGAAGGCACCATCCTGGCATCAATTAGAACCCAGCACAAAAGATTAAGCAACCAAAGCAAATATCAAAATCTAAGAATCTCTAGTGAGTACTATAGACACTGAAAAATGTCCTGAATGGTATCATGCACTCGAATCAAGTATACTAACATCATTTCCTCTTGAAACCCATCCTTTTTTTGTTCAATTAATTAAATTAGCCTTGCTCTTTAATTAATTGCATCATTTGCATCTATTAACCTAATTCATTTAATCAGGTTAATTCCCCCCTTTCACGCTAACATTACATCTCATTAAATAAAATAAATCAAACTATTTAATTTAATTCCTAAAGTCTTCTTATTTAATTAAATAACCCCAAGTTATTTAATTAACTATCATTTCACCTTCCCCCATTCATTAAATCATTTAATTTAATGAATATCACTTTATTCTTCTAAACCCCCTAATTGCATGATTAAGCCCTTGTTTAATTAGCAATTATCTAATTAATCTAATTTCCCCTCCACTTGCGAGGGAATATTCCTCCTTTACACATTCCTCCAAAAGGGGAATATTCCCATGGAATATCCCCTCCCCTTTTGCAGAATTAAACTTTGTTTTAATTTGCAAAATATTCTTTTTTCTCACCCATGAGAACATTCCAAAGAATATTCTCTCCTCCAATCATTTGAAAAAAGAAATATTCTCACTTAGCTTCATATGCAAGTTAGCTTGTGACTTCTTGTGCAAGTTAACTTTTGACCTCTTGTACAGGTCAAAAGTGTGCTTGTTTGGAAAGAATAAGAACCCTTGATTAAATCCCATCTTTCATTCTCATCCATTGATGAGAATCCATGATCCATGCCTCTTCTTTCTTTCATCCTTGATCGCTGATTAGTTTTTTTCGATCTCAACCCTTCATTTCTCATTTGCTTTCCTATAAATAGAACACTATTTGGAGACAAATGGATTCATCTTTTTCAAAGCAAACTTATGCTGTTGAAATCACTCACACTCACACTCATTTTTTTACTCACATTTAGCATATTTTAGTTCATTTTTAGTTGCATAATAGCTTAGCTTCCATTAATGGCTTCCATGCATCCATTTAGTTAAATAGATAATTAGGGTTTGAATCTTTTAGTTTAAAATCTCATTTAGATTAGCTTAGCAATTGCATATCTACATCTTTTAGCATAAAATCATGGTAGATTAGCTTTTGCATCATACTCATTTTAGCATAAATCATGTTTTTAATCACATCTCACAATCGTTTCATCGATTCTCCTCAATAGAATCGATTGAAACAAGCTCACTGATCACAGGATTGGGAAAGGGAAGCCGTTCCACATCAACACGACACCAATTCCAAAACGGGATAAGTTTCAAATGGGTTAGAATAGACATTTTAAACGTTTCCATAATTTAGAATGTTTTGTTTTAATGAATGTTTAGTTTAACTTCAATTCGATTGATCCTGTTTAGATTGAGTATTAGTGGCTTTGTTATGCTTCGATTCTTCATGGATCAAGCGTAATCGGCCCATACTAATATCCTCAATCAACAAGTACCATTAGCTATCTTTAATGTGGAAAACTACCATTAGCTATCAAAATAATATTAGAATCTCAGGCGAGTGTCACGTATTGATAGATAGCTAATGGTAATTTCCACTATCTATTTGATGTTGGCAAAGGAACTTGATGTTGCAGACTCTACAAAGAAATTTTGCAAAAGGGCAATGATAGGTGTGTGTCATGACCATTGCCATGTCTAGTTATTTGTGGCTTTTAACTCTAAAATGTCAAGATTATCATGCTTTTGTAGGATTTCAAACTACGTTGGAAGCTTTGTACAATCTGCTCTTAAATGAATGAAGACAAAGAGCTGTAAGAAAATGAAGATGAAGTTGAAGAGCATACAAAAATCAATTTTATCGGTTGACTAAAGTTTGAAAGATAAATTCTCATTTTTTCTGACTAAAACTCTTATATATACTCCCTAACTTGGATATTCAGATACCTAAGTCAATAAATATAAGCGTTCTAGTTGATGAGAAAAAGTCTACTCTCACTCTCTTCCCAATTGAAACATGGCATAAGCACACTCTAAGGCCAAAATTAAATCTTGAAACCCATTTTCTTCCCCTATCCAAGTTGTGACCTGCCTAACAGATCCAATCATTCAAGATAGTGCAGTTTTTTTATTCTGAACTCATGTGTAGCTGCATTTTAAATGGTGATGATGCAGAACATAAGACTACCAAGCTCCACTACATTTTTTTTGCAAAGGACTTTGATAGAATAACATGTTATTTTGAAATTGATTGCCAATGACTTGTGAATATCAACCCAAGATATTGGTAGATGGCCAGCAACATTTTGAAATCTTGTTAATAAGAGATCTACAAAATCAATACAAAAGCTCCAACCTCACTATTACTTGACCTGTATGAACATTGATATTGGTGATTGTGAAGTTCTTTGTGACTACTCTCAATTGCAGTTAACCATGTCTCTGTTTATTCCCCATTGATCTGTTTTATTCTGTCAATTATATTAGTTGGTAAGTATAATATATTTGCATTACTTTGAGGATGATCAGATTTGAATTAGGTTATGGAAAGTAACCTGCAACAAAGGCAGTCTCCCAAAATGTAAAGACCTCTTGAATAGGACAAAACCAAATCAGATGCTCACCTTAGCTCTATGTCATAACTTCATAAGTATTACATACTAGTATATAGGCAACAAAACAAGATTTGGGTTTAAAAATGACAATGAACAAAAGAAGAAATTATATTAACAGTATAGGAGAAGCGTTTAGTTAGTTGCAATCAAGCTTACCAAATATGGAGAATTTTTCCATATTTTTTATTTTATTGTATAAGAAGATTTTAAAAATATAAAATATTTGTTACTTTTTTAACAAAAGGTCAAAATTATCATGGAGCTATATCAGATTTTCAAAATTATTGTATAGGTAAGACTTTTAAAATATAAAATATTTTGTTATTTTTTGACAAAAGCTTAAAACATTATTAATGAAGCTATATCAGATTACTACAGTAAGGTCTGCCACTCTAAAGCAGACTCATAGCACAAATGATTCAAAGGATTAGGGATAGCCAAGTAGGATGTGACAAAACAACATCCATAACATACCAGAAAAACCAGGAGGAAGGCAAAGAAGCAAGGTCCCAAACAACCCTGGAGAGAAAAACCAGGGACACATACAAAATTCCATGCAGCTTCCTCATATTCAGATAGTTATGTGGAAAGAGGTAGTAAGGTTAGACCAATATATTACATTGGTTGGCAATAATCTCCATTAGAAAACAACAGACCTCACCAAACACAGTTGTCAACAGAATCAACCCCTTACATCAGCAACTGCCCACATAAGAAGATGGGCATAGGGATGCAACAGGTCTGAAAGCTTTGATATCTTACCAAGAAGGAAAAGAATTTGTCATTCAAATTCCAGTAAGGAAGGACCTGCTCATCGCTTTCAAACTTGATTTCATCCCAATTTGAAGCAGATTTAACATGGAAATCAATCACTTGATTTCCTTCCCTCTATCTATGGCTCCAATTTACCACACTAAAGCCATAAAGGAGATTTATGTCTTTCAAACATTCTCCCAGTTGCCAATGCAGAAGATAGGAAGAGGGTTGCTTTTTAAAGTGGTGAACCAAAATCTTGGAATCAGCAGCCATAACAATACAAGTAATTCGAATTTTTTTTGCTTCCAAAATAGCATGTCAAATAACCATTGCTTCAGCAAAATTATTGGTAGCTTTCTCCATACTGCCACCAAACCAGAAGATGACCCAGCAATTATGATCCCTACAAACACCTGCCATACCAGCATCACCAAGGTTACCCCAACAGGCACGATGCACATTTAGCTTAAATAGCTCTGGAGGAGGTAATTACCACTGAATTATGTGGTCCATTTGATTACCAAGACACACATTGGAACGTTTAACTTTATCTATATTGCTCTGTAAGAGAGAACGTGGGTCCATGGGGATACCAAGTCTTTTGAGGACTCGAAGTTCCCACCAAGACCCAAGCTAAATCTTTTGGAGGCAAACTTGACAGGTTTCTTTCACATTAGCAACAATTCTATCCCACACTTGACTTATATGCCTCACAGTTACATTGAAGATGTGTTGATTTTGCTCCAACCAGACATTCCACCAAATCATGCTTGGGGGCACTTCAGCTTTGAAGATAGTAACTTCTAATTGTTAAAGAAATCTTTAATACAGAAATGGAGCTGCCATGAGATGCCCATCACATCTTACCATAACCTGCAGAGGAAACTCATAAAGGAGCAGGTCATAAGGAGGTGTTTTCCATCTTCCTCTTCAACAAAACAAAGTTCACACCTGCTTGAGCCTTCATAACCACGCTTCCTTAAGTTAACCTGAAGGAGAATTTTATCTAGAGTGGCCAAACACATGAAAGCAACAACCTTAGGCCAGCAGTTAGGATGCCACATCTTGTCCCTGACTGTTAATTGCTTTCCTCCAAGGTTTCCCCCATGAGAGTCTTGTATCCAACCTTCACAAAGTATACTCCATACCCTTTCAAAACCCAGCCAAAGAAATCAGGATGTGTGAAAAAGGAAACCTTTCAAGAGGGAAAAATTTGACCCAACCGATAAATTTGAGATGGAAATTGTTCTTCAGGCCACTGCCCTTTACATTCACAAATCCAAATCTGAAAATATCCATGGCTTAAATTACACTGTTTATCAGAAACATGAACCCAACAAACCTCAATATATTTTTAATTTTTCTTTAAATCATTGAGATCTGGAAACTCCACACTCAAAGGGCTATTTTGGTCCCAGGCATCATCCCAAAAAGGCCAGCTTTATAAGATTACTAACCAACTTAATGTTTCCTTTTGTATGGACTTCCTTCCCAAAGAAATTTCCTCATTTTGAGGTCCATGCCTTGAAGGACTTCCTTAGAAGCCACAACAAGCGTAAATTTGTACATTGGAAGAGCTTGTAATATAGTCTTGAGAAGAACCATTCTACCAGCCAGGGATAGGAAACTATGTGTTCAGTGGTTAATAACTTAATATGAGAATTCATAGAATCAACTATCAAGCAAATCCTTCCAATCATTCTTCCTAAAAAAATTAAGCAAGATAGTGATGCCCAAATATCCAAAACAAGGGTTAGCCGGTTAGAAAATTGGAAACCAAAGAATCTTAGCAATCTTCTTCTGGATGCGCTGATCCATATGGACAAAAAAACTTGTGATTTATGTTCCTTTAAGATTTGCCCATAAGCACTGATATAAGTATCCAGTCAATTCCTAAAAGCTTTGGCCTCAGCTAGAGTAGCTTTACTCAATAGACATGTCATCCACAAATTGAAGATGTGACAAACAATACAAATCTGCCACAATGCAGAAACCAGTGATGGCAGCAAAAACCTTGAAGTGATTCCAAAAACAAACCAGACCTTCAGTCAGAACAAGCAAGAGGTAAGGACAGAGGTGACCCACCTATCCCAAACCCCTTTCAGTACAGAATATGATAGAAGGAGAACCATTTATAAGAACAAAAAACGAAGTTGAAGTACAAAAAGCCATAATTCAATGTATCCAGCTATCACCAAAACCGAAGGCACACAAGTTATCTTCCAAAACATTCCAGAAAACACTGTCGTAAAATTTGGATAGATCAAGTTTCATAAACATAGATTTTTCTTTTTTAGCATGCATAGAATTGATGGCCTCTTGGATTATTAATATATTATGAATCAATCAAGGATTTGACGCCCTTGAATAAATTGGAATCCACCTTGCTCTACAGAGATAATGGAGGGATAAAACCTTTTCAGCTTCTTGGCTATGGACAATAGTTTTTGAAAATAGCTTATAACTAATATTACAAAGAGGAATGTGTCTGACATCAGAAAACCCTTCAACATGAGTTTTCTTAGGGATCAAAACTAAAAATAAGTGTTCAGAGCCTTCAGCATCTGCTTGGAGGTGCACAACTCTTTAGGAACCTCTTAGACATCCCTTTTGAGTCTTCGACAATATTCCAGAAAAACTGAAAAAACACAATAGGAAAGCCATCAGGACCGAAGTTTTATCTGCTTTCATATGATTGACCACCTACTCAAGCTCCTCCATTGAAATAGGCTCATTCAAGTTGTTGCCCACGGGAGTGAAGATTTAAGGAATGCAATTGAAGATGAGACGTCTATCCACTTTAGTAATCGCATTGGTAACTTCAAAGAGTTCACAAAAGTGAGAAATGGCCTATTGCTGGTTGTCCTCCATTGAAACTACCCAGGAGCCATCCCCTCTTTGGATTTCTCTTAAGATAATAGTTTGTCTTAAGCAATTACAGAATGATCAAAAAGGCAGAGTTCCTGTCCCTCGCCAGTAACAACTTATTACTTGCTATATTCAACAAGTCTAAAAATGTTCCAAAATTATTCTAGAGTGGGTTAAATAATTTAAATGCACTTCTAAAATGACCTCCTAAAAAGACTACCACCGGGAATTAAAAAAATTAACCCTTCCAAACAAATATAAACTCCATCTTATAACAACAACCTAAATATAAAAAGACTCCCTTATAGTTATAGTTTTTAAAAAAAACCTATTTTTTTTAAACAAACCCAATATATTTTTTTGGCATAAAACGCCCAAATATATCTTATAAATAAAAATTAAAAAAAAAAAACCTACGTAGCCTAAAACTCCCAAGCAAATAAATTTCATAATCGAATTTGAAGGACATACACTTCAGGCAGCAGCTGAAGCGAGAACAAACTTGGAGAAGACTCCAATTTGGCTGTGGACGCCCACACATGATTTCAATTTACAAATTGTGGTTGAGGTTGCGGGCAGCATACTTATCAACAGCCTTGTAATCTTGTTGCTTACCTCGCAGAATAACAGCCAGGAACAACCACGAAAAGATAGATAAGGCAGATGGAGATGAAAAAGTGCGAAAAGTGCCTTCTTCATTTCATTACAGTATTTTGGGAGAGCTCAAACCCAAACTAATTTTGGAAATCCCATCGGCTATAAACAGTCAAAGAAATCTGAAAATTGGACACCTTAGAGGATGTTCTTTTAGAGACTATGCAGACTATAGAGGTATAGAAGTAATGGGAGAATGCTAATAATGTTTCATTAGGATTCAATTATGTAGTTTTTGAGTCAAATCTATTGACCCATATTTCAATGGTGGTTCAAATGAACCCATCTCTCATGAATATGAATGGTCCACTTAACACTCATTGCATCTAGATGATGCTCATAGAGGTAAAGCATTGGGACTTCCCAGGAGGTTATACGTCTCAGTACTACTCTGATTCAAGCACTTTTAACTATTGAGTTTCCCTCAAGATCAAGCTCAGTTAGCTTTCTTTTTGTGTCTTATGCACTATTCTTTATAAAGTCCCTTTAGCTCATCCATTGACAAGTAGGAAGTATTTTCACAGTGTGTCAAATTACGATGTTTTATCAAGATTCAACTGTGTATTTTTGAGTCAAACTCATTGATCCATATTTCATGAATAGAAAATGGTTTATGAGGATAAGGATCAACAGAAAACACAGCTTGATATAGATAGAAAAAGATTGTTTGTGCTCTAATACCAACATCAGATGAGAAAAAAGGACAGAAATATAAATTTTAAAATAGAATTGTTACAAACTAAAATTGCATTTTGATATTCAATGTTCACAATGTTAATGTTCTGATAGCGTCAGGAGGTATCTTCTAGCAGCAGAAGTATCTTCCTTAAATAGATATTATGTCAGTTGGCTGACCCACATAAATGTCTTATTTAAGATGGTTGACATGCAATGGAATCTTCGGTCTGACATGCAAGAGAATCTTTGCATGAAATGTATTGGTAACTGCTCCTAAAAATAGGCAATTGTAATGCTCCTAGTGCGTCTCCTTTTGCATGCAAATGCAAGTGACGATTCCCTATTTTGGGATTGATTCTTGCTTAAGTTAAGTGGTTATTTCAAGGAGAGTTTGCCATCTACAGCAGATTATTATCTTTTGAATAGCAGATTGAAATTGAGGAGGAAAACAGAGTTCTTTTGTATGCATGTATCTATGAGAGATACTATTCTTCTATGGGTCAAGTTGTAAGCTGGTTGCTGCTATTTCATTTAATATAAGAGAGATACATTTGTGGCTGGGTTTTTCTCCCTCATGAGGAGGGTTTTCCCAGGATATATGTTGTGTTATATTGTTCATTTCTTTATGTGTTTGTGTTGCATTTTCTGCTTTCTATTAAATCTGATTCTAACATTAACACACAAAGCCATATTTATCAATCTTCAAATGAATGTTCACTTTATCTTCTAAGATGACTTCCTTTTCACCTACAGCCGAGTTATAGCATTTATTTATACTATACCTGGGATTATATACTTAAGTTACAAGTGAACTGTTTCGTGCTTTTAATCAGCACATATTAGTTAATATAAAGGGTTAGGTTGACCCCAAATCTGAACTTAGAAAATTTAAAAGTTCTGAATTTATTTCAGCAAATCTGAACCTAGATAGGAAATGGATAGTAATGAGAATCAGAACTAATCAGGTAAGGTTCAGGTTATATACCAACTTTCAGAGAAACTATGTCATTTATACACCTATTATTGCATAAGGTATAACCAAATAAAAAGAGCCCAAAACAAAAAGGAAAAATACAAGGTATATAATTTTCACCATTGCAATAATAATATAGATGTTCAATAATAATCCAAGTTCACATCTCATTCTAAACAACAGGAAAATTATAAAAAACCCAGTATACAATTTTCACCTAATGTAGATGTCCAATAATAACCCGAGTTCAGATCTCACCCTAAACCCTAAACAACAGGAAAATTATAAAAAACCCAAAATAAATACTGTAAACCCTTCTCAATCAAACAACAAAATTACAGCAAAAGAGAAATCTGACATCATGACAAAAAAAACATTATATACGCCTGCAAGTGAAAGTAATTTGAAGCTGAGTTCAGACGTATATAAAATACCTGGATTTACATTTATTTCTTCTTTTAGGCGGCTTGACAAAGTACTCCGTAAAACTGATAAGGAATGCGGGGGGCTTCCATTAACCATCGAAATAATATCAACAAAAATAGCGTGACTACCAAGCAACAGATTTATCCGAAAGTTAATGGAGTCCTTCACATTCTTTCTCACCACAGAGATTATGAAATTTATCAGATCTCTATTTGCCGCAAGTGAATGAGGAGTTCTTTCATGTAGATACCCTGCCTGGTGCTGGTAAGAAAATAGGGTTTCGCTTTAACTAGTCCTTTTTCCGATCAATTAGGTAAGGTCTGATGGAGGGGGCTTCCTTTAAAGTCTTTGTGATGCTGTTTAGCTTTTTTAGCAATATTTTAAAGTTCTTGGACTCGTAGAATTAGTGTTACAATTCTCCTTAAATTTTTAAAATTTTAAGCTTCAAAATTTAAGGAATGAATGGAGTGCTTTGATAAAAAATAATAAATAAATGAAAATCCTCTCATTTTTATTTTCTGATAAAAATTTAAAATTTTAGATGATAGACAAGTGGCAAAAAAAAATTCTTAAGTGCACAAACAATTTCTAGCCCACCTCAATTTCACCAAGCTGAAAGGTTCTTAAAAGGTAGGGGGGAAAAGATTCTAATTACTCTTGTACCACAATTTTTATTTTTATTTTTATTTTTTTCTCATGGGACCTCCAACTCCATGAAAATAGATGCCCAAGCCTCCCATGGGACCATACTTACCTAGTGTGAGGTCCCATGGAGGGGACTTCCTAAAATATTTCATTGGGTGGATTTTTTAAGATTATTTTAAAGTGGGTGGTGTCGTGAATTTTGTAGCATAGTTTAAGTTCTTATATTTATAGATGTTGGTGGTTTCATAAATTTTATTATTTGCATATTGAGTAGAGTAAATAAATATAAAACAATTAAAAAAAATAAGTGAGAATTTTAAAACTTCATATGATTGACAAGTGGTAGAAAAAAGCTTAAGGTAGTGGGGCAATTTCTATCCCTACCTTTTTTCCCTCCTTTGGTTTTTGAACTAAAAAGTAGGGGCTATTATTCTTGAGGAAAAGATTATAATTAATCATGTAGCATTTTTCTTTTTGCTTTATGGGACCTTGCTCCTTCAAAATAAATCCTTAAGCCCCCCATGAGACCCCAACCTTAGATAGCATAATCTTATTAGGGTCCCTTTATAGGTAGTTGGCAAGAGTTTGTATTCCAATCCATCCTTATGGACTTTCCATTTTCCCACTACTTGTCTCTCTTTTTAATACTATTTATCTTAGTCAATAATTTATATAAAAAATGTCGAGATATATTTTTTCCATGCATTCATTTTTTATTTTTCTTTTATTTTTGTAATAATATATGTTCGTCTTATTATAATATATAATTAGATTATATTATACTAATGTAGAATACGACATACATATGTACACAATTGAAACAAAGCAAAATGAATATCATTTATAGACATGGACATTGTATTGAATGAAAAAATATATAGCTTATATCAATTATATTCTAAGGATTTGAATATGTTTTCTTCTACGTTTTTGTTTGCAATTTACTTTCTTTTCTTTAATTTTTCATATTTGTCATATGTGAATGGTGGCATAATTTGTAATTTGTTTAAAGACTTGACACAAGACATTGCCATGAATGTTAATCATGTTCTTTCTATTTTTTATTAGATAAGCAAGGAAGGGCCCTGATCTTGTACAACAACTAACAACAGAGCAAAACAACCTAAAAATAGCCAAATAACAAAAAACCTAAACAAAACCAACACTAGCTAACCATAAAGGATCATATATAGGCATGCAAGCTAGAAACAAGTTTACCATCAAGGCACGCAGGCCACTTATCATCACCAAAAACATTGATCAAAACTATACTATCAAGAGGCCATAGGCCATAAAGAGTTATCCAAATAGTATTTAAAACATAATTATAAGTCATATGAAATTATTAATAATAGTATCCAGATAAACAAAATACCATAAAACCACAAAACTAGAAAGCATCATTTTTTAGGAGTAGTAATCAGGTCCCAATTATCCCTAAGCTCAAAGATAAATTCCTTCTAGTTAGTATCCACATAATCAGTCCTTCTAGCAACATCTTTATCATTCATCACCTTTCCTTGCCTCTAAAGTTGTTTCTTGATCATCGTATGCCCATAAATAGTTCCCATAACATCATGTTTCATGATGCCATCTGTAACCTTCATCAGAGTGCAAATAGCACTTTCTATCTCTTCCATCTCAACCTACAAAACATTGATTTAATTTTTCAATTCACTAACATGATAATTTTTTATATCTTCCATCTAGGTAACAGTGAAATCCTTATTAATCTCTTCATGTCCCACCACAGCAATAGCCCCAGTATCCTCATTGGCATCAACTCCCTCCTCTTCCAACATATTTTTTCCATCCTCCATTTATTCCTCATCCCCCTCTTGTTCATTGTAATCTTCAATATCAGTCCCTTCACTGTGAACATCATTCATCAATTCAAACTCCTCATTTAGTGAGAGTGCCACATCCTCCCTGTCAAGAGCAATAGTCTTCCCCTTATCATTATTCCCCTTCTCCTCTAAAGCAACTTTAGCTAGATGGGCAAACCTATGCACTCCTTTCTTAGAGGCACATAATGTTGGAAGAATGAAGAACAATGGCTAACTATACAGTTTTGTGTTGTCATTGGTGTCACCATGTTATACAAGTTGTGACTACAAGACTAAGTCAGTGTTTGGTTTGGTATTTTGGTCTGGTATCTAAATCGGTATACAATTTACACCCTCTGGTATTTTGGTCCACAATCCTCCGCAGTTGATAGTTGCTACTTGCGATTTTGGGAAATAGTGTATGGATATTGAAAGCATGTACGTTCAGAATCTCTCATGCCCTAGTGCTTGTATGGTGTATCAGCAGGGAAAACTTTAAGAAACCCCCCCTCAACAAAGGTGTAAAATCCTAGCAAATCTTGTATACTTCTCGATAAAAATATTAATTTTAGTGGCGAATTTTTTCATTTCTCATGAAAAAAAATAATGTCCATTGGTGAATCTTTTCTAATCGTTAGAAGTCTGTGGAAAATCCTGGTGAAATGCAATTTTTTTAAGACCACTAAAATTTTTCCATTGGCGATTAAAATCTATTTTCAAACTAATAAAATATTTCAATTGGCGAATTAAACATGTTTTCAAACCAGAAAAATAATTTTGTTGGTGATTAAAACTTTTTTTCAAACTAAAAAATAAAATTTATTGGCGAATTAAACCTATTTTCAAATGATTAAGAAAAAAAAATTGGAAAATTAAACATTATTTAGTAAGCGAAGGAGGCGCAGAAGTTTCCGTAAAAAGTGAAGCATTTATGAACATTTTTTGTTAGCGCTAGACGTACGTATGTTCTATTGATAAATTTAAAGGGGAAGGCATTTAAATGAACAAATCGTCACAAAATTTAAAAGAAAGGGCAATCATCCTTTGCATTTGCTACTACCCCTTTGCACCTAATAAAGTGGTCTCACACCTGACTGGGGGCAATCAAGTTTTGGTGCTTTTCCTAACCTTAGTTGCATGTCTTTCTTGGTCATCTATGTAGTCGGTGGGTCAAAAGTTTTGAAAACTTCAATACTTCAGACTTTGGTTCTAAGGTTCCAAGTTTCAACGACCACAGGACATTATGGACCACTACTATTTGATGAATTTTTGATGGACGGCTATAGTTGCATTCAGAAGTATATCTCTCAAGCAGTAGATTTGCAAATTGAAACCTCCAAAATTACACTAGAACCGTTTGATTTGAATGAACCCGATGGGTTGAATTTTGGCGATGAGCGATAGAATAACTTAAGTGGTAGAAATATGCACGTGCAGAAAGTTTGTTTTAAAAGAGAGACCACCTACGAAGAACGTAGGACCAAGGCTTAAAAACTTAAGAATTTTTTACACAAAGGATGTAAAGGCAAATCAATATAACCATGAGGTCCATGACCATTCAATGAAGTTTTGATGGACGACTATAGTTGCATTTTGGAAGTAAATATCTGAAGCAGTAGACTTGTGAATTGAAACGTCTAGAATAACACTAGAACCGTTAGATGTGGACATGTGGTGAGATCAAGGCTCATTTCTCTCTTTTCAATGTCTCGATGTATTACATTGAAATTCTCAATCTTTTAGTTTTGAACATCCGAAGCGATTTATTGGACAACTCATAGCTTTAATGAAACAAGATTTGTAATGATTTCATATCGTTTGAGTGGCACTGGTAGTGTTGACTGGAGTTTGGTGATTTTGACGGCTTGTCAGGTTGAGGTACGATTTGCATGTAGCTAGACATCAATCAAATTAAACATTTTAATTAATAATTGTACATGTAAGGCTTACGATACACGAATTGACTAAGTTGGTTTTTTGGTTTGCATGAATCAGGCTGATAGTGGCACTAGTGGCCCATAAATTATTAAATAGGGTTAGTAATAGTGATAGTAATAATAGACATTGTAATTCAGTTGTAATAAAATAAATGGTTATAAATTTGCAATAAAGAGAAATTAAGCATTATCTATTTATGAAATAATTGCATACATATTTAAAAGTAAAACATAAAGCAATATAAATGAAAAAAGAAAGTTACCATCAAAGATTTATTTTCTGAGTTCTGTGTCTATGAATCTAACATAATTCATTACAAAATTGCCTAGCTGATCAGGGAAGGTCACTTGACAGAAAAGGCCTTTAGGGTGGTTTTTTGAAAAATAAAAACTCATGTAATCCTTTTTTGATAATCAATACAGGGTGTTACCCCTAGCAGTGTTTTACCTAGCAAAAAAGTAATAATTGCATGCAGATTTAAAAGTAAAACATAAAGCAATACAAATGAAAAAAGAAAATTGCCATAAAATTGACAAAAAAATATTATAAACACTAAAAGTTGAAAGTTGTCATTCTTGTTAGGGTTTACCAAAAATTAAAATGTTGTTGATTTATAATATGTCGTTGACCTTCTCCCTTGGTTCCCAGTATCATTATTCATTTTATTAAGTTCTTTGCAACATCAAGTTACCGGCCCCTTGGCCTTGATGTCAATCCTAGCGCATTAAAGTTTAAAACAACTTTAAAACACATGTTTATTATTTATATCATAATTCATAAATTACTCAATTGTTTGATGAACATTTGATGTATGGTTGTAGCTTCATTTGGGAATGAAATGCACAGAGCGCTAGTCTTGCAAACTTAAACCTTTGGAATCACCTTTTTAACTGTTAGATTTACAATGACCAACAGTTTAGAATTTGTTGCCAGTGCAGGACTAAATGGCTAGTGAAACAAGCTTTGTAATGATTTCATATCATTTGGACTTTGAGGGGTACTAGAAATTTTGACAATTGTCAGCCTATAAGAGTCCAAACGTCAATCAAATTAAACATTTAAATATCTATAAGGCTTAAGTTACACAAATCGATTAAAATTTAAGTACGTTTTTTGGTTTGTGTGAATTGTGATTATGATTCATGAATCATGATTATACCTAACCTCACACGTGACACGTTTGAGGTGTACACAGGGACCAGGCTGGTAGTGGCACTATTGGCGGCATTGTTGCCCATAAATAAGGATAGTGAGCACAACTAAAAATGGAAATCATTCGTTGAAGGTTAAAAGCTTTACTATTGAGAATTTGAGTGTAATGTTCAAATTGTCATAAGGGTTTTCATTTTGTAGGGTTAATAAGGAATAGGATTTAGGAAGAAGATAATGTGGCATTATTGGGGATACTCTAAATTCTTTTGCCTGTAGTTATGTAGTTACAGAGTTGTTGATGTGTTTTTTATACACTTCTCAACACAAGCAGTGTGTAGGTGCACTATCTCTCTTGAAAGACAATCTTCCACAATCAAATTGCAGAACACTATCCCAAGGTCTCTAATGTCAAGTCTTGGCAGTGCTTGGAATATCTCAGTTGATTTATGTGATTTGATGGAATCACAAGGCAGACTTACATATGAGTTACAAAGCATGGGAAGTTGGGTTTGCAAATGCAATTTCAAAGTGTTGGAAGTGAATCAACAGTGGCTTTCCACTCAAAACAACAAGCTAAAACTTATCAAGTTCATTTGATTTAGCTTCATGGTGATGCTTTGATCCTACTCTAACCAAGGGCTAAAAGAAATAGCAAAAGGAGAAGGGTTAAGAAAGTTATTCTAATCCTAAGCTATGAATGAACAGTAACAATGGTGGCTACTATAGTAGACAAGCTCCCAAAAAATTTAAGTTTTGTTTGACCAAGAGAGCCTACAGCTTCACAAAACTAGTGCAATTTTCTAAGGACTGCAGATTTTTAGTACACACACATCATGCACATGTAATTGAACTAAGTTGCAGCAATGAAATAAAGAGCTCAGACTAGCTTTGCAAAGTGACTCATCATCAATGAACCATAAAAAAACATGAGTTGGAAACTCATAAAATACTAAAACATCAATCACCATCACCACTTCCATTCAAGAAACTAACCCCTAAACTAATAGGGAAGTTGAACCATGCATACATAAAGAGTAAACTCAAAAAGAGCACCCATAAATCATGCAATATTGTTTTCTATTGTTGCAGAATGTCTTTACATTAGTTCTCCAAACCTTACAAATGAGAGGCAAGCCCTTATTTATAGTTTTCCAAAGCCCAAATGAATGGCTAGGATTAATTCACAATGAGTGGCCCAGATTTGATTTACATTAGGGTTTCACCTACCCCACAATATTTAGCAATTAAAAATACATTCCTTGTCTTTTCCCTATTTTGTCATCTAGTGCCCAGGTGTTGTAGCAGTATCGTCATTTAGTTGATTGCCCTTTTACTATAGCTGAAACTACTTGAAAGTTTCCTTCTTACTTGATGTGCTTGTAGTATTCTTCCTTGGATCAAACGGGCTCGTCGACGACTAACATCAATGGATTGGTTGCCCTTGATTCAGGTGGATAGCTCCCTTATGCCTTCTTCAAGGCCACCCCCTTGCATTTTTGTCATTGACTTCCTTAGCATAGGCCTTCTTCTAATGCCAACCTTGTTGGTGGGTGCTAGGGGGAGAGGCGAACATGAAATGAATGGTGATAGGAGCTATGTGAATTCCTTGTTCAGCTTTCTCAATGGGTCTCCTCGATGGACCAACAGTAGGCTCCTCGAATCTTGTGTACACGAAACGTCGTAAGTGCTTTCATACATAAATCAAGGAAAACGTTAGTCAAATCTTGTAAAATCCTTGTCTGATTCATCCTTGCATCATCAAAAGATCATAATATTCATATTTGGGGCTCATTTTGACCATAAACATTAATGTGGGCCCAAGGGGGCAGGCAGCGAACAAGGAACAACAAACCGGAAGGGAAGTTCTTGGACCTTACAAAACATAGCAAAACTAAGATTTCTCAATTATAGCACATGGGAAAAGGGGAAGGAAGAGTGCCCAAAAAAACTTCCTTAACATTGGACTCATTTGAAAAAACTAGAAGCTTGGAAGGGGAAAGTTGGAGGGTCACCACCCTTTTGAAAATGTAATGAGCACACGATGGCCCAGAAGGAAAGTCCCAAACGGTGATGGAGGAGTGGAGTCCCGAAAATGGCCACAGAGGGATGGAGTCCCAGAAACAGCCACGAAGGGGCCGAGTCTCAAAGGTCGGGTCGTCGATGCTCCACAGATGTTCCAAAACAGCAAAAGGGGGACGAAGTTTTGAAACCACCAAAACTTAATGGAACGTTGAAAAAACCTTGGCAGTTCACTTAGGCACCACAAAAATATCCCAAATCCACCAAAATGTTTTCCCTAAAATTCAAAATGTAGAAACCGGACCAGCGAAGGTCCACGAATGTTTCCAAAACAGCTAAAGAGGGAGGGAGTTCCGGAGGGAAAGTTTTGAAACTTAACAGAACATTGACAAAACTTTGGCAATTCACTTAAGCACCACAAACACATCCCAAATCCACCAAAAATTTATCCCCAAAGTCAAAAATGTGGAAATCAGACCGACAGAGGTCCACAGATGTTTCCAAAATAGCCAAAGAGAGAGGGAGTTCCGGAGGGAAAGTTCTGAAACCATCGAAACTTAACGGAATGTTGACAAAACCTTAGCAGTTCACTTAGGCACCACAAACACATCCCAAATCCACCAAAATTTTTCCCTCAAAGTAAAAAATGTGGAAATCGGATTGGCAAGGGTCCACAAATGTTTCCAAAATAGCCAAAGAGGGAGGGAGTTCCAGAGGGAAAGTTTTGAAACCACCGAAACTTAACGAAACGTTGACAAAACTTTGACAATTCACTTAAGCACCACAAACACATCCCAAATCCATCAAAAAGTTATCCCCAAAGTAAAAAATGTGGAAACCAAACCGGTGAGGGTCCATGAATGTTTCCAAAACAGCTAAAGAGAGAGAGAGTTCCGGAGGGAAAGTTCTGAAACCACCAAAACTTAACGAAACGTTGATGAAACTTTGGTAGTTCACTTAAACACCACAAACACATCCCAAATCCACCAAAAATTTATCCCCAAAGTCAAAATGTAGAAAAAAGTGAATCGAGCGATCAGGGACCAAGTTAGCAAGAACAAGACAAAAGGCAAAAAAGGGACAGGGGACTTTGTTTCTCCCCAGACTTGAATACCCCAAGTAGGTGAATTTGGGTAGGGAGATTTGATTGTTTGAAGGCACATGAAAAATTTGGGTTTGGAAAATGGGGCACGCAAAACAAGACAGGAGTAAAGCAGCCTATCAAGAGCAAAAAAAAGGGGGTCCCTGCCTACGACGGGTCGTGTGTGCAAAACATGCACAACAAATGGCGACTCACTGGGCAAATGTTCCAGAGCATTTTGATGAAAAACTGAAATCACGAACCTAGAATCTCTAGTTTCGACCTTCATGCTAGGGAAAATAAACTAGACGCCTAACTAAAAGATCAAAACCATTAGCCAACCCAACCTTTAGTATGCTAAAAATCCAAGTGTGTGCAATTGCATTAATTCCCATCCTTCGGTTGCTACAGGAACCCAAGCTCCATCAAGTCAAGTTATGTAGTTTATTCTAACTCCAAAAGTATCTGGGACATTGCCTCGCTGCCAGTCAGGCATCCATAGCTCCGATGAGGTTGTCATTGTGATTCTCCTGAACATTGCTCTACTATTGGTCGGGCGTCCATAGCCCCAGTAGAGTTGCTCGGATACCCCTAAAGCTCACGCTAAAACTCATCAAGTTCATTTGATTTAGCTTCATGGTGATGCGTTGGATCCTACTCTAACCAAGGGCTAAAAGAAATAGCAAAAGGAGAAAGGTTAAGAAAGTTATTCTAATCATAAGCTACGAATGAACAGTAACAATGGTGGCTGCTACAGTAGATAAGCTCCCAAAAAACTAAGTTTTGATTGACCAAGGGAGCCTACAGCTATACAAAACTAGTGCAATCTTCTAAGGACTGCAAATTTTCAGTACACACACACATCATGCACATGTAATTGAACTAAGTTGCAGCAATGAAATAAAGAGCTCAGACTAACTTTGCAAAGTGACTCATCATCAATGAACCACAAAAAACATGAGTTGGAAACTCATCAAATACTAAAACAATAATCACCATCACCACTTCCATTCAAGAAACTAACACCTAAACTAATAGGGAAGTTGAACCATGCATACATAAAGAGAAAACTCAAAAGGAACACCCATAAATCATGTAATGTTGCTTTCTATTGTTGTAGAATGTCTTTACATCAGTTCTCCAAACCTTAAAAATGAGGGGCAAGCCCTTATTTATAGTTTTCCAAAGCCCAAATGAATGGCTAGGATTAATTCACAATGAGTGGCCCAGATTTGATTTACATTAGGGTTTCACCTACCCCACAATATTTAGCAATTAAAAATACATTCCTTGTCTTTTCCCTATTTTGTCATCTAGTGCCCAGGTGTTGTAGCAGTTTCGTCATTTAGCTGATTGCCCTTTTACTATAGCTGAAACTGCTTGAAAGTTACCTTCTTACTTGATGCGATTGCGGTGTTCTTTGGATCAAACGGGCTCGTCGACGACTGACATCAATGGATCGGTTGCCCTCGATTCAGGTGGACAACTCTCTTATGCCTTCTTCAAGGCCACCCCCTTGCATTTTTGTCATTGACTTCCTTAGCACAAGCCTTCTTCTAACGCTGACCTTGTTGGTGGGTGCTAGGGGGAGAGGCGAACATGAAATGAATGGTGATAGGAGCTATGTGAGTTCCTTGTTCAGCTTTCTCAATGGGTCTCCTTGACAGACCAATGATAGGCTCCTTGAATCATGTGTACATGAAACGTCATAAGTGCTTTCATAAATAAATCAAGGAAAACGTTAGTCAAATATTGCAAAATCTTTGTTAGATCCATCCATGCATCATCAAAAGATCATAATCTTCATATTTGGAGCTCATTTGGACCATAAACATTAATGTGGGCCCAAGGGGGCGGGCAACGAACAAGGAACAACAAACCGGAAGGGAAGTTCCTAGCCCTTACAAAACATAGCAAAATTGAGATTTCTCAATTATAGTGCATGGGAAAAGGGGAAGGAAGAGTGCCCAAAAAAACTTTCTTAACATTGGACTCATTTGAAAAAACTAGAAGCTTGGAAGGGGAAAGTTGGAGGGTCACCACCCTTTTGAAAAGACAATGAGCACACAACAGCCCGGAAACAGCCACAGAGGGACAGAGTCCTGAAAATGATCACGGAGGGGCCGGGTCTCAGAGGCTAGGTCATCGGGGCTCCACAGATGTTCAAAACGCCATGGAGGGATAGAGTCCCAGAAATGGCCACGGAGGGGCCAGGTCCCGAAGGCCGAGTCGTCGAGGCTCCATGGATGTTCAAAACGGCCACAGAGTGATGAAGTCCCAAAAACGACCACGGAGGGGCCGGGTCGCCAGGGCTTCACGAATGTTCAAAACAACCACGGAGGGACGGAGTCCTAGAAATGCCCATAGAGGGACGAAGTCTCAGAAATGACCACGAAGGGGGCAGGTCCTAGTGGCTGGGTCTAGCGAGGCTCCACAGATGTTCAAAATAGCCACGGAGGGGTCGGGTCCCGAAGGCCGGGTCGTCGGGGCTCAACGGATGTTCCAAAACAACAAAAGGGGGACGAAGTTCTATAACCATCAAAACTTAATGGAATGTTGATGAAACCTTGGTAGTTCACTTAGGCACCACAAAAACATCCCAAATCCACCAAAACGTTTTCCCCAAAGTCAAAAATGTAGAAACCGGACTGTGGGGGTCCACGAATGTTTCCAAAATAGCCAAAGAAAGAGGGAGTTCTAGAGGGAAAGTTTTGAAACCACTGAAACTTAACAGAACATTGACAAAACCTTGACAGTTCACTTAGGCACCACAAAAACATCCCAAATCCACCAGAAAGCTGCCCCCAAAGTCAAAAATGTGGAAACCGGACCGGCGGGGGTCCACAGATGTTTCCAAAATAGCCAAAGAGGAAGGGAGTTCTAGAGGTAAAGTTTCAAAACCACCAAAACTTAATGGAACATTGACGAAACCTTGGCAGTTCACTTAGGCACCACAAACACATCCCAAATCCACCAAAAAGTTTCCCCTAAAGTCAAAAATATGGAAACCGGACCGGCGGGGGTCCATGGATGTTTCCAAAACAACCAAAGAGGGAGGGAGTTCCAGAGGGAAAGTTTTGAAACCACTAAAACTTAGCGGAACCTTGATGAAACTTTGATAGTTCACTTAAGCACCACAAACACATCCCAAATCCACCAAAAAGTTATCCCCAAAGTCAAAAATGTGGAAACTCGATCAGTGGGGGTTCATGAATGTTTCCAAAATAGCTAAAGAGAGAGGGAGTTCCAGAGGGAAAGTTCTGAAACCACTAAAACTTAACGAAACATTGACAAAACTTTGGTAGTTCACTTAAGCACCATAAACACATCCCAAATCCACCAAAAAGTTATCCCCAAAGTCAAAAATGTGGAAAAAAGTGAATCGAGTGATCAAGGACCAAGTTAGCAGGAACAAGACAAAAGGCAGAAAAGGGACGGGGGACTTTGTTTCTCCCCATATTAAATACCCCAAGCAGGTGAATTTGGGTAAGGAGATTTGATTGTTTGAAGGCAGATGACCAATTTGGGTTTGGAAAATGGGGCACGCAAAACAAGACAGGAGCAAAGCAGCCTATTAGGAGCGAAAAAAATGGGGTCCCTACCTACGGCGGGGCGTGTGTGCAAAACATGCACAACAAGAGTAAAAGATCAATTTCCTTCAAGTTCAAAATGGGTGGAATTGGAAAGAAGTTGATTTGGTTCACCTGACTTCTTAGACAGGTTTTGAAGTAGGATGAGGAGCTATGATTGAGATAAGTGCTCTCCCAGTGCATGGAAGCTACAAGTAGAAGATGGGAGCAGTTTTACAACCCCTCATCTTTTGCATTACTCTGATTTTCAAAGGGGAGAATTACATTTTGTATCTTCATAGCTCCCATTTCCCCGATTTTATTAGCCTACCTTTCCCCATGCATTTTTTTTCAGAGCCATGGTTGATCCCAGAAGTTGTCATTCTTGTTAGGGTTTACCAAAAATTGAAATTCAGAGCGCATGGTTGACCCAACAAGTCCCATTTATTTTAGATGCACATGTATTACATTTAAGTTTTCACCAACGATCCAACATAAGCTTGGCACTTGCACTTACATTTGTATTTGTACTATGTAATAATATGACATTATAATTCAGTTGTAATAAAGTAAATGGTTGTGCTATTAATTTGACATTGTAATTCCTTTTATTAAGTCCTTTGCAATGTTAAGTGTTAATGTGCTATTAATGGTTATGCTATTAATGTGACATTGTAATTCCTTTTATCAAGTCCTTTACAATTGCAATGTTAAGTGTTATTGTGCTTAGTTCTATTAATGGTTGTGCTACTGCTATTAATGTGACATTGTAATTCATTTTATAAAGGCCTTGATAATCTGAGCGCATTAATGGTTAAAAATTAAAAAAAACTTTAAAATACATGTTTATTATTTATAGCATAAATTACTCAATGGTTCGATATAACATTTGATGTATCGTTGTAGACTCAAGGGAGCAAAGCAAGCTTAGTCACTAGGCCTCCGAGTCTTATAACCATTTGACATGTTGCATTGTCACGAAGTTCTAAATTTTCATAACTACTTGATTCCTCAACTTGGTTCACTTTGTTGAGTAACTTAAGTCCATACATACATAACCTTTGAGTTATGGTGTGTGGATTTAGTCGATGGGTCGGAGGTTTCGAAAACATTGAAACTTTAGATTTTGGTTTTGAAGTTCCAAGTTTCAGCGACCACGCGACATGATGGACTTGTCTTTCCTTTAAAAGGCGTCGTCGTTTAACATCTCATTGAACGCTATGTATAGAATAAACTTGAGTTGTCTTTTCAGGAATTTCCAAAAGCATGCAGGTTTAAAGGCTATCTTTTTGAGGTATGAAATTGAATGTTGCATTTAAAGCACGTCCTATCAAAAATAACGACATAAGCAGGTGGCAAAGTTTTACTCATACATTTAGCTTGCATTCTCGTTTTACTCCACATTGATTGCATGTCTTGTCATTTTATATGGCTTGAAGGTGGTGATAACTTATTTGCTAAAGCCTCAGTTGTACTTCTACCTGCTATTGTTGTTTCTTTAGGAATTCAAGCATCTCATTAGGCATAGTGAGCTTATGCAGTCTAAAATTGAAAATCGTTGGCTCGGTGTGAGGGATACGGAGCTAGGAATTTTTAGATTGGAAGAATTTTGGGCACATCTGGACAGTAAAGAAAAATTTGTTGTAGATGTGAAGGTGTTCGAAAGTGGACTAGCTTAGGCTGGAGGTTTTCCAAAAGCAGTGTTGAGTGTTGACCTAAATTTTGCATGTGCGATAAGGTACATTCCTGAAACCCGAGAAATCAAGGCCACAGACAGAACCATTGTAGCTAAAAAAATTCCTGAGGTCGTTTCTCGGGCATTGGGAATTCCAAAGAAGGCACCCATAAAGGAGAGGTATGTTGTAACAGCTAACGAATATTTTAGGATTAATGAAACCTGGTATAAAAATTCTATGGCCAAAGGGTGGTTAAAATCAGAGAAGAAAGGTAAGTCTCAATTGCCCAATAAACTTAAGAGGACACATTTTAAAGTAGAAATTGTTGATGTTATTGCTTTACTTCTTTGTATCATTGAGAATGCACAAGTTGAATTATTTGAAGACTGGATGTGTCAGTTCATTTTAGTTATCTATGATGATAATGTGTTTATTGATTGGGCCGAGATAATTTTCTTTCACTTGCATGAGCAATTAGTTAACTTTCAGAAGACTGTTACCTTTCATCTATGTTCTTGTTTGATATATATCATTGCTAGTCAAAGAGCTTATTGGCTAGGGTTGAAACCACAAGTACCACCAAGTCCTGGCATGCCTGTGTATAAGTGTTATCCGCAATTTACCAGGAAGGTTGGGATGGGAGAATATTTTCTTGTTAATGATTCCTTTTTAATGGAAGATGCGAGAAAGTTGGATGAAAACCCTAAAATGCATTTTTCCCCTAAATCAAAATATCTGGTGTTGAAGTTTGGAAGTTTTTATATCCAGTTTGATAGATTTTCTTATTTGAGAATTGGAGGTTACGAGAAGGCACCACTTAAATTGCCTAAGTACCCTGAGGATTTATTGGTATTTTTGGAGGTCTACAGACAAATGGCCTTAGTAAATATAAAATGCATGAATATGGGAAAGCAAGGGTATACCTTCCCATTAGTTACTTCTTTCTCTTGTAAAAGTAATCAAATGGCTAAGAATGTTGAAAGGATTCTCAAAGAATACAATCTCCAATACTTGTTTGTAAGAACTAATTTTGATAGCAAGGGCTTTGTGAGAAAAAATATATATCCCTCTGGCTCATATCAACACCAACCTTCAATCAAAGATTTCTAGGAAGATTGTGCTGATGAAAATGAAGTTTTTAGAAGTGACCATATGAGGTTAACCCTTGAGCAGATACAAATTTTTGGTCTCTCTTTCCAAATTCTTGAAAATGTGTCTAAATATTCGATGGTTCTTGATCTTGAATATGAGAAGTTTCCTAATAAATCACATCCCAGAGTTGATTGGGATAAAGATGAAGTTTTATATATGAGTAAACGGGCTGAACCAATACTCAAAAGGACTCGGGATTGGTTGGAGGGAAAATGGCATAGGGTTGTTGGTTCTGTTCATGAACCAAAATCATCCAAGAAAAATGAACAAGGATCTAGCCAAGTAGTCCCTTGAGGTACATCATCGGCAAGGATAGTCATCAAGTCTTCTAGCGCCAATTCACAATCTAGGGGTGATGGTGAAAAGCCAGAGAAATCAATTAAATCAAAATCAATATGTGAACAAGACAGCCCATCCACCCCTGCTCTTAAAAAGAAAAATGTCTAAAAAAAACCTATGTCAGAAGATTCAGAGAGCATCTTTAAGCATATTGTTGAAGATAGTACTTTCCCGCCCTTATCTAAAGAATCTTCTCCTCCTATAGAAAACATATCAATTATTCCTAGGGAGTCTAAAGAGGTTGTTCAAAGTGATAAAGCCCCTAGTCTAATAGAAAACTCTCCAGTATGGTTGAGGAAAGCAGTAGAAAAGAAGAGGAAATACACTCCTACGACATCCATTGGAGTAGATAGAGTGAAAAAATTACTCCAATCTTCCTCAGGGCCTAAGAAAGCCCAAAAAATGTCAAGAATTTTGAATGATGTCTTTGGTAATCAGGTGTTAGAAATTGTAGAACCTTTAAAAGATGTAGATGATGATAAGATAACCGCGGATGATTACAAAATCATACATGTTGACATGGGTCCCCAAACACTTGAAGGTGATGTATATCACACCAGTTACTCAGTCAATGCTTTAGCCAAGCGGGCAAAAGAAGAAAGGAAAGAAAGGGTAAAATTGCAATCTCAGATTTTGGATTTCAAAAACTTTATCTCTTCCATTGTTTCTCCCTTTTTGTCTACCGAGGCTTCTAGTTCCCAAGAAAGAATTATTGATGAGTCTATGATGCAGTTGATTAAGAAAAATCTAAATTATTCCAAGGCTTCTAGTGAGCGGATTGAAGAATTGTCTCAGGAAGCTATATTTTTTATTAGTAAATTTGTGATTTCCTACACTCACATTGTTGATAAAAGAAAAGGATTAATAGCAAAATTGCAGCAGGTTAGAAAGGATCAAACCAGTCTGTATGTACTTTCAGAAGAAATGAAAGAGTTAGTTTCCATGGATCAATTAAAGTTGGTAAATGAACAAATTGTTAGTGATCCAAAGGAATTAGATCCTTCATGGCTTGATTCACTTAAATGGAAACTAAACATATATGATGAACTGGTAAAGGAAATCACAGAAGTGTTGGAGAAGTATTTGGATATGTTAGGAGAAATCAAGGGGAACTTTCATGATCTGCAAGTGAAGATAATGGATGATTTTGATGAGAAAATTCTAGACACAAAATAAATATGCTCAAATTTTAGAAAAGTCTTCAACAGAGAAGTGGCAGATCTTGCTACGATGACTAAAGAATCTTTCTCAAAGCTTGGGAGGCTGGAGCTTTATCTCAAAAATTTTAAATTTGAAGCAGAAAGGAGGTTTGACACTCTAAATGAGTCTGAAGTTGCTCTCAGAAAATGGAGAACTAGGCTTAAGATCACATTGACACCAGGCAGCAGGGAGATTTTTGCAATCATTACCAGGTATAGGGAATATAAAGCCAAAATGAAGATGCAAGAGAATTTGTTATGACAAGGAGAGAAAGAGGAGCCGAAAGTTGATGCAGTTGAAGTAGTTGGGAATGATGCATAGTTTATTTTTAACATTTCCATATACTTTTTTTAAAGTTGGAACTTTTAAGTTAATGACTTCTTTTAATTTTCGGTACAGTTACTTTCAAGAAACCGTTACCAAATACATTGGCTATATTTAAATATTGGTCTGACTTATGTGATTAGGCTCTTTTGAGAAAAATTTGATTTAATCATTAGGGAAAACTCTGTTATTTTGGCTATTATCTATTATTTTGATATAGAAGACATTGGTGGAGTTTATGCATGCATAATCTTTGAGTTATGGTGTATAGATTTATTCTTTTTATACTAAATGTTTGCTAGTGTGATATCTATTATTAGGATGACAAATGATATAATTTTGCTATATTATTGTGGTGTTATTATCTATGAATAAAATTTCTACAATGATATTGGTTTAGTTGTCATCTTTCTTTCAAAAGTTCTATTTCTATCTACATGAGATTGATAAATACCTTCAAAGCTTTCTGGTTAAAAGCCTCATCCTTTATTTGCTTTCTGGTTAAAAGCATCATTAGTTTAAAAAAAACATTCATTGAACATTAGATAAAGGTAGTTGCCACCTTTAAAAATAAGCAGAGAATCGGTTTTGAAGTTTGTAATGTTGTAATGTTACCAATTCGACTGTGGTTACATTTATCACCTTTTATGGGCATATGAATATAGAGTTAGGTGACAAATCTGTTAACCAATAGATATAAAACTCTTAGGGTATGTCTTCCCATTGGAGACCCCTTCTTTTGTGTGCAAAACAAACCAGATGGCTAGGGGAGCTTAAGGAATTCTCAAGGAATATAACCTCCAGACTCTGTCTATGAGAGCTAATTTTGATATTAAGGGTTTTGTGAAGCATAATATCTATGGAGGGAGCTCATATCAACATCAACCATCTATCAGATATTTCTGGGAAGATTGTGTCAATTAGAAGGAAGTTTTGAGAAGAGATTATATGAGGCTAATGCTAAAACAGATACAGGCTTTTGGTCTATCATTTCACATTCCTGAAAATGTAGCTGAGGATTCAACAATAATAGATCCTGAATATGAAAAATTGCCTGATAAATCCCACCCTAGGGTTGATTGGAGCCAAAGTGAAATTTCAGATATGAGGGTGCATGTTGCCCTAGTGCTTAAAAGAACCCATAACTGGTTGGATGGGAAATGGTGGCAAGTTATTGGTCCTGTTTAGGAGCCTAAGTCATCACAAAAGAATGAACAGGGGTTTACACAAGCATCTGGTGCAAGTGTATCATCGAGAAAACCCTCTGTGAGGTCCTCTAGTGTAAATTCTCAGTCAGGAGGTGATGGTGATAGGCCAAAAGAAACAGTCAAGTTGAAGAGCATCTGTGAACAAGACGGTGTACTTTCTCCTACCCCTAAGAAGAAGACCAATCAAGAAAAACTTTTGGCTACAAATTTTGAAGCTATCTTTCAACAGATCATTGAAGATAATATCTTTCCTCCTCTGTCTGAACTTCCCTCTTCTCCGCTTGATAGTGATAATCCACCTTTCACTCCTAACACTCTTAAAGAAACTATTAGTGGAAATGAAGATTCTAGTCTGGTCGTAGCCTCCCCAGGATGGCTGAAAAAAGCAGTGGAGAAATAGAGAAATCATATTCCTACAATGACAGTTGGAGTGGATAGAGTTTCAAAGTTACTTCAAAGCTCTTAAAAACCTAAGAAAGCCATGAGGATGTCAAGGATGGTGACTGATGTTACTTCTGGAAATCAAATGTTAGAAATTGTTGAGCCTGTGAAGGATTTAAATGAAGATGAAATAACGGAGGTGGACTACAAAGTCACACATGTTGATATGGGGCCTCCAACATTGGAAGGTGATGTGTACCATGCCAATTATTCAGTCAATATCTTGACTAAAAGAGTGAAAGAACAGAGGAAAGAAAATATAAAATTGGAATCTCAAGTCCTCGCATTGAGTAACTTTATTTCTTCGATGGCCACTCCTCCTACATCTGATGAAGCCTCAAGTTCTCAGGTAGAGGGCATCAATGTGCTCACCATAGAGCAAATTAAAAAGGATTTGAGCTATTCTAGAGCTGCTTGTGAGGGGATCGCTAAAATATCTAGAGAGGCTATCTTCTTTATGAATAAATTTATGCTCTTTTACACTGAAGTTGTTAATAAGGTGAAGGAGTTAGTAACAGAAGTTCAACAACTCAGAAAAGATCAAACTAGTCTCTGTGTGCTTGTTGGGAAATGAAAGAATTGAACTCTATGGATGCAAAGATATTAATTGGTGAGCAAATTGTGAATAATCCTAAGGAGCTAGACCCTTCCTGGTCCGTTTCATTGGAATGGAAATTGAATATGTATGATAATATGGTGAAGAAAATTAATAATGCACTTGATATATTATATGAAATGTTGGGGGAAGCTAAAGAAGATTGTCATATTCTGGGAATGGAAATTACTGATGAGTTTGATGAAAACATTCTAGATATAAAAGAGATCTCTCTAAAGTTTAGAGAAATATTCAAGAAAGAAATAGTTGATCCTGCTATAGTGACATGGGAGTCCTTCTCGAAACTCAGTGGAATAGAGATCCACCTGAGGACTTATAAATGTGGAGAAGAGAGAAGATCTCAAAAGTTGGTTGAGTGTGAAAATACTTTGGTCACATGGAGAACCAGGTTATAGATTACTACAACTCCAAGAAGTAGAAACATCACTGCAATTGTCACCAAGTACCGAGAATATAGGCAAAGAGTAAAGGCATAGGAGGTGTTACTGAAGGAGGAGGCAAAAATAATTGACAGTGAAGGAGTCGAAGCTGGGAGTGGGACCGTTGTTTAGTTTTTAGTTTTTATGTTATTTTCTTTAATTTGGCTCTCTTGATATTTCAAAGACTTTTTATTTTAATTTCTAAAACGGTTGTCTTCAAGAAATCGTTATGAAGACAAAAGAAACTCTATGTTTGCTAGTGGATTGTCTATTATTGGAATGATAGATTTTTGGATAGTTTCATTGTTGTGGAATGTTTATATGTGAATAAAGATTTTATGGTGATGGATGCATAAGGATTTCTCAGTATAATTTAGGTGATTTGGTAGTTTAAGCTTTTATTGTTTAAGTTGGGTGGACACTGGATGCCTTTATAAGTTATTTATGTTGAACTGTTAGCTTATGTTAGCTTATAACTTATAAGTTATGGATGTTGAACTATTAGCTTTTGTTCAAGGCATGGATTAATAATATTCCTTTCAGTTATTTATCAAAGATTATGTGAATGGCAATGCAATAGGAATTTATAAGTAGTGTGATAAGTGTTGTTCTTTAAAAATGATGCAGAATCACATATCAAATTCAATACCATGGAATACAATATTATTTTTTTGGCTTTTCCTAACCTTAGTTGCTAGTCCTTGGAGTTTTATAACCTTGTCGTGGAGTTCTAAATTTTCATAACTTACCGATTCTTTGAATTTTTTGATGGTTCACTTTGTTGAATTGCAAATCTTTCCTAATCATCTTTCTACTCGGTGGGTTGGAGGTTTCAAAAACTTTGAAACTTCAGAGTTTGGTTCTAAGGTTGGCTTTGTTGAAGCAAGAATGGAAAAGAGATAAAGAAAACTTATTATTATAACTAATAAAACTATGAAGAAATGATCACTCACCTTTTCTACTCAGTGGGTCGGAGGTTTCAAAAACTTTGAAACTTTAGAGTTTGGTTCTAAGGTTCACTTTGTTGAAGCAAGAATGGAAAAGAGATAAATAAAACGTATTATTATAACTAATAACACTATGAAGAAATGATCACTCACTTTTTAAGTCTACGTTTTTGGCTTCACAGTTTGCTAACTTCCAGTTATGAATGGAGAAGTAGAACCTCAGAACTGAACAAAATGTGTAAGAATAAATCACACTTTCTATTGTATTTATATCAATCCATGATTCCATATTTGGAAAATTCCGTGGGATTTTTAAATGGTATATTAAATATTTGGCAAATCCCGCTTCCTTATACAACAATACGTTGCAATTTTCAACGCGAAATGTGTCCTCAAATGTAATTATTTTTTAATGTTATTGGCGAAATAGGTACTCATGAGCAACTATTTATAAACTTTAATTGGTGAAATGGATCTTCACAAGCAACTATTTGTAAATTTTAATTGGTGAAATGGGTCCTAATACAATGTTGTTTTAATAGTATTGGTGAATATGTAGGTGTTTTATAAAATGCTTTCGAGATTCCAAGCAAAAATATTAGTCGGTCCAATTGAAACGTGTAGTTTGACAATGGCGAATTTGTTGATTAAATAAACCTCATAAAAAAACTCATTGGAAAATGGATATTGGACATGCATTGGACCTATAGTTTGTAAAATCCGAGCAATTTGGACATTTTGTTGGGTGCGAGAAATTTGCCAATTTTGACTTGGTTGATTCCTAGAATTCACCAATTGGCGAAGATTCGCCACTAAAGTTTTCCCTGTGTATCAGTATCGTTATGTTGATTGCATTTTGCTATTAAACTTATCTCTAGCCGACTTCATGGATAGTTGGTGATATGGTGAATTAATTTTTTGTGTGGATATATGTGCAACCTATCTTAGGTCTTTGCCAACATGATAAAGTGTGCTACACATTTTGAATTATTATCTAGAAATATTTCGTGAATGCCTGAAGCCAACAATTGGTATTTTTGATGAATAAGAGTTGCATCTAATTAGGCCGACCTAATTAATGCTTTCGGATGGATCGAGTATATATGTTGGATAGTTTTGAAGATTGAAAAAAGAAGAAAAAAGAGAGTGAGGAATGAAACTGATGTGAATGTGAAGAAGTGTGAAAATGATGAAGTGTGTTAAGTTAGTCTATTGAACATCACTAGAAATATATCAACACTTGATAGGTGTACTCTCATCAATTCATTTCAGCTGTGAAGCCGATTTTGTTTTGTAATCCTTTTGTAGGCAGTGAGCTTTTGTATTTGGACAGTGAGACCTATTCTAGGTAGTGAGCCTTATATATTCAATTTTGGAACTACTTTATATTGTGAGTTAATCCTCGCCGTGGTTTTTCCCTTATTGGGTTTTCCATGTAAAATCTGGTGTTCATTGTGTTGATTTTATTTTCTGTTGTCTTCATTTCATGTTCATACTTCATAACAAAATAGTGTGGTTGTGAAGTTGATAAGTGTTTGGATTTTTATGTTTGAATTTGGTGACAACTGATTCACCCCCCCTCTTAGTTGTCCTGCACCTTTTAACAATTGGTATTAGAGCTTTGGTTCCTTGGTGAAGGGTTTAACCGCTTAAGGAGGATCCTGAAGGTTGATCAAATGGATGATAAAGAAGAACTCCATATTGCACTTGAAGATCTTGATAAGGTTGAAAATGAAAACAAAGACTTGAAAGAAAATATAGATGAAGCAAATTAATGTATCTGGAAACTGAAAGAGTAGCTGAAGAAATTCAAGGAAAGACATAGAGAAGCGAGTGAGCTGTAGAAACAAGAGATCATCTAATTGAAAGTGCTTGTAGAAGAAAATAAGAGAATTGAAGAATGTATGAATACAATTGTGTAGAACAAGTCTGATGAATGCAGTAGACTTGAACAAGAGGTAGTAAACTTGAAAGTAGAACTGGAGAAGGCAAAACTCTATGATCTAACAATTTCAAGTCTAGCTTTGACAAGCTTGAAGAACTGCTTGCAGGACAAAAACCAAATAAAGAAAAAGGTGGCTTGGGAAATGAATCAGGTGAAAGCTTAAAGGACAATCAACAGACTAAAGACAAAGGGAAGTAAAAAGGAAATTCAAGAAACTTTGCAAGGAAACCGCCTGTGAGATAGCCTAATGCACAAAGATATCCCTCTTTCAATGGTGTTTGTTTTTCATGCAACAAATTTGGTCACAGGGCAACAAAATGCAGGAGTAAGATGAATTGGTTTTTTGGCTCCTTCTCTGGACAATTTTTTTCATGTAAGAATTTTAGACATAAAGCCACTAAATGCAAATCTCAGGTGAGAATGATCAGTCAAGTGATGATGAATAGATTTAATGGAGGAAAAATGAATCAATCCTTTAATGGCTATTGCTATACTTGTAACAAATTTGGACACAAAGCAAATCAATGTAGATCAAGGATTAATGGAGATCAAACTAATTAGAAAAGTGTTGTCTGCTATAATTGTAACAAACCTGGACATATCTCAAAAGTTTGCAGAAGTAAGAAGGGAAAGTAGTCTGCTTCGATAGAGTAGAATGAACCAGTAAAAAAATTTGACAAAGAATAAGTTAAGCAAGAGATGAATAAGATATGGAGGAAGAAAGAAGAAGAGCCAAAGATGACATATGTGTCTATGCCCTCATCCGACATAGACAATTCCTTTCGGAATTAGACCTAGCATGGTCTTAGGGGGAGCATTAACATAAAATTATACAAACCCCCTGGATAAATGGTATGTCAGATGTTGGCACGAGGATATATTGTAAAGAATGAACAAACATAGGTTTTGGAAAAGAAACCGGAAGAAAATATGATGGCATGTTCTTTTTTGGATCGATTTAGGGTTTACAGTTTTGAGAAATAAGGGTTTTATCAGCTTTTTGAAGTCTGCGACATTTAATGCGAATAGGGCAAACTGATGATGTATAAAGTAAAATTCGTAAATCTCTTTGATCACTTGTGCACTTGAATAGTTTGAAAGGCATCTTGTAGTAATCTCAAAGTGATTTGAAGAAGTTTGAAGGAATTATTACAGACAATTAGGAATTATTTCTCTGTTTGCAAAGGGGAAGAAGGGAAAAGGAAGAGGTTTTGATTGAATGATAACGAATTCAGGAGAGATAAGCATGACAATGGATAGAGGATCGTGTGGCAACATTTCATTGAAGTTGAAAGGTGTTGAATTGGAAGAATTTAATCATAGGAAATGAAGGAAATGGAACTAGGGTTGAAGACAAATGAATTACAGAGCATAAAAACCCTAGGCATGGATTTATGGGGAGAATTTACCTGGTTTGTAGATAAAGAATCCATCTTTTTCTAATTAATTCAATTCAATAATGGCAACATTATGTTTGACAAACCCTACTTGATCATGAAGGAAGCGATCAAAGCAATTGTTGGTTTATGCAGTGTTGGGGACCTCCCTGGGAAGAAAACCATGAAATACAAATATGTGGAGGAACTTACTAGAATTGACAAAGAACCTCGAGGTCTATTGATAAACACTCTTGCAGATTCCATTGTAAGGTATGTTGTGTACAACATTTCCTATAAAATCTATTTCAGAAATCGTGAAGGTTCGACTTTGGCTATTGTTGTATATCTTGCACACATGATGGTTAAGGAAAACAAGCAGTTTGATTTGTGTATCCTATTACTAGAAAACCTAACTGAGAATTCCTGAATGTTGTTGGTTGAGGGCTATCCTTTCTGGTTTGGATCTTTGCTTATATGTTTGACATTTTACTTTTTGAGCTCACTACTGGGAAGAGAGAATGTTGAATGGGAATCCGGTATTCTTGTTGGAAAAAAAGTTTACAAATATTTGGAATCGTTGGTGGATAATGTAAGTGTTTGCAGAACCTATTTTACATCCCTAAAGATGAATATGTGCTCTGGTATGTCAGAACCTAGTCAGTTTGAAGTGGTTTCAACCTCCGATAAGAAGAGTTGGAAGTTATCATTGGCGAGTTCCCTTTGGAATCTAAAAGAAGGAATTTTTTTTTAACAAATGTCTTAGAAGAAAGAAGAATGAAGAAGAATTTATGTCTGGATCTGACTCATTTGATCCAAAGGATACATAGATGATGCTAGACAAAGGTGAAATAAAGAAGATTGGTGAAATGTGGAATGCATGCTCTCCAATTGAGAGGCTTAAAACTGATGATGTGTACTGATTGATTATTTTCTCAATAAAGGTATCTCAGTTTTAGATGTGTTTGATTCTTTGCTAGATGATCTAGTAGAGATTATTGAAGAGAGAACATTGTGGGAAGGACCCGGTGGTCATAAGTTCAAAGCTATGGTTGAAAAAAGATGTACCAAAGCCAAACAAGTGTTATCTAGAAATATGAATGAGACAAGAGAATGCATCAAAGAAATATATGACATCTACAGGTATTATCTCTGGTGGCCGACAACTGATGACAATTTTAGAAGCAAAATTGAAGCCATCGAATCTAAGATGAATAGTATTGGAAAAAGTTTTGATTTCTTTAAAGACAAGGATGGAAAATAGAGAATAAGAGTTGGTGAATTGCAAGTGGAGATATTGATTACTCAGAGGCAAAGAGAAGATATGGTTAAAACCTTTTAGTTGGTTAAGAAATTTGTTGAGGTCTAGTTGGATCATCTCTCTGGAATACTCTCTAATGCAGAAAATTGTGAACATCAATGTATTTCTTCGGACCAAACATCCTCTTTTAAGCAATTGTCTTTATTGGATGGTATGAGTGCAAGAATGAATTCAATTGTGCTTGCTTGGAAACTGATTCTTCTGATCATAAGAGATAGGTACAAGAAAATATTTCATGTAAAAAGTGTCATTTTCACTTGAATGTTTGAAATGGGGAGTTGGAATCACCCTTGTATATACTGTATACATACACATCCTATTTTTGGTGGCCCTTTTCCATTGATGTCAAAGGGGGAGAGAAGAGTATCTTTAAAGGAGTAAAACAAAAAATGATGATAAAGAGAAAGAATGTTGTTTTTGTAAAATTTTGGCACATGTTGCCATCAATGACAAAGGGGGAGATTGTTAGAAGAATAAAGAAGAATGGCTAACTATACAGTTTTGTGTTGCCATTGATGTCACCATGTTATACAAATTGTGACTACAAGACTAAGTCAGTGTTTGATCTAGTATTTTGGTCTGGTATTTGAACCGGTATACAATTTACACCCTATGGCATTTTTGTCTTCAATCCTCCACAGTTGATAGTTGCTACTTGTGGTTTTGGGAAGCAGTCTATGGATATTGAAAACATGTACATTAATAATCTCTCATGACCTACTGCTCGTATGGTGTATCAGTATTGTTCTATTGATTGCATTTTGCTATTAAGCTTATCTCTGGTTGACTTCATGGATAATTGGTGAATTAATTTTTTGTACGGATATATGTGCGACCTATCTTAGGTCTATGTCGACACGATAAAGTGTGCTACACATTTTGAATTATTATCTGGAAATATTTTGTGAATGCCTGAAGCCAACAATTGGTATTTTTGATGAATAGGAGTTGCATCTAATTAGGCCGACCTAATTAATACTTATGGATGGATTAAGTATATATGTTGGACAATTTTGAAGATTGAAAAAAGAAGAAAAAAGAGAGCAAGGAATGACACTAATGTGAATGTGAAGAAGTGTGAAAATGATGAAGTGTGTTAAGTCAGTCTATTGAGCATCACTGGAATTGTATCAACACTTGATAGGTGCACTCTCATTAGTTCATTTCAGTTGTGAAGCCAATTTTGTTTTGTAATCCTTTTGGAGGTAGTGATCCTCCTTGTGTAAGCAGTGAGCTTTTGTATCTAGACAGTGAGTCCTATTTTGGGCAGTGATATATTCGGTTTTGGAACTACTTTATATTGTGAGTTAATCCTCACCGTGGTTTTTCCCTTATTGATTTTTCCACATAAAATATGGTGTTCATTGTGTTGATTTTACTTTTTGTTATCTACATTTCATGTTCATACTTAATAACAAAATCTAGTGTGGTTGTGAAGTTGATAAGTGTTTGGAGTTTTATGTTTGAATTTGGTGACAACTTATTCAACCTCCCCTCTTAGTTGTTTTGTTCTTTTTAACACATAAACCCCCATCATTCACATCCTTTGTTCCCCATCATAACCCTCAGTGATATTAATGACATTTTCATTCTTAGGGATTTTATGCACCAACTTTTTGCTTTTTGTGTTACTTTTGTTGGTCTGATATCAATAGTGGGTTTTTGAAGAGATAAACCTTACAATTTACGTATTGTTAAATCCCAAGCTAATTTTTATAGTAGTTGTATTGAGTTACTCCTTTGAATTGTTGTGATTGGAAAACTAGAAGGACACTAATCATCAAATGGAATTCCTAAGTAACTGTCGTATTGTACCAATACATAGGTCGGTGGTTGGGATGGTGATGTTCCAAGCCTATATACAATTTTTTAAACAAATCCTAGAGCTCCATTAACAAGTTATGTTTCTATCCATAGGTTTGATGTTAACATAACTCTCAAATTTCTGTTTAACAATAACTCAATATCAAGTTCTTCATCTATAGATCCTTCAATTGCACTCACACTACCATTTTTTGTTGAAATGCTCCACACAATTGCATTTTTCATAGAGTATTTTTTTCATGTTGTGTCTATGAACATTGTCATTTGTTGAAAACAAATGAACATTATTGTCAAAATATTCATTGGTTGGTGTATCTAACCTTGCATTAGATCTTGTCATTAGCAAAATCCAATCATCTATTATAGGGTTTGCATCTTTAATATTTATAAGAAGTTGATGGAATTTTTGTTGTTCATTGTTTAATCCATCTTGTATGAAAATATGATCTAAAGTAATGATAATATTGAAGTCTTCTCACAGTATTTTAGCTCATATTTTGCTTAAATATGGTGGTTTGTCATTAATAAGAGGTAATTGTCTGAAATCTCCAACCAAGATCATTGATATTCCTACAAGTAATATATAAATATTATATTCAAATGCATAATTTATAAATAAGGACATGCAATAGATTACTACTAAATTTGTTAAAATTAATCATATATGATGATTAAAATTTGAATGAGACTCATAGCTACAAAGGGTTGATTTACATTTTGAGGAAAAGCTTGACAGAGTCAAGAATCTATGTTTTCAAGCAATCTTTCACCAAGAAAACTCATTTCATCAATCAATGTGTATCTGATATTGGATAATTCCTCTTGAAAGCTTGTTAATCTTATTCCTTCCAGCTCTTTGAAGTCTTTTATTCGAATTTTCAATTTAAAATGAATAGTTGATGCACCTATATTGAATGTTGCAAGTCTAGTTAATGCAAGTAGAAGTAGGGAAGATCAATTTGACATTGAAGCATTTTGAATTGTGTCATGGTTATGGTACCTATAATATGTGAATTTCCTATTCATGTTGTACCTTGAATTATCATGAACAATGAAGATTGATTTTGATTTCTTTGGTAGTGTGAAATTATCATGTTTTCTACTTTTTCTTGTTTTTTGTTGAGGTTTTCATAGTTGATAGAGTTTTGTAAATCATCTTGAATGAGACCACCATTTTTTTTCATGGTGGTAATGAAATTGATAGATTTATTTGTGTATTGTTCACTTTGAAAATCATTAGAGCAATTGGTTTGCTTGTTGAAATATGTCATACCCAGCATATCCATTTTTTAAATTTCTATAGTTTGACCATGATGAAGGTTACATAATATTTTCCATTCATTCTCTATAGTAGTATCTCAAACAATTTCAATGTGTTTGACCATGATGAAGGTTAGATAGAATTTTCCATTCATTTTCTATAGTAGTATCTCAAACAATTTTGATGCCTTCACTTTGAGAATTGGTAATTTCTTTAATAATGACAGTCACTATTCTTCGTTCCACATGCCATTGATTATAGTTGAATTTTAGCTAGTTTGAAGCTATTGTATCATTGTTATGACCAATATCTCTTTGAATATCATGAAATGGTTTATAGAGTAACAATTTTGAGAAGAAAAAATCAAACCATTTTTCTAAGTCACGTGTAGGAATAGATAGAAATCTAGGAAACACTCTCACAATAGTTATTATTTTTCTTGTATTCCATTTGTTTTTTTTTTTTTTTAGGATTATATATCCATGATTTCTTTGCATCAATTAGCGAGATAGATTCCACACCAAAAGACCTATTTTTGTATGCATCAATGAAAGATATTGTTTGTTCTTCATTGTTATATTTAGCGTGCAACACTACATGTTTGAAAACCTTAGTCGATAAACCTTAGTCGATACATTTAGATTGATAAATCTTCTACTACTTTCAACCAACATAAGTTCTAATAACATATGGCTTGTTTCTTGAGCTCTAATATCTCATTCTATTATTGTTTCAATTAGTAGCTTTCTATAATCAATTGTAGCTAGATCATCTGGATTTTCTATGTTTACTAGACATATTAACATTTGTTGATATGTTTCAAAGCTTTTCTTTGAATTGATTGCATACTTAGCAATATATTTAATTACAACATGTTTTGATAGAACATGTTTTTGGAATCTATATTTTCTTTCCATAGTTGCAAAATGTAACAATTGTGTGAGTTAAGTCTATCATCATTTCTAGCAAGGTCAAATTTTTTCACCAACGTATATATTTTCATATGATTTTGCTCCTTGAAAATTTAACAACCATGGACCATTATACCTATCATTCATATCATTAACATAAATTTATGTTTAATTAATGCATGAGAAAGTACATTTTTAAACAATAAATTTAATCACGTTTGTAAAAATGATTACTTGCAAATCATTTGTGCTTATTTTTTGTGTAGACGTACAACCTCTCTACACATTGTATGTCTTTGTATTATGTTTGTTATCTCCTTGTAGTCCTTCTAAACATCTATTTATTCAAATTGTGTGTTTTTTAAGACATGAATTCATAGTACAATTTTGGAATGCCTACAATATAAATTACAATCAATTAATTTGTTGTATTTGTTGGAATGCAAAAACATTAGTAATTGTGGTAATGATATATAAATTGGTTTTTTACCTATAGATTTCGTTCATGGGTATCATATCTTGAATTCCATGCATGAACAATCAAGTTGAAATATCTTTCAATAGAAATTCATTGTTCTTCATTTGATCAATTAATAGTATCCATGTTTGGTGCTCCATTTATCCATGTACATGTGTTGATCCTCTGTGTTGCCACTCATACCTACACCAATAGTCTTGAACAGTCAATCATTTTTTAAGGATTTCTTTTCTAAACTAAGAATGTCGTAGATGCATGTATTGTGCAACTATATGAGGGTACTCAATCACATTTTGTTTTCTCCAAAGTTGTGCTTCTCTTAGAGTTTTTGGTAATGTACCTAACATTAGTGTATGTAAGTCTAGCCAATACAAGTCAACTGCACTCAATGTAAATAAAATGGCGGTTGTACCAATATGATGTAGCATACATCTATCAATTTTGTATGACATATTGTATAATATGATCTTGTGCCCCTTATAGAAGTTCTGAACTACATCAATCTATCAACAAGTTGTGTCTATGTCATGTTGTTCATGTGTTCATGAAACTCATTTATTATGATAGGCATGTCATGGAGATTTATTTTCTTATAAATTGTAGTTGATGTTTGTGCATGATGTCTCATTATCATATTTTCCATATAATATTGAAATCTCAAATGTTTACCAAATTGATTCTCTCTATAACAACATAGGTGCCTCACATATTCATGTTAATTTACTTTCTTGATTTGTGGTTCTAACCGGTCACATATACCATTTGGAAATAATATTGGCAATACCATATCAAGTGATCTTGATGTCACATATTCATTTATTGAAGATTCAACAACTATTTTCCAACCAATTAATGTCATTAGATATGTGTTTGGGTTGTTCATCCATGCAATGGACCAAGTCCATATTTTTTTGTGCATTTGGTGGCCGAGCAACCATCAATGTAATGTGTTCAATGATATTACCTTCATTATTCTCTATCATTGATTTGGCATCAACTATATCATTTGTATTTGATTGAAATTCTATATGCACAATCCTAGTTCAAAGATATTTTGATTTAAACTTTCATGTAAAGTGTCAAGAGAATTTCCATCAATTGTGACATATTAGTAAAATTTGTTGTTGATGATTTTGTACTTGAGTGTTGTATAAACACGGTCCTTGTTCACCACAAAGTGGTAGCATGTGCCACGTTGATCTTTCCTTAAGACTGTAATGATAGAAATTTTTTTGATACAATGTGGCAATGCATTTGATATCTGTTCAATATGTGGTGGAAAGCTTATCATGTGTCCTCTATATTTATATTGACCACCTCTTGCATGTGTAACTTGTAAAATTAAACTTACATGTGTAATCATAATTTCTTCTACTTGTGTGAGGTTTGTTAGTTCAACTAGTTGGGGTCCAAGATTCATATTATTTGTAGTTGAGAATCTGTTTATTCCTCTCTCTTATTTACATCTTGTGCAAATAGTACCTTCTAAAGTGCAAACAACTTTGATTCGAATGTAACTTTCTTCACAAATGTAACAAATTGCTAGTGAATGGTAGGAATCTAAGTGATTACAAAATACCAATTGTATTTTTTTTAAATCAATAGCAAGTCATCCATTTGGATTTAGTGTGTATGTATTCTCTTCTCATCTGCTTTCTACATCTATTTATTCTATTGTTGATTGTAATATTTGTCTTGCATTTCTTGCTCTATCTGCTTCATTCATTTTTCTTCTTTGTTTATCCATTTTCAAGCATCTACCATTTGTTCCCTCTGTTGTTTTTTATATTATCTTTGGTATTCTCTTTGATATTCTTTCCTTTGTTTTGAAGATTCAAAGTTCTTCTTCGATCAAAGCATAGCTAGAAATAAAAATAATATTGTCAAGTTTAACGAGTAAAATGTATTATCTAATTTTAGAAAATACTATTTAGATAAAGTAAACATTTGTCTTAAATATATATGTCAACAATATTGATAAGTGTATTATAGTAATGTGAAATTACAAACCTATAATGTATCATATTTTTATATTTTGTTAAAAGTATATGTATATTATTGTTATATAATGATAATTATATTATGATTATAATGATGTTTACTGATAATTTTTAATATTATTATATTGTGATATTATGTTATATTATTAAATGATATTATTATTATATTTGTATTTTTTTCTTTCAAAATGGTTTGATTATTGCTTGTTTATATTGTATAATAGAATCAATGTGATTGGAAAATTATATGATTAGTATGAGTATTATATTAATATTATTAGACTAATATTATTTAACCATTACAAAATTATTCATATGTATATATTTTTGTTAGATGCATGGACAACTAAGAGGGGGTGAATCACTTGTATACTTTAAAACATCAAAAATTGTCATTAACATTTATATTTGCATTAGCCCTTAAACCCTTATCCACCATTAAACCCTTAACATGCATTAGCAGAATGTAAACATATGAAACAACAATGCAAACACATCAAAAATGTAAGAATACCAAATTTACGTGAAAAACTCAAGGCGGGAAAAACCACAGTGAGGATTAGCTCACTAATATATGAATTGCAACACCAAATACAATAAGGCTCGCTGCCAAGGGCTCATTGCCCAAAAAGATAAAGAAAAGCTCACTACCAAAGGACTTATTGTCCAAAAGAAAGAAGAATAGAAGAAGGGGTGGTTCACTGCCAATTTGAACTACTAACAATGCATCAAGCTCATATGTTGAAAGTACAATTCTATTGAAGCACAAATAACTCAAACAAGCTAAAATGTAGACACCTTCTACTCACTGCATTAGGAAGTCATAGGAATTAAAAGGCTCACACTCAGATCAACACATTTGATCACTTTTGCATCACACACTACTCTTCTTCCACACAACAATTCTCCTTGTATTTATACCATATGCGACCTAAAATAATCTCAATTAGGTTAGCCTTAAGGAAACATATACACCTCAATTATGCAACACCAAATAGGTTGGCACCAAACACTTCTACAATATAAATAAGTGAAGCCTAACCACACCACTAATTAATTGGGACCCAAATCTACACAAAAAATACTTCTCAACACTTCCTCAAACAACAATTATCCTTCGCAATCAGTGCTAGCATGCTAGGTTGGACAAAACTGTACTAACACTAACAAGCGACTCCAAACACACCTCTCAAGGTTCAAAAACATCTTGCGGACCACACATCAACACTCCAAAACATCTATACAACATCTCATAATATTATAGCATCATCAAAATATTTTGCACAACTACTATAACCACCTAAAACTCAAGAACACCTTTATTCTATGCAATTAGACATACTAGCACAAACATCCAACACACTAGACAACTTTGCATAACAACTCAACACCTGAAACTTCAAGGGAAGGTAGATTTAGACATTATAAGCATGTTCCCAGATCTGCAACACCAAAACCTTCATTGCGAAGAAATACGAAGCAATCTCATTTCTCCCAAACACCCTGTTTAAGATATAGAACCTAAAACTCTAGATATAACACCTATAATCATTACGTCCAAACCACATGGGCATATCTTTAAGCACGAATAAATGCAAAGAAAAACATTAAACACCACTCTATCACATTGAACTCTCTTTTATTCAAATTTTCTCAAAAGCACTTGGAAACCAAGTGAACCAACTTCATTATCTACATTACTAACATCTTTGTAACACATCTGCAACATGCAACACTTTCCAACTACAACAATTTCCTCAAACACAAGTTAGGCCAACAATCTCTGCAACTATAATGAAGGACATTAATGACAACACAACATGTGTTGACATCAATACCAAAAATTCTAGACACATCATCAATACTAGTGACAATTCAAAACTCTCTTCATACAAGGGGTTGACATCAATGACAACACCCAAACAACTCATAAAAAACTCAAGCTTCCATCATCTCCAACCTTCCAAATTTTTTTTGTTATAATAAGTATAATGCTATTATCAATATAATGATGTTGAAAACAACATTTTTATTATTCCTATATTGTGATATTATGTTATATAACTAAATGATCTTAGTATTATATTAGTATTAGTTATTTCTAATTTTATTCAAAAAAATTGATTATTATTTATGTATGTTGTATAATGGCATAATTATGATTAAATTAGTTATATAGTGTATCGCATAATAGAATAAATTGTATTAAAAAATTGTATGATTAGTTATATTATCATAAGTGAAGTATGTGTATTGTATTATTGTTTTTGATTATTAGGAAACAAAAGGTTTTTTTAAGGGACCCGAAACCCCAAATACAAAATGTTGCTACAATAGAAGAAAACACAGTCAATGAGTTCAAGCACTAGGACCCTACTCAACTTCCAACACCATAATATTATCTTTTTCCTTTCCTGGATGCTCATTCATCTTGCTGATGGTGAATCTCCCACTAGTCATATGCTTTTCTCTCAATTCTTGTACTTTTTCAATGAGAATTATTAAGGTTTTTGTGTTGCTTTTAGTGGAGCATTGGCTAATATTAAGGAGTTTCTCCATGCTAGATTTAACATCTTGAATAATCTTTTCAATGCCCTAAATGTGGTTATCATGATCCTCTTTGAGCTCATGAACAATTTCCTCAACGTCTATAACTTTTTTTCTTTAAATCCTCTACCCTAGAGGAAGACTGGTCATTGTCCTCCCTTGCAACCTTCTCTTGCATCCCCTTGAAGTTTAACATTAACTTTGTTAATTTCCCTAAGAAACCACTTGGTTAATTTGAAACTTCTCGTCATATAGTCTCTCACCACCCACAAAACACCTGTAATCACTTCCCTATCATTGACTAGGTAGTTAAAGTCCTTTGAGAAATGATCAATCTTGGCCACATCAACCGAGTTCTGAGCAAGGCCCACCATAGGGGAAAGGCCTACATCCTCTTTGGAATACCCTTAAACATGGGTAGTATCCTCACCCACCTTCTCTTTCCCTTTATCACAAACCCCCTTAGGAACCTCCAAGTTACCCCTTCGTTGGATACTGCCACCATCATCCTTGTCACCCAACTAGGACCCCTTCATTGGATACTACCGCCATAGGGGAAAGGCCTACATCCACTTTGGAATACCCTTAAACATGTTAGTATCCTCACCCACCTTCTCTTTCCCTTTATCACGAACCCCCTTAGGAACCTCCAAGTTACTCCTTCATTGGATACTCCCACCATCATCCTCATCACCCATTTGGGACCCCTCCGACCAAGAGTTAATTTTTTTGGGACTCTTCTTAGGCAGGGTCTTTTTAGAGGAGGATTTCCTTTTCTTCTTCCCACCTGAGACCAAGGGGGAGGAAGAGAGGACCTCCATCAAGTTCACCCCAACCTCAGTTATCTTGCCAGTCCTCATCATCATCACCCATCGAAGTATCAGACCCCTTTTTGACAACATAGGTTGGTTTTGCTTCTTATTCTTAATTATTTCTTTCTCTTTCATAGGTTTAATAGATATATTTGCTTTGGCACACTCTATAATAAACAAGATCAAACCCTAATGCAAAACCACTACACTAGGGTTTTATGATGGTCTTTCATAGAGGACTCCAAATATGCAAGCAAAAAATAAAGGAAAATACACCAACATTTTATGGTGAAAATGATTGAGAAAATTGAAATGAACACTAAGGATTGTCATAAACCTACTGTCAAGGGTGATGTATCTCATAATCACCTCTGCAATCTCTGCCCCAATTGGCATAATAGACATTCTTTCATAGCTTCACAATGTAATCTTAACCAACTTCTCTCTTTCATCCCATATGAAAAAATGGCTCAACACCTCCTCATTAGCTTTCCTATCCTTGAAAAATTTCCTTCCCTACAATTGGAGCCCGAAAACCTCCCTAATAAAATCCTCAAAGATACTAAATTCAACACCTTATATAATCAAGGTTTTCTCCTTACAAACACTCACAAATCTTTTGTTTGCTTCATGGTCATACCTATGGAGTCTCTCCATGTAAGAGGTGAGACCACCCTTTTCCATAATACTTCATCCCTTCAATTTTCTCTTCAATCCTTCACGAGAAAGCGACTCAACATAGTTTCGCTCCCCTCCCATCTTCACCATGAGCTCACTACACTTCTTACATAGCAAGCTACCCCAAAACCAAAAAATAGACCGCAACTTCAAAACACCCACAAAGCATGGAAAGCTAATTAAAATCATTAGCCTCCCATCGTTTCTAATCTTGAACTTCACGATTGACATCATTACAAAGAATGTAAAGGACCTCGGCATGCACGAACATGTACCCATCCCACACTTGAGAGGCTTGAAGAATCACCCCTTTATTGGTGTAAAAATATGCCAACCTATTTCCCTCCCTAAAAACATGAGAAATCCTAACATCATCAAAAGTCTTTATCATGTCTAGGGAATCATGAATAAGAGACTCAATAGACCAAATAGGGGGATTTACATTTAACAAACATCTAAAATTATATTAAGTGAATCCCCTTCAAGCCACACTTTTTTAAAACCCTTTTCAAATGCCAATTTAATGGCATTCAAGGCTATTTGGGCTTCAGTTAAATGGTTAGTTTGAGTGCGTATTATATTACTATTATTATAATAATATAATTTAATAATTGTAAATTTCTTTCTATGTATCTTTTAGTGTTATATAATTAAAAAGTTATTATTATCAAAATTATATTTAAGATAAGATTTGTATTATTATTAAATTATGATATTATGTTTTATTATTAAATGACGAGAAAAGTGTATGATTAGTTATATTTTTTCATAAGTACAATTATTATTTTAATGATGAGTAAATAATTATAAAATTATTTATATGATTAGATAGTAACAATAATATGATATAGGGATGGAGGCGAAACAATTGAGTGGGTGAGGTGAGAGAGTTTTTTTGAATTCAGAAGGTTGCTCAGCTGAGGATGAGGTAGATTCAGAGGATGGAGGCAAAACAAATGGTTTTCTTGGTCTGTTTAAGACCATCCTTCTCTTTGCAGACCACTATTTTGGTGCTCTAGTTGTGGTTTGTGAGGTTGGAGGGCTATAGTATATAGTTCTGGCATGTGGCTCTTGGTCTTGACTTCCTACTTCGGGGGTGGAGTGTGCCCTTTTTGTGTGGTTTCCTTCTTGTTGCTAGGCTCGTGTTTGTGCCTTCTCCTTTGGCTACTAGGTCTGTTTGGTTTGGCTCGTTGCTACTTGTTGGTGGGTGGTCTTTTGGTGCTAAGGCATCTATCTTTCTTTTGCTCGTTGTGGATGAGGTGGCTTTTGAGGTGGATGATGAAGTGGTGGCTTTCGTTGGTCTACTTGAGGCTATTCTTCATCCTATGGATCTTGTTTATGCTGGTTCAAGCTCTATTGTGGAGGCATGTTGCTTGTTGGTATACTTGCCTTTAGTGGTGTCGTCTCTTGATTATGGTTTTCGCTATCCTTGGGAAGTTGTTTGATTTCTTTCACATCTAGAGTGGCTTTTGTTGTTGGGTCCTTTGGAGGTGGTCATTGAGGTTGTGCTGCTAGGTTTCTGGTGGAGAGGTGCAAGGGGGTTTATTGGGTTGCTTATTTTGTTGCCTCTCCCTTCCTTTTTCCCATGTTCTTCACAACCTTGGTGTTCTATTCTCTGTTTGGTGTAACCTGTGTGTTTCATTTGTTGTTTTTCTTTGGAGGTTATGGTCATTTACTTGGTCTTCTATGTGGAGACTCTCTATTTGTTGTTCTTTTTGATGGGGTCTCTTGTGGGGACCAATTCTTTTGTTGTCTCATCTTGGGATCTCAATAACTGCATTCTTCCCCTCCCATCCTTTATGTGGTTTAATACTTCCAATCTTATGTGGGTACAGGCTCCTTGGTAGGGTGTCTGGGTTGTGATGGATGTGGGGTCGTTTGGTGTGTGGTTGTTATTGATCTAGTTTGAGATGGAGTTGGGTCCTTCTGTCTTATCTTTGCCTCTATTTTATTGTTGTATCTTTTTTTGCAAAGGTGTTCTCTCTTTGGTCTTCTTTGGGAAGCCTCTCTTTCTATTTTATGTTGTTTTTTGGGATTGTTGTTCCTAGAGTTATTGAACCCTTGGTGGTGCATGAAGCTTTTATTTTAGCTAGGGTTTGTTTTCTTATTGGGTTTTGTGGGTTTTCTATCTTCCTCTGTGATGGAGGTCTCATATTTGTTGTTGGCAGGGCTAGTCTCTTTGTTTCTCTTGATGGTCTTGTCGTCCTTGTAGCTTATGGATTTGATGTATGCCATTTCTTCTGAAGCGATGAATTTCTTCTAGTTTTCACAATCTTGGTCTTCTATGGAGGTCAATATTTCTCCTTTAGAGGTGGAGCCTTCTCCTATAGAGGTGGAGTTGCTTGTTGTGGATTCAATAGGGAGCTCTCATTTCTGGTACCCCCCTTTGATGCTCCTTTTGAGGTGGAAGGTGTGGGTGCTGGAGATTTATTGCTTTTATGAAAGGTGTGTTCATCTCATCCACTCCTATAGAGGGGAGCTTTCTACTATTGAGGTGGAGATTGAGTTGGCATGCTAGGTTGGTCGGGGTTTTAAGGGGTTTCTTGTTTCCTTGCATGAGTTTGTTGGTGTTTTCATTGGATGAGGTGGTTGTTCCACTTCTTTTTGGTGGTTGTTTTCCTTGGCTCGATGGATTTCATTCTAAGCTATTGGTTGCTTGGCTTCAATTGGCAGGGTGATGAGTTCTCCCTACATCCTTATTGGCGTTGTATGTTTGGTGGGTTTATGGTCCCCGTTAAAACTTGGTGTGTTGTGTCGGATTATGATTCCTTTAAATTTAAGGGTTTAAGGTCCCTTCCAAAACCTAGTTGTAAAGGGTTTAAGGTCCCTTCAAAACCTTTAGGTTCAAGGTCCCTGTAAAAACCTGGTTCATTGGGTTTTCGATTCCTTTCAAAACCGCTTTTTGCAACTTGGTTTTGCTACAGGTTTGGGTTGTCTTGCTGATCCTTTGAAGTGATGTTGTTTCAATTTTGGTTGTTCATTACTTTTTCTTTTGGTAGCATGATCGTCCTTATTTGGGTTTCGGGTCCCACCAAAACCTGTTTGTAAATGGTTTCGGGTCCATTCAAAACTTGTTTTTCCTATATAATCAAAACAATAATATGATATTATCATATGTATAGAAGTTTTAGTATTAGTCTATTCTATTTTATATTAGATTGTATTATAAAATTCAATGATTTATATATGATTTTATTGAATTTGTATTGAGTAACAATATGAAGAGTTTTTATTTTATATTAGATTATTATTTTTGTATTAAGATTAACATCTAAGCATTATATTACTATAATATGTTCTTATGATATAATAATATAATGAATATATTTATATATTATTAGATTTAATCATAACTTAACATGAGATAAGTTTTTAGTATTATTATATTCTATATTAGATTGTATTATCAAATTCAATGATCTATATATATGATTCTATTATTTGTATCTAATAATAATATGAAGAGTTTTTATCTTATATTATATTATTGTTTTTGTATTAAGATTAACATTTAAGCATTATATTACTATTATATTTTCTTATGATTTAATGATATAATCTAATAATATATCAATTTAATCATACCATAATATGAGAGAAGTTTTTAACATTATTCTATTATGTTTTATATTAGATTGTATTATCAAAATCAATGATCTATATATGATTCTATTATTTATATCTAGTAATAATATGAAGAGTTTTTATCTTATATTATATTATTATTTTAATAAGATTAACATCCAAGCATTATATTACTATTATATTTTCTTATGACATAATGATATAATGATATAATGTAATGAATATATTGATATATTATTAGATTTAATCATAATATTACATAAGATTATTGTTTTTTTAATTAGTATATGAGGTTGATAATTTATTAGATTTTCTAATCTATTATTATTATTAAATATAGTGTTAGATTATATTTTGTAGTTAAATATTTCTAATATATTATTATATGAGTGATATTTTACTAATATTGTTAGTTTTCTTAGTGTATTATATTAGTATTTTTCTATTACTATGAAAATTTATGCATTATCTTAATCTTATATTATAACTGTAAAGGAGGAGATTCACTACCCTCAATACAATAGGGTATCAAGGAGTAAATAGCCCTCAGTTACTTCAAGGATCAAAGTTCAGATGATGAGATAACTAGAATAAGGGATATTTGCACAACTCAATTAAATAAACACTAAACTATTAATGACAAGAATGATAAAATCATTTAATTATAGGAACATGCAACGTAATTAAATTTTCTAGTATACATAGATAGAAAGAGCATAATTCATAGATTTTAACCTTAGGAGGATTAAGCCTCAGCCACAAATGATAGCACGTTGCGAGGACGTTTGTGCCTTGCACTATCATCTATGATAAAATAGATAATAAAAGCCTTAAATCTACAACATCCAACTTATCAAATTTGTACATCTACACATAAACAAAGAAAGAAAAATGTTAGGAGGTTGTTTCAGGGCTTACCTGAGTGAAACCCCCATTTTGGGGTTTCCACCTCCACAGACAACTGATAGATAGAAATAGATAAAAATACATGAAAGGTAAAGACATGTGATAGAAACAAACCCCACAAAAGAGGATAACCCCTATCACAATTATAAAGATGTGTAATAGAAACAAACCCTAGAAAGGAGGAGAAACCCTATTACAAATAAAGACGTGTAATAGAAACAAACCCTACAAAGGAGGAAAAGCCCCATTACAAATAAAGTAGACAAGATCAAATAGATAGTATCAAATAGATGAGATAAGAAGATAGGAGAGCATTGCCAACGACCTATGGCTCCTCTCTTGGCTTGATAGATGTGATACACTTGCATGTAAGAGAGCCTTGACTAAATTGCTTGAGAAAAATTCAGTAGAGCTTTGCTATGGAAAGCAAGATAGAATGAAGGAGTAGAATAGGAGAGAGAGAAAGATTGAATGAGAGAATGTAAGAATGATGAGAATGAGAGGGAAAAGTGGATTTTTGTGACGTTGCATGGGAAAAGGAGTTGTTACATCCACATTCCTACCACAATGATGTGTCATAGGAAAAGGATGCAAAAATATTTTCATTTGAATCTCAGAAAGTTCAGAGATGCTAGTATCATGCAAGTGTCCTACTTAAAACTTTGCACAAGTATTTAGGCTACTAATGCTTCATCATTGCCACTTATGAAGTTGGAATCATGAAATTGTGACTTATAGGTTTTTGTCATAAATGTGGTAGGCTAGATGCGTAAGTGTGAAATTACCACAAGGTGAAATTTTATGACACTACATTTTTCTCCCACTTTAGTGAGCTAAAATTTTGGAAAAATCAACTGCACTAAAGTAGTTAAGAAAACATAAATGATAGATTTCAAATTTTTGAGATTTTACAATTTTTTTACAAAAAAGGATATTGTAAAGGCCACAAAGGTCAAGTGGGGGGATACTAGTGATGCCCCCAACATTCAAGCTCAACGAGAAACTATAATGCCTGATGTGAAGTTTCATTTTGCAAAACTCAAAATTGGGTTTGTTTCGAAGTCAAAAGAAGCTACTATGACGAGAAGAATGCTTAAGAAAATTTTGGTGAATCAAAAGAAAAAATATGATGTTCATAAATGAGTATATGCCCCCTCCTATTTTTTCCCCAACTGGGTGGGTAAAAATAACTTGGTCGAAAAGGAGATTTACACCAAGAAAAAGGGAAAAATTGACCTATATATGCTTGGTATGGGCTTGTGGAAAGTTATTTTCACTAGTCAAAAGAACCATCCATGACATCCATGACATGTCAATCACTATACAATAGCTACATGAACATATGAAAAATATGTCAGAATCACATCTTGCAAATAGAATGATGCAATATGGAACTTCTTTAAGAGGTACAAAATCATATTGGACAAAATGTCATGCAAAATTGATAAACATGCTACATCAAATTGGTACACTTATAATATTATTTACATTAAGTGCAATGTATTAGCGAGATTTACATGCATTGATGCCAAGAACACCACCAACAAATCCACAACAAGCACAACTTTGGTGAAAACAAAATATTATCAACTACCTTCATATAGTAACACAATACATGCACTTACACCACTCTCATTTCAAAAAAGAAATAATTCAAAAAGGAATAAATTATGTTGGAGATTATTGGTCCAAATACGAGTGGCAACATAGAGGATCAACACATATACATGGATTTTTATGGACCAAACATGGATAATCTTTATTGGTCCAACAATGAACAACAAAATGTGATTGAAAGATACTTCAACTTTATTGTTCATGTATGGAATCAAAAACATAATACAACTGGACAAAATTTATAGGTACAATATCGATATTCACAAAAATTACACATGTAAATACATTTCTTATTTCCTTCTAATACAACAAATTAAACGATTGAAATTTCTATTACAGACATTCCAAAATATTTCTATACATCCATGTCTAAAAAATACAAGGGAACTTGCAAAAACAAATGTAGAAAAGGACTATGAGGAGATAGCAAACACCGTACAAAGACATACAATTTGTAGAAAATGTGCATGTCTATGGAAAAAATGGGAAAATGATTTGCAGGTAAGCCTTAAACAAAATTTATATACATTATTCTCAAAAATGCATTTTTCCAATTCATTAAATAAATCTAATTAAATGCTAATAATATGCCTTATAGGTATAATACTCCATGGCCACTAAATTTGCAAGGACCAAAATTATATAAAAAATTAGAAACTGGTGAAAAAAATGAGCTTGTTAGAAATGACAACATGCTTAATTCACACAACCACTACATTTTGCAACTATGGAGAGCAAATATAGATTGGAAACCAGTTCCATCAAAACTTGTTGTGGTTAAATACATTGCAAAGTATGCAACAAAAGTAGAGAGAAGCTAAAAAATGTACCAACAAATGTTATTACATCTTGCAAATGTAGAAAATCTAGATGATCTTGTTGCAAAAGCTTACAAGAAGCTTCTAATTGAAATGATAATAGAAAGGGATATTGGAACACAAGAAACAAGCCATATGTTATTAGAACTTTTGTTGGTGGAAAGCAAAAAAATATTTATCAATCTAAATGTATCAATGGAGGTTTTTCAAATGTGTGGTATTACATCAGGATAATAATAATGAAGAACAAGTACTATCTTACATTGATGCATACAAAAATAGGCCTCCACACATGGAAGTTGTCTCACTAATTAATTCAAAAAATCATGGATATTTAATGTTAAGTGCAAAAATGAAAACAAATGGAATCCAAGAAAGATACCAACTATTTTACGAATCTTTCCTAAATTTATATCTATTCCTCCAAGGGAATCAAACAAATGGTTCATTTTTTACTTTTCAAAATTGTTACTCTACAAACCATTCTGTGACATTAGCAAAGATATTGGTCATAATAATGATTCAATACTATCAATTTGAAAAAACCTCAACTATAATCAATGGCATGTTGAGTAAAAAACAATTACAAAAACTTTTGAATACAATATCGATTCTCAAACAAAAGACAATGACATTGCCTAAGATACTACTATAGAGTATGAATGGAAATCATATCAAGACTACAACATGGTCAAATCATGTACATTTCAAAGATAGATATGTTAGGAAGGAGAGATTTAGACAAACACAGATTTGTTACACCCCAGTTGTGTAGTTACTATTTACTATTACTATATAAGGTAAATATGAATGTAATGTGAATTTTGGAGATGAATAAATTATGCTTGTACATTGTTATCAATATGAATGTTATCTTATTTGATGTTATCTCAGTTGATGTTATTCATGGTGAAATAATGCATATATGTGAATGAAAGGTTATTGCATTAGTATTATTCTAACATTGGAAATGTTTATGTATATTGCATATGTTATGAACAATTGACTATTGTGTGCATGTGTTAGTAGATGCAGGTATGTGTTCCATTCCTCTTGGCGAAGGGGAAGTATCACTCAAGAGAAGATCTTGGTTGGGTAACCAGTAAAAGTAAACTATCCAAGCATATACACACACCACATTAGAATGATTGAGTTGAGTCAATTTGTGGGTAATAGGTGAGTCATCCCTAGTCGTATGTCTATATTTGAGAGTCTTGTTTACTTCTACATGCATTGGGTGATGTTTATCTATTTGAGATTTTGAGATCTTTCTTGTGCTATTACAATTATATTGATAAGTGGGATGTACATGGATATATGTTTATATATATGCACATGCATGTCAATAGGATCTAACGACACATATATGCATATGTATATATGTACCACACATAAACACTTATCAATATGATGGTAATCGTGAATGTCTAGATCTAAAATAGATGTGAACATATATATATGTGTATAGTGTATACACATATCCATATGTATATGTATATTGATACATGCATATGTTGGAAAATGGACATGCTCATACAGATGCATCAATATAGATATACCTACACATACATGTACATAGAGGCATATACATTTATACATGTATATATATGCATACATTCAATATAATGTGTTTATTATATATTGTCTTGTCTGTACTCATATATATATATATACATGTTAGTATTTATATATATATATGTATTATATATATAATAATATATATTTAACATATTATATATGTTAATTGAAATCGACTATCTCTTGTTTATTGAAGCTGATATATTAAAGATTGTTTTATAGTTGATAGAGACTATGAAATGGAGGTCGATATTGACCATGTCAAATAATGTCGATTTAATAGCTTATGACTGTTAAGTGTAAACTAATTATCATTTAGATGACATGCAATATAAGTCGTTGCATTACATTTGATATTGTTGTCTATTATATGCTTGACTTGGTTGATGCATTCATTGAGACTATGCTTGACTTTGTCTAACGTATTAAACTACCAAGTCGATTCATCCACCATATGGATTGATGGAAACCTGCTATCATAAAATGGGAATTGATTGAGTTTAACCATGCCAAATATGAAGGAAAAGGAATTGGAATTGGCACAATCTTTGAGTTTGAATTTTTGTAGAAGTGTTTTCTATGTGATAATTCAAATTATGCATATGTTGATTGAATAAGTCTTCAGATTGTTGTCACAAAAAAAGTCGACCTGTAGGTGAATAAGTTGAGTATTAGCTTAACAATTGGCCACCTTTCTGATAGGTTTCATGTGTTGTTTTGCATGGAGCTTGTTGTCATTTTGCATTCCTAAACTGTAGGCTTTGAGGTTGCTTGGTTGCTCTATAAATAGATGAACCATTTCATTTGTGAGGGACACATTCTTTCCCAAAAGATTACATATCTTTTGCAGTTCATTATTTTCTATGTTATTTCCGGCCAAACTTGCTTTATTTTGTGAGTAAGTAATAGTGAGAATTCTATTGTGTTGAGAGGAAAAATTGTTGTTTGAGAGGAGTAAGCTATCAACTTGTTACGTAGATTTATTGAGATATCCTTGAGAAGCTGATTATCAAGCTAATTACTATTGGAGAGGGCTGCATTGTTGTCATTAATTTGGATAAGCGATAACAGGCATGAGGATCTCTTCTTCTTTGTTATTTACTTAGAAATGATATGTTTTCTATGATTGCTTAAATGTCTTTTTCTATATGTGCAATAGAAGTATTTGAGAGTGTCTTTGAAAAGGAAATTGAAGCTTTTATGCAATTTTATGTTGTGCTTGTAAGTACTCCATAATAGGAGTTTGGTGTATATCATAGATATTATATACTAGGTGGTCGCGTCCACAAAAGCATATGAAAATCACGACAAAACCTAACCTGGGAATTGGAAATTCCAGTAGGCGACTAATATCTTTTCATGGTCATTCATTTACTTGTCAAACCAAGGAATGTATACTTGAAATGGAGCGGCACTGTATGTGCACTAAGAACCAGTTCCAGTCATAACTTATCATAAATAAATACTTGGAGGAAATTCTACCTATGCTACAGGAAAGTAATGCGAAGCCTTCTTAATTCAAACATAACTTAACCAAAGTAGAAATCATAACTGCTACTAAGAAACAAACCATGAACTGGCCTTATGCTGCAGGAACAAACATAGGGATGGATTCCCGATGCTGCAGGAACAATATAAGACTGAGTTTGTACTAAAATTTACAAGAATGAAATCTAACCTGTAATCAACAGAAGATAAACAACTACTCAACTATAGATACTTACTAAGTGGGCCCCCTTAGCAAGCATCAACTAATTTACGTAAAGATCAAACTCAAAACTTCATCAATTTTTATTCATAACTCGAAGTCATCTACATTGATTGTTCTGCTCCAGAAAACTAACAAAACTCTGATTCTTATTATGACACTAACTCTTACATAATCTGCTTCTCTATCTATCTTGTTCCCTCGCGCAGGAGGAACACTTATTTAAATAAGGAAAGTAACTAACTACTTAACCCTAACAAAGAAAGACGTGGATACAAATATATCCTGAAACCGAGGAACAAAATTCATAAATGAGTTTATTCGTTCAACCCAATCCAGAGAGAATCTAGCACTCCACTCTTTCCAGATTAACTAACATTTAAATTCATTCCCAACAATTCGGTCAGAGAGTCCTCGCCGGAACAACTTTCTCGAGGTCGTGCAGGAAATGGACTTTACTGCAAGGCCGAGATCAGCTGCGCTTGACTCGTTCATGCTTTCTTCAACAACCTGCGAAACACAAGGTAACAGATGCAAAAGAAAACATGTGTGGCAACTACACGATATTCATTAATTAATCACATATTGAATCTATTTCATCATTCAAAAACTACATACGTTATATCAGCCATTTGGGAAGTCAAACAGAGCAATTAATATGGACATACATAAATGTCAGGCTGCAAGAATGTAGGAATGTATTGCTATAGGATACCACCCAATAAAAAGGTCTTTAAAGAGTAAAAACAACCATTAACAACAAAAGGTAAGGGTGTCAAAAATACAACATAATACTCAAATCATGAGCATATTTTGGGCTCATCACTAGGCATGATTGAATATAAGAGGCACTTGAGGTACACGCAGCTAAAGTTATTGATTTAACTAGGAAAGCTTGTGTTACTCCTAGGATAGTTAATCCAGTACAGGAGGGAGCTTGTGTACTTGTTAAGTAGATTCATTCCAAGTAGATTAAAATGGTGATAGGTTAATTTGGGGTGACAAAATATCCATTGAAGTACAATACCCATGCGTAGTTTAAGATAGACTTAAGTCAAATTGACCCTGATTAGTATATGTGATAGATGAATCTCAATAGGAATACTGAATGTAACGCTTTGGCCAAAGTTGTGTAATGTCAAAGACTCCACTATGGATTATGTGACTACCGAGACTACACTATCAGTTCACCATGATCTAGTATTACATGCTAGTTCAAAATTGTGGGATTACAAGTTCTAGTTATGTAGGACACATCACTATGCTCAGTTGGTTGTCGTTATCAGTGACTACCAATCTCTTCATTGAAGGGAAGGGCCATTTATCGAATGATAGATGTGCGATGGATTGCATTAAGAGTATATGGTTGGCGGAAAAGTTCCTGAGTGATGCTTCTCCTCCACAACAGGCAACAAAAGAACCAATAGTTGAAATGAAGGATCCTGGACCATCTTACAACTATTTGTTGTAAAGCTCTTTAAGCTATGTATGTAAATGTATGCATTCTTGTATGGATGTAACTTATGATTTGTTATGATGAAATGGAAATCCATGTTGTATTATGTAATGCATCTTGATCAATAAAGAAAAGAATTTTTTTTATTGCAATGGTTTGTTAGTTTATTTACTTGTATGGTGATAAATTATATTTTTTTTACTTCATTAAAGGGTTAGTACGTTACATGTGGTATTAGAGCTTCTAGGTTTAGCTTTGGAATGTATGAGCTCGTCATTCTTTCTGTCCAACGTTATCTAATGTTGTGAATTCTTGTGCCAGGATGGTACATCTCAAATTAATGACTTGAAAGTCAGTAATCGGAAATGAGCACTACCTGAAGGCTAAGAAGGAAAGGGATGCCATCATTAGAACCATAGAGGGAACCAACTATGAAAATGTCATCTAGTTGAGTGAAACTGAAACCTTTAGTCACACACTTGCTAGGATCAATGATGTGAAGAGGAAGATGAAGATGGAGGCTATGTACAATAACCTACCAACCATCTCACTAGAAAAGTCTGAGTCATTATTACTTTCCAGGGATATGCCTTTAGAAGAAAGTCTTAGTCTGGCATTCATCTTTAGGGATCCTAGGGTTCTACCACTGGCTAAAGTAATAGTAATTTCTTCAAGTAACAAGTCCAAGGGATATGTACCAAGGACACCGCCAAACTAGAAATGGTCTCATGAACAAATGTTTGTGAAAAGTGTAGACTACATTGTTGATGAACACCATATTGACATTGCTTCATGTAACTATGTATCAAAAGATAAATCCAAAGATTATTATCCTTTATAGGATAGGTATGAACAAATGAGAGATGAATAGATAGATAGGGAACAACAATTTTCTCAGTCAGTAGGTTATACTCCTTTAAGTTATGTGTTAGAGAGTGAATTTGAAGGATACTCTCCACTCAACTATCTGAATAGTCACTCCATGTAATCAAGAGGATATTGAAATCCTTATGAAATGAATAAAATTATGATTTTATCAAAAGAAGCATGTGCTTAGTCTTATGTGGAGTTCTTGTGTGCAAATGAATGTATTTTTTTATTTTCCCATAAGATAATTGATAAAATAGTTTAGTCTAACATGGATAAACATTTAGGAAAAAATTCAATCACATATAAGCATGGTGAAGATATATGTGAGAACACAAACTAATCTCGGTGGAAGTTAGGAGGTTGGACAAGGAACCACTAGAGTTGAGGCTAGGCTTGACCAAATCTTGGCAAGGTTGGCTAACCTTGAACAAGAAAGAGTTAAGGATAGGGTAGAAAAGGAAGTCCCCATTAATGAGAATGAAGGAGAAAATTCTTCCCATGGGCATAATGGAACCCATAATCATGAGAAAGAAAAATCACCCACACAATCTATTGAAAGGAATAAGAAGCTTGTGTCTTCTGAACTTTCTAGGGACATGAAGAAGATGATCCCACCCAAGTTTGATGGTAGTGTTGGAGGTGATGAGGTTGAAGTGTGGATTTTTAAAATGGAAAAGTATTTTGAAATATGAAACTATGATGAGGTTACTATTGCCGCATGGGGTGTGTATCGGTTAGTGGGAGAAGCCTCTATCTGGTGGATGAAAAAGAAGTTAGAACTTAATATTAACTCATGGAAGCTAACATGGGGGGAATTCATAGAGGTTTTTCATAAGAGATGGTTTCCACAACTATATTATGACCAAAAAATCTTGTATTTCTAGGGTTTGAAACAAGGTAACATGATAGTCAATGAATATTGGGAGAAGCTTACCTGACTTCTACATATGTTCCCATATATCATAAGGATGAACGTTTTTGCATTAGGAAATTTATAATGGGAATTAACAGTCAGATTGGAGGGGAAGTGGATATGCATGGTCCAACAACAATAGATATTTTATATGAAAAAGAAATTAAGTAGGAACAAAAGCTTAAAGCTAATTCCACTTGTCAAGAAAGAAAAGAGCAAAAGAAGGTTGCGGAAGTTTCTATCAAGATAGTTCCAAAGAAGGAAGAATCTGTGCAAAATGTTCCAAGGAAAAAATGGAAAAGATTCCATAATAATGGAAAAGAGATTAGGAGAGATTGAAAAGGGAATGATTCTAGCATAGGTAATACCAACAAGGCTAATGAAAATATCAACAAGTTTGGAGAAACCATAGGGAAAAGAGGACCAGTTACAGGATATTTTATATGTAGAGGGGATCACTATGCTAGTGAATGTCCTAATAAAACTTCTAGATCATGACCATATGGCAATCCATTACCCACCTAGCAGAAACTGTTTCAACAAAAGAAACATGCGGCTGTGGACGATCAATAGGCAAAGTACCAAGTAACTCCAGTCGAAACACCAGGTATTTTGTTTGGCTTACCTATTTTTGTTCTTATTGATACTGGTGCAACTAAGAATTTCATTTCACCTAGAATAGATAAATAATTATCTAGGAAGGTGGGACACATGGCAAAGTCTTGGGATGTAGAGTATGCAAAACAGACAAGAGCAAAAGTGAATCAATGTCTATTCAAAGCTAGGATAGAACTACCTAGTTTTTCTACAGAAGTAAACCTTTATGTCACACCTCTAGGATCATATGATGTTATCCTACGAATGAATTGGATGTGGAAACATAAGGAAAAAGTATATTTTCATGCAAAGACTATAGAAATCCTAGATGATTTTGGAAATAAAGTTAAATTCCAAGGGATACCTAGAGAGGTTAGGATTTGAAAAATTACGAGAATGCAACTTATAAGAGCTAAGAAGAAAGGGTGTAAACTCTTTGCCATAAATATTGAAGAACTTGGAAAGGATAGGGATGTTTCAAAGTTTCAAAGTTTCAAAGTTTACAAGAACTAGAAGATGGTGAAATAGATGAAACTAGAAAATCAGATATCCATGGAGAAGTATCCAATATTAAGGAAATTTTTAGATGTGTTTCTAGAGGAGTTACCAGGGTTGACTCCAAATAGAATATTTGATTTCTCTATTGATATAGTTCTAGGGTCAAAACCTATTTCTAAGGTACCCTATAGGATGACAACCACTGAACTTATGGAACTAAAGACACAATTGGATGAATTGTTGTCAAAAGGACTGATAAGACCAAGTGTTTCACCTTGGGAAGTGTTGGTCATCTTTGTTAAGATGGATAATACATTGTGTTTGTGCATCAACTATCATATGCTCAAAAAGGCTACGGTTAAGAACAAGTATCCATTGGCACACATTGATGACCTTTTTGATCAAATGAGGGGAGCCGTTGTATTCTCTAAAATAGCTATGATATTTGGATATCACCAATTGAGGGTTAAAGATGAAGATATCTTTAAAACTACATTTAGAACCATATATGGACACTGTGAGTTCACCATTTTACCTTTCGATTTAACTAATGCACCTGTAACATTCATGAACCTAATGAATAGTGTGTTTAGGGATTACCTTAACAAATTTGTACCAGTTTTTCTAGACGATATATTGATTTATTCTAGAAAAGAGGAAGAACATTGCAAGCATTTAGAAAGGTCCTAAAACATTTGAGAGAACATGGGTTGTATGGTAAACTTTCCAAGTGTACATTCTTGCAAAAGAGGGTACATTATTTAGGCAATGTGATTTCGGTAGACGAAATTGTTGTAGATCTAGCTAAGATCAAAGCAGTAATTGAATGGCCTATACCCAAAAATGTGTTCTAAGTAAGAAGTTTCATGGGTTTGGTAGGGTATTATAGGAAGTTTTTTGCAAACTTTTCTAAGATTGCTTTACCAATTACTTCTTTACAAAAGAAAGGAAAGAGATTTGAATGGACTGAGAAGTTTCAAGAGGCTTTTGACCTAGTCAAAGAAAAACTAACCACCACGTTGATCTTATAGGTACCAGATCCTGAAGGTAACTTTATGGTTATTACTGATGCATGCAGAGAAGGGTTAGGAGGTGTATTGATGCAAGATGGGAAAGTAATTGCTTATGAATCTAGGAAGTTGAAACCATATGAGATGAATTATGCATCACATGATTTAGAATTAGCAGTTGTGGTTCACACATTACAAATGTGGAGGCACTATTTGCTAGGAAAGCCTTTTGAGTTAAAAATTAACCATAATGGGTTAACGTACCTTTTTACTCAACCTAATATGAATGTTAGACAAAGAAGATGGTTATAGTTAATAGCTGACTATGATTTTAATATTAGTTATATTAAGGGGAAAGGAAATTGGGTTGTTGACGCATTAAGTCCAAGATGACACATTGCTTCCTTAATAGCAATTCAAACTGATTTCAAGGGGCAAGTACTCAAAAAGTGCGAGGATGAGTATTAATTGCAAGTTAAGAAAGCACTCACTGATAATCCACAAGATTCTAGGTATGAAGGTTTTTAATTTGAACCTAATGGACTACTTAGATATAAGGGTATAATGTATGTACCTGATGTAAAGGAATTACGAAATTTGGTATGGAAGGAAATATACAAATTGCCGTACTCTAGACATCCTAGAGTGATGAAAATGATGGTTGATGTAAAAACATTATACTTTTGAAAGGGAATGAAAGGAGATGTCGCTAGTTTTGTGGCTAGGTGTCTTGAGTGTCAAAGGGTGAAATTTGAGCATCATCATCCTACAATCTTGTTATACCCACACGATATAACAGAGAGGAAGTGGCAAGTCATAAGTATGGACTTTGTGCAAGGATTTCCTATGTCAAGGAATAAGCACAATTCCATTCTGGTGGTAGTAGATAAGCTTACAAAGGTAGCACATTTTATACTAGGGAACCTAATTGATGGAGCACCTGTCATAGCAAGAAAATTTGTGCAGGAAGTGTTTAGATTGCATGAGATTCCTGAAAAGATTATTTCAGATAGGGATACATGAGTCACTTATAGGTTTTGGAAAACCTTGTTTTCTGCACTAGGGACTCAGTTAAATATTAGCTTAGCATATCATCTAAAAACATATGGAAAAACAGAAAGGGTAAACCAATTATTGGAAGACCTACATAGGATGTATTACATGGATCAACAATACAAGTGGGAGGATTACTTACCCTTAGTTGAATTTTATTATAATAACTCTTATCATTCTACAATAAAGATGGATCCTTTCGAAGCTTTGTATGGCCAAAAGTGTCGAACTCCTAGAAGTTGGGATAAACTTGAGGATTGAGTGAGTCTCGGTCCAAAAATGGATGAGCAAGTTAAGATTATTAAGCAAAGGTTAGTTGAAGCTAACAATAGGAAGAAAAGCTACGCTGATGCTAAGAGAGTGCCCCGCAATTTTTCCTTAGGTGACAAAGTATTGATGAGAGTGAAACCTCACAAGAGATCCATTAAATTTGGAAAGTCTTCTAAGTTAGCCCCACGTTATGTTGGACCTTTTGAGATTCTAGAGGAAGTGAATCCAGTAGCCTATCAAATCGCTTTGCCACTATCTCTTTCCACAATGCATAATGTATTTCATGCATCCTACCTTAAAAAGTATATACCAGTGGATAATCATGTAATTGATTGGATTGATTTATAGGTACAAGACCCCAAAGTAGTAACTCTTGAGCCCGTCAAGGTTCTAGGAACATGTAAGCTACGCTTGCGTAACAGAGAGGTCTTACAGTGCAAAGTCTAGTGGGACCAGTACGTAGAAGACTCAGCTACTTGGGAGGAATATGCAAAAATTCAACAAAAATTTCCTCATATTCTTGACGCTTTTGAGAATGTTGAATAATGTGTTGTTAGTTGTTGTGTTTTAAATAATACCTTAGGTCATCAAGGATGATTATTCATAAGGGGGGAGTATGTTACACCCTAGTTGTGTAGTTACTATTTACTATTACTACATAGGGTAAATATGAATGTAATGTGAATTCTGGAGATGAATAAATTATGCTTGTACCTTGTTATCAATACATGAATGTTATCTTATTTGATGTTATCTCAGTTGGTGAAATATTGCATATATGTGAATGAAAGGTTATTGAATTATTATTATTCTAACTTTGGAAATGTTTATGTATACTACATATGTTATGAACAATTGACTGTCATTTGCATGTGTTAATGGATGCAAGTGTGTGTTCCATTCCTCCAGGTGGAGGGGAAGTATCACTCGGGAGAAGATCTTGGTCAGGTAACCGGTAAAAGTAAACTATCTGAGCATATACACACACCACATTAGAATGATTGAGTCGAGTCAGTTTGTGGGTAATAGGTAAGTCATCCCTAGTCATATGTCTACATTTGAGAGTCTTGTTTACTTCTACATGCATTGGGTGATTTTTATCTATTTGAGCTTTTGAGATCTTTCTTGTGCTATTACGAATATATCGACAAGTGGGATGTATGTGGAAGTATGTTTATATATGCACATGCATGTTAGTAGGATCTAATGACACGTATATGCATATGTATAGATGTACCACACGTAAACACTTATCAATATGATGGTAATCGTGAATGGCTATGTGTGAAACGAATGTGAACATATATGTGTGTGTAGTATATACATGTATCCATATGCATATGTATATCGATACATGCGTACATTGGTGAATGTACACACTCATACAGATGCATCAATATAGATATACATACACATATGTGTACATAGAGGCATATACATTTATACATGTATATATATGCATACATTCAATATAATGTGTTTATTATATAAAATCTTGTCTATACTCATATATATATATATATATATCGAATGTATGCTTTCATTATAGGCTTACTATATATATATAAATACATGCTAGTATTTTAATATATATATGTATATAATATATTATATATATAATAATAATAATAATATATATTTAACATATTATATATGTTAATTGAAATTGACTATCTCTTATTTATTGAAGCCGATATATTAAAGGTTGTTTTATAGTCGATAGAGACTATGAAATGGAGGTCGATATTGACCATGTCAAATAAAGCTGATTTAATAGCTTATGATTATTAAGTGTAAACTGATTATCATTTCGATGACACACGATATAAGTCATTGCATTACATTTGATATTGTTGTCTATTATATGCTTGACTTGGTTGACGCCTTCATTGAGACTATGCTTGAATTTGTCTAATGTATTAAATTTCCAAGTCGATTCATCCACCAAATGGATTGATGGAAACCTGCTATCATAAAATGGGAATTGACTGAGTTTAACCACGCCAAATATGAAGGAAAAGGAATTGGAATTGGCACCACCTTTGAGTTTGAATTTCTATAGAAGTATTTTCTATGTGACAATTCCAATTATACATATACTGATTGAATAAGTCTTCAGATTGTTGTCACAAAGCAAGTTGACCTACCGGTGAATAAGCTAAGTACTAGCCTGAGAATTCACCACCTTTCTAATAGGTTTCATGTGTTGCTTTGCATGAAGCTTGTTGTCATTTTACATGCCTAAACTGTAGGCTTTGAGGTTGCTTGGTTGCTCTATAAATAGCTAAACCATTTCATTTGTGAGGGACACATTCTTTCCCAAGAGATTACATATCTTTTGTAGTTCATTATTTTCTATGTTATTTCCAGCCAAAGTTGCTTTATTTTATGAGCAAGTAATAGTGAGAATTCTATTGTATTGAGAGGAAACATTGTTGTTTGAGGGAAGTAAGCTATCAACTTGTGAGGTAGAGTTATTAAGATATCCTTGAGAAGTTGATTGTAAAGCTAATTACTGTTGGAGAGGGCTGCATTGCTATCATTAATTTGGATAAGCGATAACATGCACAAGGAACTCTTCTTCTTTGTTATTTACTTAGAAATGATATGTTTTCTATGATTGCTTGAAATGTCTTTTTCTATATGTGCAACAGAAGTATTTGAGAGTGTATTTGAAAAGGAAATTGAAGCTTTTATGCTATTTTTATGTTGTGCTTGTAAGTACTCCATAATAGGAGTTTGGTGTATATCATAGATATTATATACTAGGAATGATTGAATACAAGAGACACTTGAGGTACACCCAGCTAAAGCTATTGATTTAACTAGGAAAGCTTGTGTTACTCCTAGGATAGTTAATCTAGTATGGGAGGGAGCTTTTGTACTTAATTTTTAAGTAGATTTATTCCAAGTAGATTAAAATGGTGATAGGTTAATCTGGTGTGATAGAATATCCATTGAAGGACAATACCTATGCGTAGTTTAAGATAGCCTTAAGTCAAATTGGACCTAAGTAGTGTATGTGATAAATGACTCTCAGTAGGAATACTAAATGTAACACTTTGGCCAAAGTAGTGTAATGTCCAAGACACCACTATGGATTGTGTGACTACCGAGACTACACTGTCAGTTCACTGTGATCCAGTATTACATGCTAGTTCGAGATTATGGGATTACAAGTTCTAGTTATGTAGGACACAAAACTATGCTCAGTTGGTTTTCATTATCAGTTACTCTACCAATCTCTTCGTCAAAGGGAAGGGCCATCTATCGAATGATAGATGTGCGGGGGACACCATTAAGAGTCTGTGGTTGGCAGAAAAGTGCCCAAGTGATGCTTCTCCTCCACAACAGGCGGCAAAAGAACCAAGATTTGAAAGGAAGGATCCTGGACCATCTTAAAACTATTTGTTGTAAAGCTCTTTGAGCTATGTATGTAAATGTATGCATTCTTGTATGGATGTAACTTATGATTTGTTATGATGAAATGGAAATCCATGTTGTATTATGTAATGCATCTTGATCATTAAAGAAAATATTTTTTTTATTGCAATGGTTTGTTACTTAATTTATTTACTCATATGGTGATAAATTAGAATTTTTTTACTTCATTAAAGGGTTAGTATGTTACAAGATCGGTCTATAGACTTCAAAAGTAAACAATACACAAATGAAGCTATCAATTTCATTACCACCATAAAAATTAATGGCTCTCTAACTCATCATAATGTACCACAATCTACCAGCTATGGAAATCTTAGCAATAAACAAGATAAAGTAGTTAATATTATCCTTTCACACTACCATGTGAATCAAAATAAATCTCCATTGTTTATGATTATTCAAGGAACAACAGGAACAAGAAATTCATGTCATAGGTGTAATAAAAGAAGCACTTTAGAAATCTTCAATTCCAAATCAATCTCACCTTCTTCTACTCACACCAACTGGAATAACAACATTCAATATCAAAGCATCAACTATTCATTCAAAATTGATAATTCCAATAGGAGACTTCAAAGAACTTGAAAGGACAAGATTAACACATTTTCAACAAAAAATAGCTCATATCAGATATATATTAATTGATGAAATGGTCTTTCTAGGTGAAAAATTGCTTGAAAACATAAATTGTTGACTCTGTCAAGCTTTTCCACAAAATTCAAATCAAAACTTTGTAGATATGTCTCTCAATCAAAATTAAAACATCATATATTATTTATTTTAACAAATTTGATTTTATATGTACTGCAATTTAATATTTATCACAAATAATTTTCAACATAATATTTATGAATTACTTTCAGGAATATCATTGATTTTGGTTGGAGACCTTGAATAATTACCACATGTTAAGGATAGACCAGAATATAGCAGAAAAAGAGGAGCTAGAATAATATGGGAAGAATTCACAAATGTCATTACTTTAGATCACATTTTCAGACAAGATGGATTAAACAATGATCAACAAAGATTTTGTCAACTTCTAGCAAATATTAAAGATGCAAACCCTACTATAGATGATTGGATACTTCTAATGAAAAGATCTAATACAAGACTTGATGCAACAACCAATGAAGAATTTGAAAACAATGTTCATTTGTTTTCAACAAATAAATTTTTTCACATCCATAACAGGAAAAAAATATACTCATTAGCATTTAACTAGTTGCACGCAGTGTTCCAACAAAAAATGGCACTAGCAATGCAACATCTAAGAGGGTGCAGATGATGAACTAGATATTAAATTATTATTGAGTATAAATGCAAGAGTTATATTAACATCAAACCTGTGGATACAAGCAGACCTTATAAATGGAGCTCTGAGATTGGTTCAACATATTGTATATAAACTAGGAATAGGACCACCACAACCACCAACATATGTATTGGTCAAATTTGATAGTTTGGAATACCTTTTGACGATCAACATCCATGTACTATTCCAATCACACCAATTCAATGGGGAAGCTCAATACAAATATCATTAAGATTAGCTTGGGCATTAACGATACACAAAGTACAAGGTTTAACTCTTCAAAAAGAAACAATTGATATAGGCCCAACTGAAAGAACATGATTACTATTTGTGGGAATTGCTCATGTCAAGTCTATGCAAGGACTACGAATTATGCCTCCATTCACATTCAACAAATATGAAAAAATGAAGATAGGAAAGTAAATTGCAAATATAAAAACAAAATAATATAGGCTTAAAGCCCTAGAAATTAACTAATGTAAATTCTATACTTATGTTTTCAATACAATCAACATTTGTATAAATAAAATGCATTCTTGTTTATTTGAATATTATTAATTTCTACTTCTATTTCATTATTATTTTCCATTCAATACACATTAATTTATTGATTTCTCTCTCTCTCTCTCTCTCTATATATATATATATATATATATATATGTTAGAGTAAAGGTTTTAATTTAATCATGTTGATTAAATTACCTTTATTCCTCTCTTAAGATTTCACTTTAGTTTGCATTTTGTGACATTTAATAATTATATTAATTATTAAATGTCTACCTATTAGGGTTTCTTTTAGGGTTGCACAATATCCTTTTATAAGGATTCATCATTGTAATTTATCTCTCTCTCGGATGAATACATTTTTCAGCTTTCAGAGCACCCTTGCTTTTTTGTCTCCATCTCTTCTTTTGTGACAGGTTATTTGCATGCAGGTGATCTTCGGGGTCTGTGAAGTTGGCTTTCTCAACTTCAACATGGTATCAAAGTGGATCTACTATAGCCTGTTCTTGTTTTGAAGATTTTGGAGCTACGAGGGTTTGATCAGGCTTTCACAATTTTTTTAGGTTGTTTTCTTGTGGATCCAAGCTTACTTCATTTTTTGGGTTCATTTTGGGCCCAAACGGACCTCGCCGTTGGATTCGCAGTGCCCAAAAACCCCCATTTTCATATAAAGCAAGTCCAATTTGGCCACAGTCGACCGAAAAGGCAAAATTTTTTTTTGGCCCAGAGCCGTACGACCCCAGGGCACGCAGATCGAGGTCAAAACGCAAAAAAAATGAAATTTTTATTGATTTTTTAAAGTTTTTTAAAAGAAATTTTGCGCGGCCAGTGTTAAACCTGGGCACCACTGGTCCGCCACCCACCGGCCACCGGGCGGCCACCCGGGTGCCATCGGGCCGGGCGGAGCCATCGGTCTGCCGCCGATGGACTGTGCAGCCCCTGTGGGCTTAACTCAGCGGCCCCCCAGGTCAAGTGTGACCAGCACACCTGCCGACAGCCCCTGAGGGCTTACCTTGCAAGCAGCGAGGGTCACATGCAGACCAGGGGCCGCGCGCCCACACCTAGCCGCCAGCCCCCTAGTCATCCATGTGACTAGGGGCCGAAGATCTTAGCCCTTGAGGGCTGTGCAATTTTTTTAAAACCTTTTTGAGCAACTTGCACTAAATGGGGTGTAAAATGGGCGTTTTAGCTCCGTTTTTCAAACAAAAATAGGTGTCAAAAAGCTGGTTCCGAGCCCGATCTAATTGATGGAGGTTATTTTTTCTGATTTTTCTGTTTTGCAGTCTGTTTTGCCAGTCAAAGTCAGAACTTGTGTTTTTCACTCTTGGGGGTGTATCTTTTGCGTCCGAACTCCGTTTTGTGCAAACGAATAGGCATCATAAAGGTGTTTCTGTGCTTTTTCCAGATATGTTATTTATTTTTTCCAGAATCTGCCCCAGGTACTTTTTATTCAGTTTTTTGTGTTTTCACACATCTGTCAATTACTTGGATTTTTTGGCACCTGGAAATGATCTGTTTGCGTGGGATGGGTCATATTAATTTGATCTACATGTTGTAAGGTCAGTTTTCTCATATTTTTGTAATTTGAAGAGTTATCATGGGTTTTTCTACTCACCCTTCAGTTGTTTTTCTAGAACCGGGTAATTATGAGTCATGGGCAAAGGGCATACTTACACACTGTAGGTGGCTTAATATTTTTCCTTATTTGTATGATCTCATACCTAAACCATCAACTTCAAAGGGAAAAATAGCTTGGGATATCATTAGAAATCACATAGTAGGACTTATACGGTCTAGTGTTGATGATGACACTGTGTGGGCTATATCGGGCATTGATTGTCCTCACTCACTTTGGACACGTCTTTGGGAGATCTATGGAGACCCCAATATTTCTCCATTCCCAGAGGATCCTGCTTCAGATTGTCTTGTACCCATTGGTTGGAGAGAGAACACACCTTTTGATCATGATACTTTAGAGGAGCTTCAGTATTTAGACACCCTTACATATTCTGATGAATTAGAGGATTGTCTCACAGTTCCTACTCTTCAGACTGAGATTATACTTGTATCAGCATCTTCTCCTGTTGTTCTTGATCAGTTTGATATTGCCTCTTCTTTGGCTCCTATTGATTCAGCTAAGCAGGACATCATACATCTTTCAGACATGGCTACTTGGGATTCTTATCTTGTAGGCATTTCGTCTTTGTTTGTAGAGTCCTATATTGTAGATCTGGAGGATTACTTTGAGGATTTTCAGCTCCTCTTTGTTGACAGCCATATTCCAGCTGTTAGCCCACCATCATCCGTGCATTCAAAGGTTGTTGTTCAGGAGTCTTCAGTTCAGTTTGGATTTGACATCTTTTGTTTCAGTTCAGACAAAGAGATTCTTCAACATCCTATTATGGCACACATCTTGAGATAGATTGATTCTTCTCTCTTCACAGGGTTTCTTCATCTTCGTCCTTTGGATCCATTTCTTCCCAAGGGGAGGAATATTATATGCCGCTTCAAGATCTCTTTCTGGATTCTACCTCAGGCATCCATATGTGCGACAAGAGTTTCTTCATTGTGGGGGGGGCTTCTAGTCTCTTTCTTCTTCTCCTATGGAGACCATTGTATATGTACTTATATGATAGAAGCTGTCTATGGGGGGTATCATGTTATCCACCTCCTATCCTTCTGTTATTAGTGCATTTATTTCTTTCATCTCTTTTTGGAGTAGAGTTTTTCCCATGAGGTTTTCTCTATTTCTCCACTTTACATAGATTTGGTTGTAATTGGGTACCTGATCAGGCCTTGTTGCCGGGACCCAAGTTTATTTTCTTGTATTGTAGTTACCTTTGATTTCTTGCACATGTTTGTAACTGCACTTTTGCTCATCTTAAGGAGGGGTGTTAGAGTAAAGGTTTTAATTTAATCATGTTGATTAAATTACCTTTATTCCTCTCTTAAGATTTCACTTTAGTTTGCATTTTGTGACATTTAATAATTATATTAATTATTAAATGTCTACCTATTAGGGTTTCTTTTAGGGTTGCACAATATCCTTTTATAAGGATTTATCATTGTAATTTATCTCTCTCTCGGATGAATACATTTTTCAGCTTTTAGAGCACCCTTGCTTGTTTGTCTCCATCTCTTCTTTCTATGACAGGTTATTTGCATGCAGGTGATCTTCAGGTTCTGTGAAGTTGGATTTCTCAACTTCAACAATATATATATATCCAATTACTATAAATTAAAGTAAATCATTATATAAAACACTATAATACATTTAATTATTATTCCAAATAAAATTATATTTATTTTCATTTCATACGAAAAAAAGACATAAATTTAATTTAATATAAATTTCACTATCTCAACTTCTAAGTAAATAATTTAAATAATAAAATATAAACAATAATGCACATATAAAATAAAATTACATATTAATAATATAAATACTCCCAAAAATCCATATACTCCACTAAGATATCTCTCAGTGTTATTTAGATATATAATTGAATAAGATAACCAAGCTAGTTTATAAAAGAATGCAATTGTTGAAACATAGGGAAAAATCATTGAGATACAAATGCATTAAATGAGAAATAAAAAATGCTGATATGTAAAGGCATTAAAGGGGAAGTACAAGAAAAAAACTAGTGATGATGCTAAAGGTAGAGTGGAAGTGTTAAATAACATAAGCACTAAGAGACTAAATGAAAATTTTGAAATATTGGAAGAGAAGATTAAAATTACTAAAGCGTTTAACTAGAAAGCCCAATTATGTTCAAAATTTGGTAAGATATTTTACAATCAAAAACACATAGTGGCTGAATTAACTCTTAAGGTAAAAGGTTGAGCACTCATAATTTTGAATACTTAGCAAAATCTAATCCTAAAATCAACATGATAAAAAAATCAAAGCATTATATTAATCATGTACGATAGGAAGTGATAAAGAAACATGCATAAAGACTTGACATACCTTAAAATCAGAGATTCAATTTGAGAAATTACCCAATTATGTATAGTTTTTTTTTTTCTTGCATCAAAATCCTCAAGAATTTTATCTTTTCATGAACTTGCTTCCTTTTCAATGTTCAATTCTATATAACTTTAATAGAATTACTAAAAACTATTGAAGAGTTCCAATGTATAATGTGTAATTATAACAATAAAATCATAATTAACATTGCAACACTACAACTATGAAAATTTCAGTTCATATAATCAAATTTCATGTAAAATCTATGTTATTTCCTCCTTCCTAAGTTGGAAAACCAAAAAAGGGTGGTGCAAAGGTGGTGCAAAGGTGGTGGAGTGTGTAAAATTTGCATGTGCTTTCCCCAACAACATGAAAAAGCATTTTTTTGTCGGATCATGCACAAGACCATGAGAATAACAAAGCATGTGGGCCTAGATCATGAGTGCCTTTCCTTTTTTACCATTTTTAGAGCAAGGAAAAACACGCTTGTGTTATAACACAAGCACATTTTGGCTTGCTTACAAAACAACCAAATTTTAACTTTTCCAAAGTGCACTCGCATTTTAAAGAAGTTGATTTTGTAAAGGTTTTTCAACTATCATCATGTGTCAATAGGGGGTTGGGTTGAATTACATCTATGATAACTTTCTTAAAGTAATTATGGCATCTTTTAAGTGCTACATATGTCTCATTTTGCGTGAGATATGAAGTTTTACCACGTTTCCCTATACACTCAAGCCTATACATTAACCCTAAACCATATCCCTTAAACCCTCAACCCTTAAACCTTAAATCCTCAACCTTTAATCCCTCAACCCTTAAACACTCAACCCTTAAATCCTAAACCCTAATCCATCAATAATAAACCCTAATCCCTATCCCTAAACCCTCAACCCTTAAACCCTAATCTCTTAAACCCTCAACCCTCAACCCTATACCTTAAACCCTAATCCCTCAACATTATACCATTCAATCCTAATCCCTCAACCCTCAACCCTAATCCCTATCCCTAAACCCTAAACCATCAACCCTTAAACCCTCAGTCCTTAAACCCTTAAACCCTCAATCCTATACCCTTAAAGCCTAGTCCCTCAACCCTTAAACCTTCAACCTTTAATCCCTAATCCCTTAAACCATCTACCTTATAAATTCAACCCTAATCCCTTGAACCTATACCTTAAACCCTTAATTTGTCAACCCTCAACCCTTAAACCATAAACCCTCTACCCTATACATTAAACCCTCAACCCTAGTCTTTCAATCCTATAACTTAAAACCTTAATCCATCAACGTTCAACCCTTAAAACCTAAACCCTCAATCCTATACGTGAAACCCTCAACCCTAATCCCTCAACCCTATACCTTAAACCCTTTATCCATCAACCCTCAACCCTCTATCCTATACATTAAACCCTCAAACCTATACCTTAAACCCTTACTCCATCAACCCTCAACCCTTAAATCCTCAATCCTTAATCCCTAATCCCTTAAACCCTTTATCCTATACATTAAAACCTCAACCTTGATTCCTCGACCCTATACCTTCAACCCTTAATCCATCAACCCTCAACCCTCAACACTCAACCCCCAACCCTCAACCCTCAACCCCCAACCCTATACATTATACCCTCAACCCTAATCCATTAAAGCATAATCCCTCAACCCTTAAACCATCAACCCTTATCCCAATCCCTTAACCCTCTACCCTATATATTAAACCATCAACCCTATACCTTAAACCCTTAATCCATCAACCCTCAACCCTTAAACCCTAAACCCTCTATCCTATACATTAAACCATCAACCTAATCCCTCGAACCTATCTTAAACCCTTAATCCAACCCTAACCTTTAACCCTTAATCCATCAACCCTCAACCCTCAAACCCTAAACCCTCTACCCTATACATTAAACCCTTAACCCTAATCCCTCGACCCTATACCTTAAACCCAGAATCCATCAACCCTCAACCCTTAAACCCTTAATCCCCATCCCTCACCCCCAAAACCTCTACCCTATACATTACCCTCAAATAAACCCTCAATGACCCCTCCCTCAACCCTAAACCATAATCCCTATCCCTAAACCCTTGACCCTAATCCTCAACCCTCAACCCTTAAACCCTTATCCCTCAAACCTCAACCCCCACCCCTCTATCCTATACATTAAACCCTCAACCCTAATCCGTAAATCCATAATCTCTTAACCCTCAACCCTTAAATCATCAACCCTAAACCCTAATCCCTTAAACTCTCAACCCTTAAAACCTAAAACCTTAACCCTTAAACTCTAAACCCTTAAACTCTAATCCATTAACCCTCAACCCTAAACCCTATCTTGTAACCCTCAAACCTAAACCCTATCCCTAAACCCTACAACCTCAACCCTCATCCCTATACCCTATACCCTCACCCTCATGTACCCTAAACCCAAAGCCCTTACATACATACATACATACATACAAGCATAAATACATAAATACATAAATACATAAATACATACATACATACATACATACATACATACATACATACATACATACAAACATACATACATGTATAGACATACAAGCACACGTGCATACATACATACATACATACAAGCATACATTAATACATACATACATCCAGGCATACATACATACATACATGCATACATACGTACGTAGATATGTACATACATATAGGCATACATACATACATATATACAAACACACACACATACATACATACATACATACATACATACATATACATTTAAGCACACAAACATACATACACACATTAAAATATATATACAAACATACATACATCAAACATAAATTTAATAAACTTGCACAAAAATAATTTCAAGCAAGACATAACACGAGCGCATTATAATGCACTTGAGTGCCTTGCCAACCTCCAAAGATGTGTTTTTGTATATTCTACAAAATTTGACATAATCTCATTTGTGGCAACCATCAGGTTTGCACGTGTTTCAAGGTCAAGTAAATTGAACACTTGGTTAATGTTAGGCTCTCTCTTAACTATTTAACAATGCAATTTTTTTCACATTTTGACTATGTTAAGGCTTTCATCTTTAATTTCTTTTGTTTATGTGTCCATTTTTTGTCAAAAACCAATGTTTGGTATTTTTAACTTTATTTTTAACCATTCATTGAAATTTCAAATAAACTACATTTTTATAAACTAGACTCCATTCTACACATTAAAAAAAAGATTTTAGATTAGTTTTCAAAAATTATAGGAGTGCCACAACCAAATTTCTATTTTTTAGAATGCGTCCACTTTGAAAATTAGTAAAAAATCATATTCATTAAAAAATAATAAGAAAAATCAAGCATAAACTACATGATGTTAGCTAATTTCTCACTGAAGCAATTTTAAAAATACCAAAAAAAGTTAACCTTTTGAGGGAGCCACAATAGATGCAATGTTATGTTTTTTGACAAAAACACCACCAATTTCTATGGCTTCCTTTTTTGAACCCCTTAATCTCTACCATTTTTTTTTTAAATAGTAGTTTAGAAAGTAGACCCGGAGCACTACAATCCTCATTTTTGTTGCATCTAAAACTTTTTAGTGTAATTATCCTCAATTTCTCATCTAAAGTTAGTATTTTTTGATTTAAAAAAAAAATTAGCCACTTAAGACCCCTTTTTGGCCCCCCATCTTCCTGCACTTACCCCACCAGTCACCTTTATTGCTGCTAGTGGAACTCATCACCCCTTATGAATGTAATATAAACAATGGTGAGAATAAATATTATAAAATATTTTCCCAATACACCCTAAGTGCCTAGGGACACTTTCCAAGGATGTTGGACCATGCAATATGACATACGATTTACAAGGTAGATGACACCTTAATCTTAACATCCATATGCTTCTAAAAATTTGCATTAGAAACATCCCAAAAATCATGGTCAATCAATAGATCTTCCATCTTCAATTTCCACATCTCAAATTCCCTGTCTAATTTTTTTTCTACCTCAAATATCATTGATGTGATTTCCATCTTTATTTCCTATAATAAAGATCACAAAGTTCTCCTTTTGCACAAGATCCCAGTCATAGAATGATTAGCTCTAAAAATATCTATCTAAGAACTAAAACTTAAGGTGATCAGACTCTAATACTATTTGTAAGAAAGCAATGTATGCAAAAACAACTTCCTATGCTAATCTTGAAGGGGTGAGTTATACAAAAAATTTAAAACATGATCCAAACTTATTAGATAAAGTAGAGAAAGATAACATTAAATAGATAAAAAATTATACCATGACACAATGATTTACTTGGGGAAAACCCTTTTGAGAGAAAAATGCCACAGTTTAAAAATTCCACAATTTATTATCAAATATGAAAGAGGATTACAATACACTTATAATACAAGTCTTTACAGGAGTATTTCACAACAATAAACTTGGAATAATTTTAGTTACATTCCAATAGCACCTATGTACCTACAAATTCTCATATAAAACCAATTCCTCAAACTGAACCAATTTATAGACCAATAAACAAGTTGGGAAATAAAAATGGTTTTCAAAACTATGTCACTAAACCCCTAAAAGTTTGTGGCCAAATTTGATACAATTTTCAGTCCCACCCATGAAGATTCTTTATTACCCACTAATAATAATAAAAAAATAAATAACTTGTAACTCCTAGTTTGACACACTCAACATGGGCACCCAACTTGTCATAACTTCTTGTCTCAATGTAATTTGTCATTCTTAATTAACACCAAAATAATTCAATTATATGATATTATGAATATTAAATTAAAGACATAAATCAATCAACTATTTTCTATCATAGCACAATATGTCCAAAAATATAATTTATATTAATTTCTAAATGTCAAATTGTTAAGTTACATAGTTTGACTCAGGCTAACATCACCACTTAGTCAACTCAAGTTTACATCATGTGGTACAAAGTACAATAATCAAAAGATGGAATTCCATGTGATTCCTCTTCAACGCTCGCTGCATCTGGTGGACGAGAATATGGTTCAGGTGCTTTTCCACCCAACCATGAAGCTACGCTTCCTCGTAATTCTTCCTAACTTGAAGAATACCTGACCCTACAAGACATATTTAGAAAGAGAATATGATATGCAAGGCAGAATCTGGTGCGTGCCTAACAACTACATGCATTTCTATCTACATTTAGAACATGCAAGATCAATGTTAGGAAATGGCAGAGAGTCATAACATAAAATTAGTCCATTCAACATTATGGGCTACAAGATTGGCCAAGCACATGCTGCATATAGCAACTAGATGATAGATTTCAGAAAAGCAAAATCTACACCCTTTGTAATTCCATTTTCGGTACCCGTCGCAGAAGACGACTTTATACATACAAAAGAGTATATCTTTCTATTAAAATTTCCACTTGCATCATAAAATAAAATATGCAATAGTCTATCAAATCATACTTGTAATTTTAAATAAAACAAAGTATTTTTCAAGCACAATCTATATGAGTTTACTATGTAAACTGGAATCATCATAACACAATGCATAGTACTCTAAATCATATTTAATACTTCCAAAAGGTTATGCAACGAGCAATCAACCATTTATCTAGATCTCTATATAGATTCTCTTACACACATCTTGGTATTCATATAGTAACATTTTAATGCCTTTATTCCTTTCTTCCTAACAAATGAAATAAAGTATCCATTATTCAAGTAAAGCGAATAAGTTGATGAAAAAAGAAGGTATATCGCATGTATGTGTATATGCATAAATGGAAGATGTATGCATGTACACATATATGGCCTTCTATTAAAAAATTGAGTATGTGTATACGTTCTTTTGATTAAAAGAAAGATCCATACCACAAGTAGTTCTTATTGATTAGAAAGAAACATTAGCTTTCATCAGAAAACTCATTCATGCACAGTTTGAACTATAATAAATATAACAAGTTTCAATTGATAAATTGAAGATTATAATTTACAGAGCAGTCTCTAGACTTAACGTTCTGAGTTTAAATATCACAAGATCATTTTCATTCAAATAAATTGTAATCGACACCAAAATTTATATGAGTTAAGACAGAGTTTATACATTTCTATATTCAATATGGCTTTCTTTCAAAGAGTGATCATTCGGTGTTTAAATATATAACAAGGTTACTCTTAATTCGTTTTGTTCTATTCTTTAATAAGAACGTTCTATTCTATTATTTAATAAGAATGTTCTCTTCTATTCTTTAAATTGAACATTCTATAATTTTACTACCAAGTCATCATTCATTTCAAATGAAAGAACATCAAATGGTTATTTAAGTTGGTTAAGAGTCAAAATCATACATTTCAAGGCAATTTTGACAATGATAAAAGTATCATTCTGCACCTTAGAACGATATATATATCGTTCTATTTTAAAAACATAGTCTAGTTAAAGATAACTTATTCAGAACGATACATATCATTCAGATTTATTCATTCTTTTCAAGACATTACTATCTAAAGGATGATACAATTACTATCATTCAGTTTTAAACATCATTTAAAACCCTTTATTATCATTAAGAACAATATAAATGTTATTGTTATGAACGATAAGAATGCTATCATTTGGCCTTTGATATCATTCATACATTAGAATCTTTTAGAATGATATGGTAACTATCGTTCAACACTGCTTAAGGCAAGATACTGAGAATAGTGAAAGTGGAACACTCAACATTGCTAAAACATATTTATATTGAATGATGGTATGAAAATACATATGTATATATATATTTATATATCAAGTTTTATTTAGAATCATATGGAATGATGGATATTGTATTGTTCATCCTATTAAGGATTTTATTTAAAACAATCGTTAACATTTGTAAATAATGACATCACCAAATGATGGAACGATACAAATTGATCCATATCTATCAACATGTTAAATTATAAAGAACAAACGTTGAGATTAGAATGACGGAATTGTTCTTCTATGTGAAAATTCTATTGTAGTTACTGATTATTAATCTCCTATCTAATACATAGATTATTTGACTCTGGAAAATTAATTCTCAGCAAATATCGAAGAATAACACAACTGCAACTTCACCAATAAAAACTCACAAGAATAGAGAAGAAAACATTCACAATAATGAACACAATATTTTTGGACAAATTGTCCGTGGAAAACCCCGAAGGGAAAACCACTACTGCAGATGAGGAATTATATTAAACTTCAGCAAATTAAGGAATACAAAAACTGCTTGCCTCTTACTTGCAGAGCTCCGGCAATATTCTTCTCCGAAAATTCTTCCCTCAATTTCTCCTGCTGAAATTCCAGCTGCTATCCCCAACGCTATCACTGCGCCCTTGCTAACACTGCAAGACTATTTGCTCTCACTGCAAATTTACTACTTGCTAACACTGCAAGTCTTTCTCAAGTATCTCTACTTGCTATCACTGCAAGTCTACTTGTTGTTGTGTTCTCCAATTGCCCATTGATCCCCTTTTATACTTTTCTCATTGGAAAACCAATGGCCATGATTTAATCTCAATCAATGGCTAAGATTAAATAGACTCTAAAAACCCTAACTAACTGGATTCTAGAAGTCTCTAGGAGAATCAATTTATTTAATTACATAATTATCTAGACAACTCAGCCCTTTTCTGGAGGTTTTTAGAAAATAATTAAATAATTAAATGACACTTCTAGATAATGGAGACACCTGTCCAAGCTACATAAATTAACACTCCCTCTTAGCGAGGAAGGTGTTCTGCATGACACCCAGCTTATCTCTGAAGAAGATGAATTTTGCCTTCCCCAATGCCTTGGTCAAAATGTCTGCTACCTGCTGATCTGTAGGTATATACTGTAGCTGAACAATCCCGCTGTACACAATCTCTGATGAAATGATATCTGATGTCTATATGCTTAGACCTATCATGAAACACCAGATTCTCGATCAACTTGATGCAGCTTCGGTTGGCCATGGTGTATCACCCGTGAGTCTCAACCCTCGACCAAAACAAGACACCAGCAACTTTGAGAGAGCCATATGCGGCTTCACGTAGCCATGCATGCTAGCTGCTATGATACGCCTCTGCTTGAGGAACTCAAATACAGGACTTACGCTTCCTGTTTGTGCCAGAGACAACTCTGGCTAAAGCAACACCACTGAAGTGCTTTCACAATACGTTGTGCTTTGCACGCCCAATCTAACGTCCCGATTATAGCCCTATCAACCTGATACCATCACTTAGGGTATGTTGATTTCCGTACTTTCGGTTGTACCATTACAAATACCCATAACACATGCTTTGCGACGTCAATGCCTCTCTTGACCACCGTAGGCCGACTAAGGGGTTTCACATGAAGTTATATCTGGCCTGGTGTTGACCAAATACATGAGAGACCCAATCAACTATCTGTATAAGGTGGGGTCTACATCCTCCTCTCTGGATGTCTCTACCTTCTTCCAATTCGTGATCATAGGAGTAGACATGGCTCTGCAATCCTCCATCTCGAACCTCCTCAAGATTTCGATGCAGTATTTCCCTTGTCCAAGGAAAATCTCTCCATCTGTCTGCCATACCTCCATGCCTAGAAAGTAGTGCATAAGCCCCAAATCTTTCATCTCGAACTCTGCTGCAAGGTCCCTCTTGCTTTCCTCTATGAGCCCTAGTGAACCTGTTAAAAACAAGTCGTCCACATAAAGAACAAGAATGAGAACCTCACCCCCAACCACCAAGTAGTAGAGGTTAGCATCCACTTCACTCTTCACGAAGCCCATTCCCTGCAAGTATCTATCAATTCGCTCATACCACATACAGAGGGCACAGCGGTCAGTACAAGAAACTCTCTTCAATGCGCACCGTGGAGTTTATGTAACAGTGCCACAAGCCCTCTGGTTGTTGTTCTATATTTATACCTCCTCTTTCAATTCACCATTAAAGAAGCGTAGGTCTTGTCCATCGATGGATCGCCATCCATCACATTAACACCAAGAGATCACATTAGGTATAGAAATTATACACATTACTTGGGCAAATGTCTCCTCATGGTCAATTCCCTCGCCAGGGGAACCCCTTGACTACAAACCCTTGCCTTGTATTTCGATGCTACCATGCACTTACCGTGCTTGATCTTATAGATCTAGCGTGATCCAACCACTGCCCTATCTGTCGGTCTAGGCACAACCTCCCACACATCGTTCTGCACTATTGAGGTATACTCCTCAACCATTGCATCTTGCCACACTAACAGCGTGTGACCTCGATAATAGAGGCTCACTATCCTATGGCTGACTAACTAATGCCATATGGTCATCATGCACATTTGGTTGTCTCCATTTGTCTACCTACTCATCCTAGGAGCTCCCACAAACTCCACAGGTATTACTTTGTGACTGCTGGTTCTTGCTACAAACTCTAGAGGATGAAGTATCAACCTCCATATCACCCTGATGCATCTCTTGGATCTGCTGCATCTGCTGCTCCATACTCTGCGAATTCTCAGCACCTGAGCTTGTGCATGTACTAGTAACTGTACTCGAGTTTCGCTGTCCTTGATCTGGTTGAACGATCCTTGGAGCTTCCACTAACTGCTCACTCTGATCATCTGCTGGCAAATCTCTGGACCTCCTAAATGCCTTGTCCTCCATGAACTTGACATCATGCCTAACTATAGTCCTCTTGGTCCCTGGAATAAATATCCGATATGCCTTTAAGGTTTCACTGTACCCCACAAAGTACCCCTTCTCTGCAGTTTGATCTAACTTGGAACGTGTCGCACCTGGAATGTGACAATACGCCAAACTCCCAAATATCCTGAAGTGGCTGACATCTGGCTTCTTCCCTGAGAACGCCTCCTCTGGTGTCATCTTGCCCAATACCTTATGTGGAACCCTGTTTTGTATGTATACTACTATACTGCATGCCTCTACCCATAAGTAACATGGCATATCCTGGTCATACAACATAGCCCTTACTGCCTTCGATATAGACCAATTCTTCCTCTCAGCAACCCCATTTTTCCGTAGGTTGTAAGGAACAATCCACTCTCTCTTGATTCCTTCCCTGGTACAGAACTGCTAGAACTCTTTCCCTTTGTACTTTCCTCTGTTGTCTAACCGAAGAACCTTTATCTTCTTGCCTGTCCAGATTCTCCATAAGAGCTTTGAACTCTTGGAGCTGTTGAAAACCTCATCCTTGGTCTTCAAGAATTATATCCAGGGTCTTCCTAGAGAAATCATCAATAAAGTAACAAGTACTCATATCCTCTGAGAGACTTCGTCGACATTGGTCCACATATGTCTGAATGTACTAGATCAAGAACACCCTTGGATCTAGTGTCACTCCTTGGAAAAGTTGCTTTCGCAAACTTCCCTAACACACATCCCTTACATACATCATCGTACTCTGTGCTCACACCTAGAACACCTGTCACTGTCTCACGAAGCAATTTAAGTGCTCCATGATGTATATGGCCCATCCTCTATGCCATAGCTCTCCTTGATCTCTAGAATTACTGCTGCTCATGGGTGCCTTATGAGTATCAAACTGCAAACTGTAAAGCCGACCGCTCCTAACTCCGAATAGCTATGGGTGATTTCCAATCCTTGTGCTTAATTAACACACTTGCCCCTCTAAAGAGTACATTGTAACCTTTATCCTGAAGGACAGATATGGAAATCAAATTCATACCTAAGCCTGGCACATGCAACACATCATGAATGGGAATCCGCTTACCATTCTCCCTCTGAAATAGAACAGTCCCTTTCCCAACTGGATTGAGCTTGGACATGTTCCCCATAGAAATCTGCATTCTGATGTCCTCCTCCTTATAGCTGGAGAAGTACTCTCTAACTCCTGTCATATGAAATGACGCCCCACTATCTATATACCAAACACCCTGTGAGGTTGAGCTAGCCATACAAGCTATGAGAGCGAACTCATCCTCCATTCTACTAGAGAGCTCATCTGCACTTGCTGAAGCTGCTGTCTGCTTCTTGCCTTTCTTCCTTTGCGGGCAATCGCTGACATAGTGGCCAAACTCGTGACAGCCATAGCACTTGACTTTAGATAAGTCCTTCTTCTTCTTCTCACCTTGTGGATTTGATCCTTTACTAGACCCCTTCTTTGCTTTCCCTTTTCCTGCAAGGGCAACGTTCTCCTGTTCCGCCTCACTTTGCTGACTCTTGCTACTGGTCCTACTGACAAGACTTAGTCTAAGCTCCTCCTGAGTGAAGTCACTCCAAAGTCGATCCCAACTTGGCAAGGTGTCTCGTCCATTAATAACTTGAACAAAGACATCCCACTGCTTAGTAAACCCATTTAGGGCTATCCGCACTAGCTCGTCATCACCTAGATTATCTCCAACAGCAGCCAACTCATCCTTGACAAGTCTGAGTCTGGTGAGGTAACTTGTCACGTCCTCTCCCTTGTTCATCCGAGTAGTCCTCAACTTTTCTCTGAGAATCAGCTTCCGGTTAGTGGTAGCATTCTGGTACAGATTCAGAATGGCATCCCACATCTTCTTCGCTGTATCTAACTCTGCGACATGTGGAACAATATGATCCTTGACACCATCAAGAATCATCCTCCTCGCCTTGGCATCTTCCTTCTTATATGCTAAGAGCTGTGCTGGATCTGTAGGTACAGGTACAACACTGGTCACATATTCCTTGATCCCATTCTCTTCCAGCAACAAAGAAATTCTGGCTTTCCAGACACCAAAATTTGAGGCTCCATCCAATCTGTCCTGATCTCTTAAACCTGCTGAGGCCATCTCAAAAGATAAAAGAAAACAAATAATAATAATTCTGAAGAGGCAGGATCTTTCCTTCCTTTGTTAAGCCTTATCTGCCCTCAGATCAGCTCTGATACCATGTGAAAATTCTATTGCAGTTACTGATTATTAATCTCCTATCTAATACATAGATTATTTGACTCTGGAAAATTAATTCTCAGCAAATATCGAAGAATAACACAACTGCAACTTCACCAATAAAAACTCACAAGAATAGAGAAGAAAACATTCACAATAATGAACACAATATTTTTGGACAAATTGTCCGTGGAAAAACCCCGAAGGGAAAACCACTACTGCAGATGAGGAATTATATTAAACTTCAACAAATTAAGGAATACAAAACTGCTTGCCTCTTACGAGAGCTCAGGCAATATTCTTCTCCGGAAATTCTTCCCTCAATTTCTCCTGCTGAAATTCCACAGCTGCTATCCCCAACGCTATCACTGCGCCCTTGCTAACACTGCAAGACTATTTGCTCTCACTGCAATTTACTACTTGCTAACACTGCAAGTCTTTCTCAAGTATCTCTACTTGCTATCACTGCAAGTCTACTTGTTGTTGTTTTCTCCAATTGCCCATTGATCCCCTTTTATACTTTTCTCATTGGAAAACCAATGGCCATGATTTAATCTCAATCAATGGCTAAGATTAAATAGACTCTAAAAACCCTAACTAACTGGATTCTAGAAGTCTCTAGGAGAATCAATTTATTTAATTACATAATTATCTAGACAACTCAGCCCTTTTCTGGAGGTTTCTAGAAAATAATTAAATAATTAAATGACACTTCTAGACAATGGAGACACCTGTCCAAGCTACATAAATTAACATTCTATGAGAGCTAAGGTTTAATGAAAATAAGCAATTTTTAGGAATGATAAGTATGGAAACTAATTGTCGAAAGAACAGTGGATAGGCTTGAAACTGCTAAGCTTCCATATGGATCAAATGTAAGAAGTGTCTTATCAATAACTAGTTTTGGGATTAAGATATTGATTAATTACAAAGGAAAGCTTGCAAGGTAACACACATGGATTACCTCCATAGGACGCGACTCAACTAGAAATTATATCAGTGGTACAGTTCATGGTTCTAACCTATAATACTCTCTAATGTATTTAATCTTGGGTGAATTAGAGACAGTTGTGGGAGTATCGGCCTGGGTTTATTACACAAAGGGGCTCAATGGTTTCAACCCGAGCATTCTATAGTGACCATATTAGTCGACCAATCACCCCAACATGGTATGAACTGTGGGTTCTATACATGCAATCACAAAAAAAGTACATGCAACCCAAAGATGTTTACATATTGAGAAATAAATAAAAATGGCTCAATAGTATCAACTTATGTAATGAGAAAAAGGTGTCTGAGATTTAGGAAGAGAAGCACGATTACATCAACCATGGGTTGATGCCAAAATGGTAGACACATTGACAATCATATGTAGAGACCCATTCATAGGAATACAAAAATGAAATAGTTTCCAATCTAGAACTATGAATATCAATGGAAAAACCAACGCATTTCGGTGAAGTAGGGAAGGCAACTATGCATATAAGGAAACTTTCCAAAAGTAACCAATCCTACCTTTGTTTTTTCTCACAATCAGCTGAGAAATTTGTGAGATCCTCAATTTTCCTTTTTCTTTTTTCCCTCCCAAGTCGACCTCCTTTTTCTTGATTTTTGGACAAAATTCTCTCTTTTTTTCTTTCGTGCTATCTCCCCTTCTACTTTTGCATGATTTTATCCTTTTCTTAAATCTATGTTTTCCCTAAAATTGGAAGGCTCCATTATGTTAGCCACCCCCCACCTCTTGCAATAAGATTCTCTCCTCTTTTTATGGGTTACATGGGCAACCCTCTATCTGCTCAAATCCGTCTGTGTGCAATGTTTTTACCCCATCTAGAATGCAAGAAATAAACTCAAGCAAGAGATAAATAACCAAAGACAACACTCAATATTGGGCTAAAGATGAAACTCAAACTTAAAAATGAAAATAAAATCAATTTTACCTTGTTTGAGCTTGATGAATTTGTTTACCCTTTTTGATGGCTTGATATGTGTGCTCTATATTGATTTTAGAAGCATAACGACTTGTTGTAGCTTGATTTTATCACAAAGTGGATGCAAGATGGCCATGGTTGCAAGGATTTGGCTATGGAGATTGAAATGTTGGGATGAATGTGATAGATTGTGGTTGGAATGGTTGAATGCTTGAGAATGCAAAAATGGCCAAGTGTTAGCCATTTAGCAAGGGAGATTGAAATGGATGGTGGAGATTGAAATGGGGAATAAGATCAAGGGTTGAGATCAAAGATTGACCAAAGGAATTAAAAATTCCTTTTTTTGTACATGGAAAGGATAAAAGGAATTTTATATTCCTTGGGAAAGAGAAAAGGAATTTAATATTAAATTGGGGGATGAGAGGAGTTAAAAATTCCTCAAAAGGACCTTGGGAAGACAAAAATGAATTAAAAATTCTTTGGGGGATTGGGAGAGTTGACCAATGGGTTGATTAGGCTAGTTGATGAAGGATTAGAGGAAGTTTAGGTGGATAATGAGGATTAGGAACCAACTTGCAAAAGTTGGAGGATGTGACACATCCTAATCATGGATTAGGAATGTGCAAATCCCCAATGATGGGATTAAGAGGTGGATTAGGATTAAGTGTAGATTATGGGGGATGGAAGTTAAATAAATAAATGGATTATTTCTTTAATTCCTTGGAGGAAAGGAATAAAGGGTAAAGTATTTAATTATTAAACTAAATACCTTAGGGATTTAGAGGACTTTAGGGGTATTAATTAAATAATAGAAATATTACTTAATTAATGTAGATAAAATGATATTTAGATGAAAAAGGATAAATTTGACCAAATGTAAGTGGCCAAATTTAGGTGTCTACACCATCTTTTTTTAATTTTTAAATTGAAAATAAATAGAACATTTATTATTTGCATTTGGTGATTTCTCAAACATTTTTTATTGGATTAATAAATTTCAAACAACAAATAAATCTTTCCTCATTTCTTCTTATTATTTATTTCTTTTACAAGAAATCCGCTCTCAAATTATTTTTAAAAGGATTTAACTCAAATCATTCTCCTAAGGACTCATGAGAAAATAAATATAATGTATTCCAAACATTACCACTTTCTTTTCTTTTGAAATGTAAACATCAAATAATCAAGGTAAAGAAAATGATCTATAAATTTGTTTTTCCAGAAGCTTACATATTTAGTCATCAACACATTTCACATGAAAATGATATTAGACCAAATTGTAAAAATTCAAATTCCAATGTTATGATTTTTTAGTGGTGTGTGCACGTTCCATATTCCAACAAGCTTACTGATCGTCATCTAGCTAAATACTCCTACCTCAACCATGTTCTCATTCTTCAACTTGTTCTTGCACTTACACACACTTGCACTTGCAAATTTTTCATTAGTAACATTCAATTGATGCTTAAAATGAAATGATTCATTAAATCATAAATTTTATGTATGTACCATATTTCAAATGTCATTGAAATCTTAAATTCCATCACAAATCAAAACTTGACAAATTTCATTTTCTAATTATTTCAATTAACTTAACATTATTAAATGTAAGCAAAATATGAGATGTGACATCCTTCCCCACTAGAAAGAGACACCATCTTGATGTCCTATCAGACAAAACTGAATCATATATGTCTATTTCAACATCCAATCATATTGTATTCAAGCCAAAATAACATAACATGCAAATTCCAAAAATGCTAGAGCAATAGTATCTCAATGAAACATTAATAGTCTATCTATAAATCAAATGAGGAAAAGAGTGTTCTATCTCCTTTGCATCCTCCCACATAGCACTGTCCTTAGAATATTGGTCCCATTGGACCTTATATTGAACAATGTCTCTATTTTTCAACTTGACATTGTGTCTATCTGGAATTCTAATGGGCTTCACTAGCACCACTCCTAGACCCTGCACTTGCAAAGAATGCCAATCAAGCATGTGAGCTACATTTGGATGGTATGGATTAAGCAAAGAAACATGAAATACATTATGGAGTCGAGCTAGAGAAAGTGGGAGAGAAATTCGATACGCAACCAGGTTAACCACTTATGGCACATCGAAGGGACCCACATATCTAGAAGCCAACTTGGAAGATTTTCCAAAAGTAATAGAGCTCTTATGTGGCTTGACTCTCAGAAAGAATTTATCCCCCTCTGCAAATTGTCTAAAAGTTCTATTCTTGTCGACATAGCTTTTTTGTCTATTTGTTTCTTCCTTTAGTCTACCCTTAATGAGTTTCATTTTCTCTTCCATCTCCTTAAGCATTTCAAGACCCACTATAATCTTGTCTTTTAATCTATCCCAGCTAATGGGTGTACCACACTTTCACCCATAAAGAGGCTTGAAAGGTGCCATACCTAAGGACGCATGAAAAGAGTTATTATATGCAAATTATAATAGGGGTAGATACTCTTCCCATTTGTACTGTTGGTCCATACAATACATTTAGAGGATATTCTCTACTACTTGATTGAATCTCTCCGTTTGACCGTCGATTTGAGGATGATATGTTGAACTAAAATTCAACTTAGTTCCCAAATCTACATTCAAGGTTGTCCAAAATTTGGATATCATCTGAGTATCTGTATCAGGTATGATAGTCTCAGGCACTCCATGCAAATGGAAGATCTCTTGGACAAATTTATTGGCCAAGGTCAATGACCCATCCTTAAGGTTCCCTGGAATGAAATGTGCCACCTTAGTCAATTTATTGACTATTACCAAGATGACATTATGCTTGTTTTTATTGAAGGGAAACCCCTGTATAAAGTCCATGATGATCACCTACCACTTGAAATCAGGTATGTCATGAGGATAGAGAGGCCCTACTAGATGCACATATTCATCTAGGTGGAACTTTAAATTTTTTCCATGTTCTAATGATTCGAAAGTGTTTTTCCTTTGGTTATCTTGGTCTATCAAGGGTTAGGGTTTAGGGTTTTATATGGGGAGTTGTTTTACTTAGAGGATTTTCTCCTATTTCTAAACCCTTAGCCTTTCAGTCTATTCCTTTGTTGACCTACTGTGGTTGGTTCCCGGTCATGTGAGAAACAAATTGAGTCATTGAAGTTCATGCTCGGTGACCGACCCCTTGTGGTTAGGGTTGCTCATCGCTAAAATTCTCCACATATGCCTTGGTCTGAGAAATTCTTTTATTTTATGAGGTTGGAAATTCAACCTTGCTTGGCCTTTACATCATTTGCAAAATTTTTTTTAAGTCCTTTTATGGCCTTATCTTACGTTGTCCTAGGAGGCCCCCTTGTTAAAACAACATATGAGCATGTGCATCATTGGTTCGCTTAAGTTCCCATTCATCGCCTTTCATATCACTCATCACAGATTGTCTTTAGATCACTGGCCTCAAATTAGTGATGCATGATGAATGTTTTTCCTTTGTATCGCTCATTGCGGATAGAGTTTTTACCTTGAGTTTCAAAGTAGTGATGAACGATGTAAGCAATATCCTTTGTATTGTTAATCTTTCTCACAATCGGTAATTGCTCATAAGTTCTTAGTTATGAATCAATGATGCGCAATGAGATCCTTTGTTCAAATGTTCCATCGTTGATATGAAATATTGCTAAGGGTGATGCATTAACAGCCCTTGATCTTGTCATATGGACATGTGGTATGCTCTTGACCTTCACTAGGAATTCTTCATCGCTAATATATTTTGATTGTTGTGAAATGAATCAGTGATGGGCGATGGAACTGTTGTGCCTTGCACCCATCGCCCTGCCTAAAGCCATCACAGTTTCAAATGAAGGTTCAAATCATGTATCAACGATGAGCAATGAAATATTCCCCTCATCGTCTAGTCTTAATGCATCACAGATTCACTTGAAGGATCATGAACCAAAGTGGCGATGCACAATGGATGTTAGATAAGAGGTGACTAAGGTAAATAAGAGGCAAAGTGGCAACATCTTGAGGATATCGCTTGAAACAAAATCATGGTGAGAGGGTTGGGGATCATCATTGATCATCTTTTAAATCAAGATGATCAACAACTATGATTCAAAATCGAGGTGGCTGGTTGTTAGCTCACTCACACGAGCTCTCTTTGAAAATTAATGGTGGACACACCTCAAGAATTCACCATAAAGATGGTTGTCAACCAATTTTCTTTCACAATTACAATCGTTGAGAGCTGAGGAATTGGTCTAGAGCCAGAGGAGAAGGCGTGAGGAGCTAAGGAAAGCTGTGTCATGCCCACAATTTTACACTAAGAAAACCTAAGTGTCATGTCCACAATTTTACACTAAGAAAACCTAATATTTAAAAAAAAAAAAAAAAAACACATTAACTTCGTATATAACTTAGTGTATGTTCTAAATGTCATTACAAAATTGCCTTGCATGGAGAACATGGTTGGAGCTATATTTGATATGATACCATAGCTATTCCTTCACAAGGATATATATATATATATATTAACCACTAATCTCAATGATAATATTATTATCAAACCTAAACATTAGCATATTATTATTATTATTATTATTATTATTCCACCAACCCATCAATAATAATATTTTTTTTACTTAACCAGATAATAATAGTATTCTCTTTACTTAATCACAATTCATCAATTAATATTATTATTATTATTATTGGATTCTCACTTAAACATTGATAAGACTGTTATTATGTAATCACCAACTCAACAATAATCCATTTATTTATTGACAACGCAATATTAGAAGCAATATCGTGTTGATGATTAATTGCTAATAAATTTAGGAACCTTATTGTTATTTAAAAAAAAAATGATGATCTTGAATGGATATTAGTGGTAATATTTAATGGAACTTAAATGCTCAAAAATAATAATTATATTTACTCCCAAGTTACATTATTAATATCACTTTCATTTAACCAAATAATTACTATTATTAAATCTAGCTTCAATATGATATTATTAAATTTTAGACTTATAATATTATTATTAACCTTAAATTGAGTAATATATTATTATTAAAACTCATATGAATATCACTTCTCTCCCTTTTTTTTTTAAATAATAATATTTTATCAATGATAATTATTTAACCAAAATCGTGACATTCATTAGTTCTACATTAATGATAATAATGATATTATCAATCTATTTATAAATAATAATACTAAATTATTATTATTATTATTTTTGATCGGTGAACGCTTTTGATTGGAGCTTTGAACCAGTGAGGCCACAATTGGTGGGGGACCTCATCCCCATGTTTGTCTGGTGTTCATACCAGTCCATTTCTATTTTCTCCATCTCTGTCTCTTTGTCCTCCCCGTTCACTTCTACCAGCATACCTTCCGCCTGCCCGCCGGCTCAGCCTCAACCTTCCTCCAGCACACATACACCCTTATCTCTGCTGCCGGGTGATCAACCATCAGTCATAGGTCCCACCACATATCCTTGGCCTACCTTCTCCACACACAGCCTTCCATACTAGCGTTCACAGTGAGACTTGAACACATGACCACCGTTTCCACACGGTGTTGCAACTGTCGTTGCACTACAGGGTGAACCCAAATACTATTATTTTATTGCTAATTAATCCTTAACAAAATATTATAACAGCCTCACCAAAATTGATGTAATTAATTTGAAATATAAGAAGCATAATAACAATTGTTTAACCTGCATAGTTAACGGTTTTTAATATTTATTTAATAATTAATCATTTGGTTAATTACATTACATACTTATTGATATATACTACTTCTAGTAAATTTATTAACCCAACCAAACTATTGTCATATCCAACATACTTCTACTAAATTTATTAACCTAGCCAAATTGTTGTCATATCCAGCATAATAATCTATAGCCATTAATGTTCTTAATTGATGCAAGGCACCATTGCCCATATGGTGTTGAACTTAAAATATATATTATATATAAATAGCTTAACTCCTCTACTCCACTCTTTAAGAGCCATTAGATCTCTTTTTAAAATCAACGGTGATGATCTCTCCTTGTTTAAGATTTAGGTTTGTAGAAAATATAGTAGAAGGTAAAAAAAAAAAAAAAAACCATTTAGTGCCGCATCCACAAATTTGGTCCCATTCCTATGCCAAGCCTCGCCATGGTTTGGATAGCATGGTATTATAGTCATAGAGTTGCTAGGCTACCAGGGAAGTCATCCATTTTCCCAAACTCTGCTCTACTAAGAATATTTTATTTACATTTTCCTGCAATAATTTTAAATGTTCATAGTTTACTCTGATTTTCTTTCATTCTCTTTTTATTTTATTTTTAATTTTAGTTGAATACTATGTTCTCTGAGAAACTATACTCACACTGGTTTCGTATTTTATTCATTTTGTGCAAGATTCACTCAGATCCAAATATATGTTTGCACAGGTATTTCCTTACAGGATATGCATGTATTTGAACAATACTCAATTTTGCCACTTTTTGTATTCCATAATTCATCATAAAAATATATAGTTACTATCCTGTATATATATTTCCTCTATTTTTATTTATTTAAAATCTACAAGAACTGATTTCATTTTACTATTTAACAGTTATGTGTAATAATTTAAATGCAGATTAAAAGATAGTTCCCCACCATTGTATTTTTTTTTTACAGACCTGTGTAAATATTTTATTTGTTTATTTTCTTTTAGTTACACAACTACATATTTTTTTGCTATGAATTTCCTAACATTTGAGTTTGATTATGGTAGAAAATAGACTCATTTTTATTTCCATTCAATGCTGTTGCATTTAATTTGTAGCAAATATTATTATTTTAGATTTTTCCTATTGATAAAACATCCAAAAAAAAAAAGAATAATACAAATCTCCTTTTTATTATATTTTTATTTTGATAAAAATATGGAAAGAAAATTTGAGAGTAGGGGCAGGCGCAACTCCCACATGGAAGTTTCCTCCCTTTAGAGAAGGGGCATGGCTGTACAGGCCGACCTCCTCTTTTTTTTATATCTCTATTTATTATTTTCCTTATTAAACTTTAAAACATAAACAATTAATATATTAAATTTATAAAGTATTAAAATTTCAATTTTCTATTTCGAATAGAAAATATATAATTTATTATATGTATACGTATATTATATTTTATATGAGGAAATAATTTCTTTCAATTAGAAAAATGATTGCATTTGAGGTATCACATTTATCACTTATATATATATATGTGTGTGTGTGTGTATGTATAAGAGTAACTAATTGGAAAATAACTATTGCATTAATTAAATATTATGTTGAAGATATAAATATACATTTAAAACAAAGAAAACAAGGATTAACTAGTTTAATCTTTTGTTTTTTTTATTTAGTTAAAATATCATGAGATCTTTTAAAAAAAAAATCTCAACATCTCTTTTGAACAATCCACCAGCTTAAATACCATAATGGTTACAACATTAGAGTTAAACAACAAATGAATTAAAAGATGAGCTATTTCCTAAAACTCTTTTACTCTAAATGAACATCTACACACAAGCATATTTATCTCACAATCTTTTCCCTTTTCAAAAATCTAACTATAAGGATAAGATACTTTTCCAATTATAATCTAGCTTTTCATTACATAATACCCGAATTCTACTTATATTTTAATATTAGATTCTTTCATTGATAACAAAAACACTAACTATATTTCTTATCCAACACTTGCAATTGCACATATGAAACCATTTTTGTTAACATAAACCTATCACATCCTTCCCTTTTACAACAAAATATTAGTCTTCAAATTACAAATAATATTTGAGAATACAATGATTAACACACACAAATGATTAAAGCTTGCTCTCCACCCTACCTAAATGGCGTTATGAAGCCTCATGAGCTTTAGCCATACCTTCGAGCAAGAACATTCATTTAGACCCATGATGAAGGGGTCTCCACATACACCTCAAGAGATTTTAAAATATTATACAACACAATCACTCCTATCAACATATGCATTCTACTTCAAGGAATAAACTCCCATATCCTATTTTCTTACTCAAACACAAGTAAATACATAAACGATATCACACAATGAAATAACCAATCATTTGCAAGGAGAAGAAGACTTATCTTTCTACATTGTTTGGGGGATGAGTCTTCTTTCCTCCAACGTGAGACCAAACTTGAATCCTTCGACTCCAATATGCAAGAGTTTCTTCATCTCCTTCATTTTTCCTCCCTCCTTCTTAATCCTTAACCAAAAATTCTCCAAAAGGAAAAGTGGGTAACAACCTTTCTCTCTTCACGAAGGAGATATAAAATAAATTCAACTTGAATCTCTTTGAATGAGGGAGTGACACTTGTCACTCTTTCATTCAATCTTCAAGCACAATCTCCCACAAGTGCTCACACATGTGTGAAAAAATTTGGGGAGGTGGGAAGAGAAGGAGTGTAATCTACTCCATCTCAAAAGTCTCCATTTTTATTAAGAGGGGGATGGAGTACTTTCACTCTCCCTCTCATGTCACATCTCAAAATTGGGTGTGAAAACCAAAACATTTTCCTTTCTCCCAAATTTGTCACTTTTCAAAAAAGATAATAAATGAGGGTCATATCTTAGATATGGTCAAAGATATGGCTATAATTGAGCCCCCAACCCCTATATATACCTATCTTAGGACCTTAAAAAACATGTGACTACTTAAAAATAGACTTTTAAACCCCTTTTAAAACTACCATAAAGAATGCATTTGAATTTCAACACCAATTGAGGGTTTACAAACCCCTAATTTCTTAGTCACACTCTTAACTACCCTCATAGAATATCTTAACACATAACCCCAACCTTAAGCCCTAAAACACAAACACTCCAACATTAAATACTAACTCCCCTTTCATTTTTTTTATTACAAGGGTTCTTTACTTAGGTCTATATGGTCCTCTCTTTATCCTTGACATAATTCTTATACCTGCACATTAACTCACACCATTTATATCTAGCTAAGAACCTATCTTAAATCAATTAAATACTACAATTAGAAAGAATCATTCATCTCTCCACTTAATTTACTTTTATTTAATTTATTCATAATTGTTGACTATAACTCAATTAAATATAGAATATGTTTTACTCACTTCTACCACGTGCTTGTGGTCTTACCATACTTAATTGATGTTTCATCCATGCATATCGGTTTGTAGTCAACCAACCTTTGTGTTCCATCATATATAAGCCATAAATATTTTGGTCACACTCACTACCAGTATCCACCTTAGGAGACATAAAACTCATTAGTATTTTCCAAGTAAGATCTAACTCCAATATCCCTCCTAGCTTCGTATTAAATCAACTAGTTCATTGCAATTTTATTTGTAAATCATAATCATCCCCCCCATAACACATTAACCCTAGTTAGACTAGATGTTCATTTTTCAATTTACATATCGCTAAATAAATCATCATAATTCTATAAGATGAAAATTTAAGAAGTTAGAGATTCAAAGTATAATTATTTAACCTAGATAGCAATCCTTACTTATAAAACACAATATATGATACAAGGGTCAATTATTCCCCTTCTTGAAACAATTCAAAATCCAACAATTCTATTTTGTTATATAAACATGTTCTCGTTTTGATGTATTAGAGAGTCCAAATAGGTTTGCTAATATAATACATTAATAATAATACACTTCATTCATCATCTTTGATGCGATTCACTGGTAATCAATAGAATACACATAGTAAATTAGGGTTGTATTAGTTGCATACAAGGTGGGGCCTTACAAGCTGTTGCAGAGGGATCAAAGACCTTTTTCCTAGGTAAGCAGATATCCATTTTCTTCCGCATAAATTATGCATAGGCTGGTTGGTTTAGTGAATTGTTAAGCAATTTGTAAGCTTTGAATGCTTGGGGCTAGCGAGGGTTTAATTGTTTGTAGATCCCACTTGGGTTGGTTGGAATTGTGTGTGGTATGGGGGGTTTTTGTTCTACAAATTTGTCTTTGAGTGCATAAACCTGTGAGTTTCTGCTGTAATTGAAAGTCCACAAACCCCAGTCCTATTATTTTGTGAGAATGAGTAAGCCCGGTGAGTCAAGCATTAGGCCAGAGAGGAAACCTAAGCATAAAGGTGTCAAGAGGCATAAAACCCAAGATGACACACCCATAATTAAGCCAAACATGCCTAAGAATTCTGCAAAGCTAGAGACAATGAAGAAAGATTTTTCCACTTTCATGGGTGATGAAGCTAAGAATACTTACAACCTAAGAAGTAGGGTTGTTTGCGACCAGGGTGAGCCTAGTGGTGTGTTCCTGAAAGAACAAAGTGCAAAGAAAGAGGAAACTTTGTCAAGGGAATTGACCAAGTCTCAAGAGAAAAAGAAGAAAGATAAGGACCACAAGGCTTACAATTCTTATATGGAGGAACCTAATGTTGCCATGGAAGATGAGGCAAAAGATGAACTAGAGTATGCCTAGTATCTTCTTACACTTGCAAGTCTAGAAGACTCTGATGATGGTGAGACAAATTCTCTAGTTTCAACAGAACCATGAAGGGAACATGCATACTTTGATTCTGAAGATGATGAAGAGGATGAACCATTGCAAAAATGGAGTCCTGGTTTGGAGTTTGTCTTATGTGCTGATGTGGAGAACCTTTTTGGCCAACGTGGATGAGAGTTTTTGATGCTACTTCAACAATGAAATTTCCTTTTGTAAGGTGGGTAAATCTTCTTCAGTAAATGAAAATGGTTTTTGTCTTATGCATTTTCCCCCTTTCTACAATATTGCAAATGTAACCGTCCAAGGAGTTTTGAAATTGAAATGCAAATGTAAATCAAATCTAAAATGTGACTAAAATTGTAATTTGGCCCGAAGCTTGTTGCTCCCATGTTTCTATAAATAGGAATTCAAGGCCAATTACATGAGAGGTTCCAGTGGTCTCTAGTTGAAGAAAATACTAAGCTCATGTAAGAGCAATTTTGTAAGTTAAGCACAGATGAATAGAATAGTACAAAGTCTAGGGTGTACATTCTAGTTTGTAATAGGCTTAATAGTTTTATAGTAGCAACAACATATGAATGAAAGCTACAAATTCTAGAACAAATTCTCTCCTATGTATCTTGTTTCTCAAAATATGAATAGAATGATCAAATATCTTTTTATTTGTTTTCAATCGCTCTAGTTGAATGTATGGTTTTATTTATGCTTTAGTTATTTGAACTAATTAAATGCTTTAGTGAAATCATAGGTTTGTGAGATGAAATCCAAGGATTGCTAAGTAGTTTTTGTTTATGATATTATGAGTTGTGTATTGCAAAGCATTATATCAATAACTCATAAATGTTGAGTTCAATTTCTAATGTATTACATTTTGTTACAAATATGACTCTGTTACCCATGGATAAAATATCGGTCTATGAATTTGGTTATCCTAGAAGTAAATGAGCTGGTCTGTACCTAACCAATCTAACACCAATCTTAATGAAAATCACTTACACTTTTAATTACAGTCAAGTATTACGAGGTACCACTCATTCCTTGCTTTAGGTAATAATTTGTTAAAGGGTTAGCCAAATCCTTGAAGGATTTTATCTAATTAGCAACTTATAGGAATGCATCTATTTGTCATAATGTTCATGATAAAATGACACCAAAATATCATTTAAACATTGTCAGGATTACCCTCTTGGGTTTCATAGAGCCCGAAGAGTAGAAGTAAAGGCTTATCAATCCTTTACTTGTTTGTTGGTCAATCCTTGCCTTTGCTAATTATTGAATTATGGAAAATTCATAGGAATCTGGTGAGATCAAGTTTGGTTCTTAAAAAAACAACCAACACAACCTTGACTTGTTGACATTCCAAGCATTTGGATACATATTTAACTATATCCTTCCTGAGTTTAGGCCAAAAATACAAAGATTTCAACTCTGTGATCATTTTGACAACTCTGGGGTGTCTTGAATAAGGTTCACTGTGGATTTCCTCTAATACCAACTTCTTGAGATCTCCAAAATCTGGAATATACATCCTCCTTTGATATCTTAGGATTCCATCTAATTCAATCTCATACCCATCAAATTGATGGCCTGAGGGATTCTCTTTTAGAGCTTTCTTTACCCTTTCATAGTGCTCATCCCCTTGCAAGTGTTGCATCTCTTGTCACCTTAGGTTGGATCTTGTCAAGGTTATAGCTTCTAGATGTCTTCTTCTACTAAGGGCATTTGATACTCTATTCTCTTTTCCTTTAATGTACTCAATTCCAAAGTCATACTCATTAGGCAATTCCAATCACCTTCTTTGACATGCATTGAGATTTGGTTGGGTGAAGATATATCTCAATACCAGATGATCCATTTTAAGCTCAAATGACTTCCCCAATAGGTAATTCATCCACATATGCAAGGAATACACTATTGAAACCAATTCCAAATCATGTGGTGCATAATTCATTTCATGTTGTTTCAACTTCCTTGATTTATGCGCCACCAATTTTCCATCTTGCATTAATATAACTCCCACACCATCTTCTGAAGCATCTATGATCATTGTGAATTGACCATTGGGATCAGGTATAGTCAGCACTAGGGTTTTCATGAGCTTCTCCTTTAGAAGTTGAAAATATTTCTCACACTTTTTTGTCCATTAATTTTTTTTCCCTTTCCTTTGGAGTGAGGTGATTGGGGATACAATTTGAGAGAATCCTTGTGCATACTTCTTGTGGTATCCCTCAAGACCCATGAAGCTTCAGACTTCTATCACACTGTGAGGTGTTGGCCATTCAACAATTACATTTATCTTTTAGGGATCCACAAAGACTCCCTCCGATGATATGAAATGACCTAGGTAATGCACCCTATCTTGATAAAATGAGAACTTGGATAAATTTCCAAAAAGATTCTTCTCTCTTAAACATTGTAAGACTATCCTCAAATTCCTATCATGCTCCTCAATGGATTTAGAATAAATCAGGATGTCATCAATGAAGATCAATACAAAATCATCCAGACAATCCTTGAATACACTGTTCATGAGGTTCATAAAAGTTGCTGGTGCATTGGTCAAACCAAAAGGTACTATCGTGAACTCATAGTGCCCATACCGAGTTAAAAAATAAGTCTTAGGGATATCCTCTTCTTTTATTTTCAATTGGTGATAACTGAATCTAAGATCTATTTTAGAGAACATTGTTTCTCCCTTCATCTGATCAAATAGCTCATCAACCTTCGGGAGAGGATATCTATTCTTCATGGTCACCTTGTTAAACATCTGATAGTCGATACACAAACACAAGGTTCCATCCTTCTTCTTAACAAAGATAATTGGCACACCCCAAGGAGACACACTAGGTTGAATAAGACCCTTGCTCAATAGTTCCTGCAACAAGGCCTTCAATTCAAATAACTCGGTGGTAGTCATCCTGTATGGGCCTTAGGCTGAGGTTCAACTCCTAGTACTAGATCAATAGAGAAATCAAATTCTGGCTTAGGAGATAGCTCTGTGAGTTCTTCAGGAAACACATATTGGAACTCCTTGAGAATAGAGTAATCATCCAAATAAGGTTTCATATTTTCAAGTTCACTAACATGTACAACATATATGGTATACCCCTTCCTTTGAGCCCTCTTGAGTTTCATGGTTGAGATCTTCCTAAACTTTAGTGGTCTCTATAACCCATGAGTCTTAACTAGGTTGTCCAAACAACTAACAGTTTTTTCCTCACAGTTCACAATGGAATTATTTTTTCTGTTAGCCAATTAATTCCTAAGATCACATCATAAGATCCTAGGGGTGCCACATAAAGATCAACTCAAGTCTAGAAACTAGAAAGTTTTAACTCACTACAATAGAGACATGAATCCACCCCCTGCTCTACTCGATTTCCATATTGGACCATCCAAGAATTGACCACGTGTCCCAGGTTTGATGGGTAATTTAGAAATAATCCTTGGGTCTACAAAACATTCAATGGCTCCAGTGTCAACTAAAATAGAAATAGATTCACCATAGAGCTTACCCAACAACTAAATTGGTGAAACTTGAAACTTAGCTTGTCTATTGACCACTGTTGTATGGATCTAATGTTGATTTCCTTCTTTCTGTGCCTTTGAACGCTGTGGGAAACTTGAGGCATAATGATTTCCTCTGTAGTGTAACACCCATTATGAGGCCCTTTTTGGCCTCTTGACCTATCTTTCTTGGAGCTCTTTTGTTTAAATTATCAAAATTACCTTTGTTGCTGTTGGCCTTCTTGTTCTTTCCACCATTGCTGCCCTCTCCTTTCTCCCGAACTTCTCTTTTTCAAATTCCTGATTTGGAAAGGTTTTTCTCCTTTTTGAAACTTCTTATTCCTCAACCAAGACTTAGAATTCAAACTCTTTCAAAAATTGGACCGCTGTTGCAACTTCTACTCTTGCTTGGTGGCCTTCTCAAAGACTTCTTCCATAGTATGGGGATTATGTATATCCACCTCTACTCCAATCTAGGAACTTAACCCTAATATGAACTTTTGAATTCAAAAGCACTCATTAGCCTAGTACTAAGGCACGCACTTAAGAAAATGGGTGAACTTTTCCCAATACTAAGTCACTGACATACTCCCTTGAGCTAGGTTTTGGAACTTGATCATCTTCTTATCGAAAAAGTGTTGAGGGATCCACCTTTTCTGGAAATGTTGAAGGAACTGTTCCTATGTGGTCTCTCCAAGTAGCAATTTATGTTCTAGCATTTCATTGTCCCACCATGTGGCTGCCTCACCAAAGAGCTGATAAGTTGCCCATACAACCTTAGTTTCATCTAATAAGTTTCAGAGCCCAAAGTACTTCTCCATTTCAATTATCCATGCCTCTACTCTATCTTTGATTTTTTTCCATCAAATTTCAATGGAGCTACCCTTTTGAGGTCCTTACCAAGCTCTCCTTCAATTCTTGCTTAGTTATTGCCACCTTGATCTCTATTTCCTTGTGGCTACTCGTCATTCCTTAGGTTCTGACCATCTTGCATACCTCAAAATTCCCCTTCCAAATGGTCCATTCCTATTTTGCTCTCATTTTAGGAGACCTAGGTGTATTAGGGAAATTTTTTTCAAGGTTAGACACTAAAGCATATAAATCAAACCCCAATATACAATGAAGCACAAATAAGCATAAAGACATAAAAGCATGGAACAATCTTACCAAAAGTCTTCACACCACCATTGATTCACCTTCATTGCACTTCTCCATTTTGTTACTGAATAATCAATTACCTCATTATTATAATTCTTTATGCACTTAGCTAGCCTATGACAAAGACAACAAAATATTGAAGGTTTTAATCTCAACAACACTAATTCATATTAAATCTAGATGATCAAAATGATAAATGATGATGGTATTTATAAAGAGACAAATGGAAAATGGATGGTCGAGATTAGAAGATTTTTAGTTCAATCAATGGATGTAATTAATCGAGACAGGATGGGATAAGATTAGAAGTGAAAGAGGAAGAGGAAATTAACTGATTTTTCAACAAAATCAGTTAGTTCAAAGAGGGAAATTGCATTTTGAAATAATGGAAACATCATCTCATTGTGTTGACGACTCCTCCCTTGGCAGTTGATTCTATCTTGGCTCCTCATCTGGCTTTCCCTTCCATGGTACCTACTACTGTCGATGTCCTAATAGACCTTTCCTGTCCCTCTTTGATCGATTCTATTGTTCCCTCGAGTGCTCCTATCTCCTCTTTGCTACTGGCTCCCTCTCTGTGTGATGGCTCCGTGTGGGTGGCTATTGAGGATCCGCTCCTCTCGCCTCGCTCAGTGGACTTAGATTTTGAGTCTTCTTGGTCTATTGTGCTAAGGAAGAAGAAGGGACTCCCTAAATCCATTGCTTCTTTGCGACCTAGGGTGACGAGAGTCAGATTGGTCCCCTCAGGTTTTGGGGTTGTCTAGTCTTTGTTTTTTGTTCTATAGTTGTCTGTCACTTGTTTCTGTGTTTCTCCTAGTTCATGTTCTAGTTTGAACTTGCTCCTTTTTGGACCTTTGGGCTCCTGTTTGAAGGGTACAACACCCTATAAGCATGCTGCTTATCTAATCAAAAACATTATCTCATTGTGAGAGAAAAAATCAAGTTCACTTTTTGATTAAATAAAAAATTTAATTCAAAAAGTTAGAGGAAAATAAGTTATTTAATTAAATAGAATTTAATTTATTTCTGTTAGAAAAGCTGAAAGTGAATTAATTAAATAATTTATATTATTTAATTAATGGAATAATTAAATAATTAAGATTATTTAATTATCAGAGATGAAGAAGGGATTTTAATAAATTGACAGGCCTAGTAGGAATTTCTAGGTGTCTACATTTGCCCCTCTTTAATACAATGCAGTTTATTGCGTTGTGTCAAAGAAAAAGATATACCCTAGTGAAAGTAAGATGAGGAAGGATGACAAGGAGGTAGTGGTATGCCCCCTCAAGAGGACATATGGGTTCAAAGAACACGAGTGTGCTCTTGAAATGGATGAGAGGACTAGAAGAGGAAGGAAAATAGGATAGAGGAAAATAAATAAGGATGATGAAGATGTCGACTAGAAGAAATGTTAGAGAAAAAAAGATGAATGTTAGCACGAAAAAACATGGATGTTAGCATGGAAGACCTGGATGTTGAGATAGTGCTAGTTGCGATAATTTGCATATATATATTTTTCTATGCAAGGCTTTTACATTTAATCATCATTGGGTGGTAAAATATGACAAATGGACAACAAACACCATGGTATGACATAGACCAAGGTGTGCAAGGTCATCCATCTGTAAAATAGATAGTCACAAACAAGGAATGTCTTGACTCATACTAAGGGTAAAGTTGCCCCAGTCTTTTTGTCAAGACAAACTGTAGATAACAATCAAATAAAAGATGAGTCATGAGACATCATCGCTCCTCTAAATCCTTCATGGGACATCCTCGAGGTGGCTAGTAATATGACTAAAGTAAATCCAAAAGATAAAACTAGACCAACAAGATCAATAGCCATTTAGATTATTGCCAATAAGTGTTTTCTAGTATGTTAAGTGACAAAGTGAGTGACGGGTGGACTGTTTTGACAAGGCCTAGTTTCAGGAAAAGAAACATGTTGTATAAGATGTAAAGTTTGGTTTCAATCATGTAAATACTTGTATAAGGAAAATGACAAAGTGTGATAGTGACAAGGTCTGGTTTCAAGAAGGACACATCTTGTATAAGACCATTGGTTTTGATCGATTTGATTAGTTTGATTAATTTGACAAATGATTGATTTGACTTGAAGACATGTTGGCTTGCTTGTCTTGTTGATTCAGGATTTGTATTTGAAGTTCAGATGATGATGTCACGTCTGAGTTGATAGTGTCCAATTTATTTTGACTGACCTGATGAACCCTAAAAGACTGACCTAGGGGACCTCGGGGGCTCATCGACAGATGGCCTTGCCTACATAGCAATGTGCAAAGACCTCGTAGTTTGACATGACCATTGACTTTGTTTCAAGGAAAAATGACTGAATCATGATTTTATTGTGTATTTGACAAACCTAAAGGATTGACCTAATGGCTCGGGGGAACATTGACAAATGGCCTTGCCTACGTCCAGTCACAGAGGCAATGTAGTTTGACAATGACAAAGACTGACATGACTGACTTTGACTCTATTTTTGGGATTTTTTGAAAGTTATTTGGATGTTTTTGGGTTTTGACATGTTTTAATTTTTGTCTCTTAAATTTTTATGAATTTTTTGGATTTTTTCATTTTATGATTTTTTTTGTCTTTTTGAGGTTTTATGATGTTTTTGGATTTTGTCGTTTTATGATTTTTTTGTTTGTTTTCAAATGTTTGATTTTTTTGTCTTTTTCAAATGATATGGGGAAGTGTGATTATGTTATGGATGATACACTATAATGACCATGACAAATGCATATGAATGATGCCTACAAGAAAGTGAGCCATCATGCACAAGAATCCTAGGACAAACATCATCTTGTTCCTAGTCAAGCTGAAAACCAATTGATATGTGATGATGACAATGATGACGTTGTTTGATTTAGGAATGACACATCCTCAAGCAACGTGACTAAAGGATCAAGGTTTGCAGCAAGGCTAGGAACAAATCCAAGGAATATTTTGGATGATGCACTAGGTTGCATAGTAAGATTGTATGGATTAGGCTTGTTGCATTTGGAATGACTTGTTTTGGACTAGATGGGATGATGGAGGGATGTTGGATAGGTGGATTAGAATCCTTAGACCATTGATAAGGGAAAACCAAGAGATGTGATAGGTATGAAAGGATGATGAGTGGCTTTGGTACAAGATAAGTGACATGAGGATTATTGGCTAGAAGAATCATCGTTTGGTCTCCAAGGAAAATATCGCATAGGAATAATTAGTTTTCTTTGAGGTATGGGTTTGAAAAATTCTATGAAGGCAATGCTATGATATTTCTTGGATAGTGTATGACCAAAGGATAGACATGTCAAGAGTTTTCCCAAAGCATGATTTATGTTTGTACCCTAGTCCTTATCAAGATCAAAGTAGATGGGAAAATGGATGGAAATGATATGGATTAGATGGACAGATGGAAGTGTCATAAGAAATGTATGGGAGATGAGATGACTTTCCCCCAAGTGTAATGGTCCACATAGATAATTTCTCTTACACATGCTGCCTGTTTTCTAGGTTTTCATCATGGTACTTATCCAAAGAGCCATAAAAATGGTTTTCACTATTGGATGAAATTTTTCTCTTTACTATTTTTTTGATTTTTTTTAGTGTCACCAAGACGCCTATTTGCTAGGTTTTCATCAAGGTGACAATTTTTTTTTTTGTATTTTTATGTGGACTAGATGTTTTGGATGCTCATTGATTGTTCTGGCTCAGTTGATGGTGTTGATGTAGAGACTGGGGCCATAATATGCCAATAATGACCTTTATGAAGTAGTTTCCTTGTTAGGATCATAACACTTGCATATAACTGATTGATGTCATTGCAATCCTTGTTGATACTAGAGTTAGCTTTTCAGAATACGCATATCGTGATAGAGTACCATGGGAGTCCTTATGATAAAGGGTTTTTGCCAAGATGCGACAAATTTGTGAAGTAGGATTTTTGGAATGATGGATGATGGTAGATGTGGAAGGATTGTTTGGACGTTTGGATGAATCACTTTTTATTTTACAAGCTTGGGATGTTGGATGGCAAAGCTTGTAATTTTGATTGGGAAAGCATTTGGAACCAACACTTTTATATGCCTTGATTGATGACCATTTTGAAGGAGGTGGACATTTATTATATGTGGGAGTCCTCTTTTCTTGTGGCTCCACATTTTGATTAACTTTTGGATTTGGAATATTTGCTTTGCTTGACCCATTTTTCTTTGGGATCCATTTTAATTTCATTTGTCCACTTGGATTTTTGTTTGATTCAATGGCCTTTGACATTTGATTTTGAACTTTGGATTTGTAATAATTTTATTTTTGTTGGTTCCAAATGGAAGGTTTATTCATGTTGGAATGGCAGTTTATGGTGTGGATGGAAGGAGTGTTGGCAACAACCTTATGGTAAGAACTACTCATGGCCCCCATTTTGATGTTTGTATTAGATAAAGTTTCCCCCAATATTGAGGAGGTATGAATAACATCATTTTATTCTCTGACTAAAGAATAGCCAAGGCCTTGATGTCTAGGATTTTCATAAAACTGTATTGGTTCTCGAATTCCTTGCTCATGTAGGACTATTCCTCTTCCTTGATACTGCATGCTCTGACATATTCTCTTTGCGATGGGGTATTTGTCATTTTGGAAGCAAGATGCGAACCCATCATTGTGGAAACCGTTGCTTGGAATTGTCTCCTCTACGAGAAAGCCTGCTCTGAGAAAGATAGATGATCCTAGTTGATAAGATGTTGTAGCTTCATTGACATGTTTCTCATTGATATATTTGGTCCAATTTTGTGAAACATTGGATTCTGATGGTTCCTCAAAAGATATCGGTGCTTCCAAGTTGATGTAGAAACCTTCCTTATGGTCATTGTCATAGAGTCCAGTGAATTTAGCTATAGCTTGATCATTTGCAAATATGTCTTGAGTAGAAAACTCTTGTTGTAGAGGAAGATAATCTATGTGTCCAAAGGAGGTAAGTGTATCATTTTGGGAAATGGTGGTGTTTGGATTTTGGGTAGGATCAACCTCAAATGTTTGATCCTAGATGGTATAAAGGTTGATGAGAGGATCATTTTGGACTTCATGTCCAAGGGTAGGATCTTGGTAAAAAATAGGTGTGTCTTGGACAACATGATTGTATGAAAGGATTTCTTGGATGGACTTAAGAATGGGGTCATGGGATGGACCACTTTGATCTTGACATGAAGGTGAAGCTATGATGTCATGCCTTGGAATTTCTTCTTGACATGTATCCTCAAGTTTAGGCAATGGAATGTGACTTTGGACAAGGATATGATTTTCATGACTAAATGTATATTGGGATGGAGTGGATTGGAATGGATTAGTGGATGACGAGTTAAGATAGGATGTAGGGGCTTGGAATGGATTAGTGGAAGGTTGGTTTCCCTTGCCAAGGTTAGGATAAGGGTGATAAGTGGATGTTTATTGTGTATAAATGGTATATCTTGTGTTAAGGGACTCTTGATAGTGAGGGTAGGTGGATGGAGCACTAGAGTTCATGGGTTGTTGGTAAGAGGGACATATGGGTGGTTGAATATGGGTTGTGGGTGATTGGGATAAAGAATTAATCCATTGTCTCTTGAATTCTATGGCTTGTTGGGCTTGAACATTGTGGATTAATTGGTATTCAACTTGACTAGCAAGCATATCAAGGTGAAGGGAAGACATGATGGTGGATGGTATGATGAAAGGTGGAGTATGACTAAGGTATGACAATGAAAGGGTATGAATTAAGCCTAAGGTATGCAACCTAAGCTATGTTTTTTTGTATTTTGAAATAAGGTATGCCTAAATGTAATGCAACTATTTTTTTTTTTGATTTTTGAATATATAGGGATGCCTAATAACGATGCCTAGATTAAGAGTCAAGGTGATGATAATCTATGACTAAGTTATGCAAAGTGTGGACTGAAGGGATGGAATAGTATGACCTAATATGAAGGCTAAAACCTAAGATATGGTTGCTAATAAAACTAAGATACATATAGCAACTAATCTGATTGTCAATGACCTTGGATATAGTAAATACTGATAGGATATATTGAAAAGGTGGTCTCAAACTAGATTGATGAATTGAGGAACCAACCTAAACAATGAGGACTAGGAGGAATTTTTTCTAAAAGATAAGGTCAAGCGAATACAGATTTGAGGCTATGGTCTAGTCTAAGTTTGATGAGCTTCCAAATCAAGAGGTTTATGCAAGCTAAAAGGATGACCTAAAGTTTAATCTATGGGGAATGTTTAATGCAAAAGATAAGATGATGGATGAATGAGTGAACAAGTCCTTGGTCTAAATAAATTTAAAATTTAAGCTTGTTTTGGATGTGTTGGCCTAGTTTGTGTCAAGGTTTGAATGTCGTAAGTTTCAGGTGTGGTGTTTGTTTGAGATTTGTTTTGAACACACACACAAGACACAATAGACATAATGTTTTTGAGTTTTTTTTTTGGTTGTGAATTTTGTTTGATTATTGCAATAGAAGCACAAATCCTAGGCTGGCAGAGACAATATTTGCTGGGTTCCCACTTGGATTTCTCTAACTGTACCTATTCAGAGCAGATAACTTAGGATTTTGGTGACACTGGTGAGAGGGTGATCCCACAATACTGGTTTGCAATTTTTGGCCAAATTGGACATTGAATTTATTTTTTCTAACTAAATCTTCACGTTCGAGCACCTACAACGGCTAAATTGTGAGGAATTTGAAGATGATGCAAACTAGTGATTTGTGAAATTTTGTCTGTAGATTATAAATATATATTTTTCAATAATTTTGGAATTATATTGTACTTCTTTTTCCATCTCCTTTGAAAATTAGTGTTTTTCAGTAAACACCAATTTTAAGGAGTGATGCTCACTATATACAACATGAATTTTTTTCCATGAAGGACTAAATCCTATTTTTTTTGAATTTAGATTTGCAACTATGATATCTAGCACTTTCATTTGGGTTCATAGTGTTTTATTGAATATTTTTTCCTTAATCAAGTTTCAAAGTCAAACCAATTACAATTCAGACATAGGCGGACTGTATACAACATAAATTTTTTTGTATGTATCAAAATGCATTTTTTCGGTTGGATCAAGGACTTCAATATCTAGTGCATATATATATATATTATAATCTATTATTTTTCCACATGTGCAGAACAAAGAGCTTGATTTTCGGTGAAAAACCTACATTCACAAGAAATAAAAAATAAATATAATAATAAAATTAAATTTATTTAAAATTATAATTTTTGGGAAGCTTATAATAAGGAATACATACTTACAAAAAATAAATTTTAAATGAATTCATTTGATCCCCCAAAAGGTAAATCAAAAGTGGCTTTTTATCAACATTTTGATAGGTGTAAAGGAGACTCTATTATAGGTATGGTTTAAAACTAACAGGGTTCTATCCAAGGGGGTTTGATGTAAGGTGGTTTGATTAAACCCTCTTCAATTAGAATCCTTTAAATGGAACTTTTCAAGGCTTAAATCATTATATTTTCTAAAAATATGTGATTTCAACAAAAATCAGGATCTCCCAGAAATTGTAAACCAATATTGTGGGATCACAACCCCTTACATGGCACTCACTTCTCGGGTACAAAAAACTCTGAATTTCCCAAAGAGGAATTTTCTATCTCTACTTTGAACTATGAAAGTGTGGGACAACTTTAGAGGTTTGACCTCCTGTGCCAACAAATAGAAGGATTTTGGCTTTCTACACAAAGGTGTCTAGTAGGGGCATCCGGTTTAGGGGATACTATGATAAACTCCCTTGAGAGGTCTCCCAACCCTCAAAACAAGGGATTTTTGCATCATAAAGATACTGGGGAGAGCTATCACGTACCACTTCCTGTTGATTGCAAACTTTCCTTGCAACCATAAATTTATATAGCTGTTCCAAAGAGCTTGGCTTTAGCCCATTACCGCTTGGGTCATTCCCACCTTTCGAAGTAGGGTGGAAGGCCCTTGTAAGGGATTAAAAACATAAAGAGATGGGCCTGACTTCTGATCACTGAGTTTGCACAAGGTGAGAGCATACACCTACCATCTTACAACCATGAAAACAATGGTTTATTAACCCCCTAGTTAAATCTATGTGAAAGAAGATAGTTATTCTTTTTTAAGCACCAATTGAAAAATGTGATCTAATAAAATGAATACACTCAGTTTCAAATCACATTCCTTTGACCGCGTCCTGCATTGAATTAGTTATTAGTTTTTAATTTTTTGAGTCTTGAACAAATGATCCTTCAAAAGGCCAAATTAAAAAAATTAGTCTCGAAATAAAAACTAAACTAAATAAAAAATTAACATTTACTCTAGTTAAAAAATTAATAAAAAGCTAATCTAATTAAACTAATGTAAATTAGACTAAAAATCTAAATCAACTTAAAAATATAAATTAAACTAAAAATATATATATATATTTTTTGATTGGTAAAACTTTATATTTATATTATATTAATAATATTAAAATATTACAATTAAGGGCTTCGCTCGAAACACAGAGCCACCCCTGATAATCCAATTGAATTTCATTCTAGCAAAACAAATGGATCCTACAACACCAAAAAGGAGCATATTTCTGCCTTTTTATTAGATAAGCTTTCCACCTTTGTTAACGCATACGCCCAAAAACTTCATTCACCACAAAAGGCTATTCATTAGTTTTAACTACTAAATGATCCGCCTTCTGCATGCCAAAAATAGTCTCACCCTCCTGCGTTGTTCGCTTTTCATCTGACCACCCTTACCTACCTTTCCCTACTACCTTTTCCTCTGTCCCACCATAAATTCATTACATCCTGAGCTATCTTCCCCCAAAATTTTTTGGCCCGCCTTAAAAAAACTCCATCTTTTAAACCCCATTTCCACCATACCTACCACCCCTAGCTCTTCCCCTATGTGCAAAGAGCCTTCACCTTGGAGCCTGCTGAGGCTGGGTTATTCCTTCACGCCGCTCTGCCTCTTCTTGTTGACACAGCACCATCTTCAAGTTCTCCCACACCGTTAAAATCTCTAATTTGTAAACATCTTGATCCATGTTCCTACGCCATCTCACAAAGGGTATTAGGCCTTCATCTATGGCCTCATTTAAATCCTCAATGCATTCTAAAATTTCGTACCCTTTACCTGGGACTGCCCATTCTAAAAGAGACTCCATTCTCCCAAGTAGCTCCTCCACAAATAGTGTTTTCATTACCCATTTTATCATCTCAAATTCTTCACTTAATTCAAGACCCCATGCAAAGATCATCGAAGCTATGTCGACATTCATTCGACCTCTATGAGTGGCTTCCATAAAATGTGGTCCCAGAGTCGCCAACACTGCCTCTATCACCTCGTCCTGTGGATTTTTTAACAAATATCTCAGCTTGAACATCGACACTGGACCGAAAAAATCTTGCTATTGCAGCTTTGTCGAGAGACCATACATCACCTCCATTTCTTCAGCTTTCAAACTTTTTTCCAAACTGAACAGACTTTATCTGTTACCAACTCTTCTCCAGAAATAAAAGACATAGAGGACATCAATAGCTTGTAATCAATGATCCCACCACCTTAACAACTCGCATGTCTCTTCATTTCGTCCTCCCCCTGGAGCCGCATTTAACACTATGACACCATTATTATATGCATAGATCCAAATGTATTGGATTTTCATACTACCAAAGATCATTCTCAATGTTTTTCCGTCTCGCCACCTCTAAATAAAGCTAAAGAATTCCAACTCTTGACTCTATCATGCGCCAACGTCCTTTCCAATCATTTATCTCCTGCCCCTGCATTGATCGTTTGTACTTGTAAAGTACTTCACTTCAATTGATCAATAGATGCCCCGTCCTCTTCCGATTTCGAACTTCCGCCTTTGGTGACAACTCCCCAGATGAAACTATTACGGCCAGTCCACTTGCATCTCCACATGGAAAAAATCTTCCGTCCTAGTTTCCCCTATGTTCTCAAAGGATGTCACCCACTTGGATATGCAATCCGCTTCTTTATTACCCCCTCTCTGGATATGGAAAATTTCAAAATTTTCAAAAGAACTTAATATATTTATTATTGCTCGGATTGGGGCTTGCAGATGCCATGCTGAGGCTCCACCATTAATAATCGCTTGAATGATTATTAGAGAGTCTCCTTCCAAGATCAAATTTTTAACTCCCAAATAGTTTTCCAAACATACAACTAATAGGGCCGCCTTAGCTTCTGCAACATTATCTATGCCATCTTCCAATTTCTGAGCTCCAAAGGCCACCAAATTACCTTGACTGTCTCAAATTATTTCCCCTGCACCTGAAGGCCCCGGGTTACCCTTTGCAGCCCCATAAAAGTTTTCCTTGAGCCATCCTTCCCTTTGCTTTTCCCAGAAAACCTCCTTCCAAGAGACCTGCTCCTCAATAAGTCCCACCTCCATCCGATTATGTTTTGATTTTAGCCTTGGCCATAACCTTTGCAATCTACTATCTTCCACTGTGAAAGAGTATTTTTGAGGGTGAATTTGCATAGCCGTAGCATTCACACCTTCTGTGATAACTTGATTAATTCTGTCTTTGATTCTTTGCACTGGTTCTTTTTTATCTTCAAAAATCCTTCTATTCCATTACTTCCATAGCTCCCAAATCACAATTGATGGACTTGCTACCCAGACACTTGAGAAGAGGGATGAACCGCAAGGGTGTGGCCAACCCTCAAAGACACCCTTCACCAAGTTTTGCCATGGACCCTGCCAACCAAGTTTTTGCCTTAGGGAATCCCAACAAGCCACAACAATTTTACAATGCAGCAGTAAATGGTCTGTAGATTCCTCAACTCCTTCACATAAAACACATTTTGTCGGTCCAACAAAACCGAGCCTCTTCCTCCTTTCCCTTGAAAGAATTCGTCCCTTTACTACCAACTAAGCAAAAGTACCAGCTTTGGGCAAACATTCTTTGCTCCAACATAAACTTTTTTCCCAAAAGACTTCACCCTCCACAGAATCCAGAAGTTGATACCCAATCTTGATCGAGTATCTCCCATTAACTGACCCACACCATACCACTTTATCAACAATGTTAGTTAAAATAACTTGACGTCCCCTAAAAAACTCCTTCATTTTTTGAATTTGAATATCTGATAGCCCCTCATAACATAAATCTTTCCATCCCCACTCCTGACCTAGTGTGCCCCTTTTTAATTCTAGATAATCTCTAACTTTTTCACCCCACCTCTGTATAAAGAGCAACCTTAACTCCTGTATGCCTGCTTCCTCCCTTAAAATTGGGTACCCGTTCCACGAGTCATCCCAAAACTTCACATTTAAACCATCCCCAATCTGCCAAGTAATATGATTTGTTATTACCGGCCTACAAGAAACTATAAAGTTCCAAATGGCTGAGCCCTTCACCGGGTTTCTAATAGTGAAGATCCAATTATCCACCATTGAGTCCAAATATTTTGCTTTTAGGATTTTGACCCATAAAAGTTCAGGATTCGTGTATATACTCCAAACCAGCTTTGCACCCAACACTTCATTCATCAAATGCCAGTTTCTCAGACCAACCCCCCCCCTTTGCTTTAGCTCTACAAATTTTCTCCCAAGCAAGCAATGGGATTTTGTCTTGGTCATTTGAACCATTCCAAAAGAATTTTTGCATTCGTTGCCCTATTGACTTCACCACCTTCTTTGGGATTTTCAAACACATCATGGAGAAAACTGGAATAGCTGAGACCTCACTTTTTAACAAGAGTAGATGACCAACAGCCGTTAGCCATTTACTTTTCCATCCGTCCATCCTACTCAAACAAATGTCCACCAAAGCATTCCATATCCCAGCTTTATTAGCTCCCCCAAACAGAGGGACTCCTCAAAATTTACTCGGAAGAGAACCAATCCGCATACCTAAAGTCCTGCAGATTTCAATCTGTTTGGCAATTGGAACCTAAAAAAAGAAAATTTCAAACTTCCGCCAATTGATACATTGACCAGAAGCCTCCCCGTATTCATCTAGAGATTCCTTCATCACCCAAGCTTCTCTAATGGTTGCATCTCCCAATAGGAAGGTATCATCAACAAATTGTAAGTGCGAGATTGGATCTATCCCTTCCGCAACAACAATTCCTTTCCATAGCCCATTGCATATTTTCTTTGCAATCAGTCTCCCTAATGTTTCAACCATTATTATGTAAAGGAACCTGGGAGAAATAGGGTCTCCTTGCCTAATCCCCTTATTAGATTCAAAAAAACCTTGAGGGCTGCCATTTAACAACACCGAAAAATGGGGGGTGCTAATACAACTCCGAATCCAAGCCACCCACTCTTTGCAGAATCCAAACTTCTCAAGGACCTTAAGGAGAAAGCTCCTATTGACTTCATCATAATCCCTTTTGATGTCTAATTTTACCATCAACTTTTCCACTTTTTCCAATCTTACAAAATGTATTGCTTCATGAACAACAATTATCCCTTCAAAAATAGACCTGTTTGGAGAAAAGCCACTCTGCTCTACCAAAATTCTCCAAGGTAACACTTTCTTAATTCTGTTTGCAATCACCTTTGAAATAATCTTATAAATTGTGTTGCACAAAGAAATTGGACGATAGTCCTCAAACAAGACTATCTCTGATCTTTTTGGAATTAAAGCAATGAAGGTGTTATTCAAATCCTTCAAAATAAAACCATTTTCCCTTGATTCTTCAATCACTTCCCAAATGTCATGTGCTAAGATATCCCAAAATTTTTGATAGAAAAAAGCTGGGAACCCATCCGGTCCAGGAGCCTTATCATTCCCCAGACCAAAAACTGCCTTTTTCACTTCTTTTAGCGAGACTTTTTCCATTAACTTTGCATTTTGTACAGCAGATACCACACTTGGAATATTCTCCAATATCTTCCACTCTTCATTTTCTTCAACATTTTCCCCCTTGCATAGCCCAGAAAAGAAGTTAACAACTTCTTTGACTATGAGAGTTTCATCTGACAATACATTCCCATCCTTATCCTTAATTGAGAAGACCTTGTTGCTAGCCCTTCACACTTTCACTGAGTTGTGAAAAAACTTAGTGTTTCTGTCCCCTGCTTTTAACCATCACTCCCTTGATTTCTGCTTCCAGAAAACTTCCTCTCAAGCTAAAATTTCAGCATAGTCTTTGTTTAACAAATTTTCTTGCTCAAAGTCTTCCTCACCCATCCCTTTCTCTATTATTTTTGAATGGAGAAGCTTTAACTCTTCCTCCAACCTTAACTTCTCAGAGAAAATATTTTTAAAGGACTCCCTGTTCCATCTCTTTAATTTCTCTTTTAGAAATTGTAGTTTCTTGAAAAAGATATGCGCTTTACTTCCACATCTTTCAGGAGCATTTCTCCACCAATCAGCCACTAGCACCTGGAAGCCTTCTGCCCTCAACCACATTGCCTCAAACTTGAAAGGGCACCTTACCGGTGTTAACTCCTCTTGTATTCTCACTCCTATCAGATAATGATCCGATCCAGTTATGGGAGTTACCTCTGCTTCACACAGCCATTGTTGCGCAGCCCAATCCCCAGCCAAAAAGAAACGATCTAGTTTCTCCACTATGTTCAGAAAACCACTTCTTCTATTTGTCCAAGTAAAATCCCCATTTCTAAATAGAATTTCAATAAGGCCATTCCTCGATACAAAAGCACTAAAGTCCCTCTGGCTTTGACTATCCCAGCATACCCCACCAAGTTTGTCAGACAGTTTTAGGATGGCGTTAAAGTCCCCACCTAACAAGAACATTTTTCCACTTTCTGTGCTTAGAACATTGGAGAGATTTTTCCATAATTGGTTTTTCTGGGTAGTTCCCGTGGGGCCATACACATTAAGAATGTGAAAGCTGGCTCGTAGTTGCATTGACTCTACACTGACCCATTGCCAATACCTTTCTTGACGCATCATTTTGACATTTGTACTAGCATTTCGTCCCACATAACTCCTAGGCCACCTGAAGCCCCTATAGCCCCTGAGAGCCAACCTTTCCATATGTTAAAATGTTTTAGGAAGCAATCAAAATCCTTTTCCTTAACTTTCGTTTCTTGGAGTAATACTAAACCTGGCCTCGTTTGATCAAAACAACGCTTGATCAAACGTATCTTGTCAGGGGCATTGCAGTCCCTGACATTCCACGAAAGGATTTTCATGGCTACCGGGAAAAGGCATAGCCTTTTCCGGATCTCAATTTTCTTTGAGGGTGATCCCATAATAGTGGTTTACAATTTTTGGCCAAACTGGATACTGAAATTATTATTTTTAACTGAATCTTCACATTCGGGCACCTATAGCGGCTAAACTGTGAGGAATTTGAAGATGGTGCAAAATAGAGTCTCATCAAATTTTGTCTGTAGATTCTAAAAATATTTTTTTCAAAATTTTTGGAATCAAATTGCACTTCTTTTTCCATCTCCCGAAAATTGATTTTTTTCAGAAAACAACATTTTTAAAAGTGGCACATCGTATAACATAACTTTTTTCCATGAAGGATAAAATTCTAATTATTTAAAATTTAGATTTGTAACTGATATCTAGTGCTTCCACTTGGTTAGATAGTTTTTTATTGAATATTTTTTCCTTAATCAAGTTTCAAAGTCAAACGAATTACAATTTAACAAATTTGTATAGCGTAACTTTTTGTATATGTCAATTTTTTTTTTGTTGGATCAAGGACTTCAATGTCTGGTGCACTCATATTTTTAATTTTTTTTGATAATCTTCTATTTTTCCACATGTGAAGAACAAAGAAAATCATTTTCGATGAAAAACCTATGTTTAATAAAACTTAAAAAACAAATACATAACAAAACCAAAACATATTAAAATTATATTCATTGGATAGCTTGTTCTGAGGAATACCATAATCATTTGAAATAAATTTTAAATGAATTCATTTGATCCCCAAAAGCTAAATCAAAAGTGATTTTTTATCAGCATTTTGATAGGTGTAAAGGAGATGCATTTATAGGTATGGTTTAAAACTAGCGAGGTTCTATCCAAGGGGGTTTGATCTAAGGTGATTTGATCAAACCCTCTTCAATTGGAATCCTTAAAATGAAACTTTTTAAGGCTTAAATCATTATATTTTCTAAAAATATGTGATTTCAGCTAAAATTCATTCCTCTCAGGAATTGTAAACCACTATTATGACAGCACCGTTGACCTACTGCATTCCCTGCCATTTCAAGTCGCATCTTGTTTGTTTTAGGACCTCATCTCCTTTTTTCACCCACCTTTACCTTGCTATTTTGGGCTGAGGTTTGTTCAATTGACCTCATCTCCACTATACCTATTTGATCATTTAAACCCAACAAATCTTCCCCATCACACTCCTCTTTTGAATCTAAATATGAGACCGAGTCTTCCAAAGAACCCCCACTATCTTTGACCCCTTCAAAAGCACTATCTAAATTTTGAATAGGAGAGATTGGAATATCTTTAAATACTACACCAACTGGGTCAATAGGGTTTTCATCTTCAATATTCAAATGAGCCTCCTGTTGCTCTTTCCTCTCTTTAATTGAAGCTTGTTGAAAATAATCTTCATCCGATTTTTCTACCCGACCATATCCCACAACATTAATTACGCCCTGTTTTGGACACCTGTCTGAATCTTCCCTATTATGTGGGGAGGGTGATATTGTGTTTGTCTCTAGCTCACAATCCCTCTCACTATTTGAGGCCTTCAGAATACTGTTAGGAGTGGCGAGAGTTAGTTCTATTTCCACAAGTTCACTAGCCCTTAAAATCTCCCTCATCACAAGCCCTTCATAAACTTGATTTTGATATTTCACTTCACATTCACTTTCATGAATCAACGCAATTTCCTGTTTTCTCCTTAATCCCCACTCCAACTAGTCCATTTCACCCTCTTGATTTGAAAATTTCATTAAGGGCACCAATGAGCCCCACTCTGTGTTCTTTCTCCATTCTTCCATTGTCACTGCCTCCGTGAGAGCTACCACTTCCTCCGCAACAAGATTTTGAATAACACCTTTCCTTTTTGTAACATTTACTTCCCCTTCTTCATTCCCACCAGGCCAAATATGATCTTCCACCACCAGATTCTGACACCACATTCCTTCCCCATACTTTAGTTCTATCATTTTCGGTAGAGGGTGGATTACCTGTCGTAGAATGCATATCCTTGGAAACATACTACAATCCGATTTTTCTACCCCCACCTCCGACTTTACAAAGATACCCAATTTTTTTCCAATTTTTTTAAGGGTTTCCTGATCCCAGTATTCTTGAGGAAGATTTTTTAAACTGATCCAAAATGGTATCTCCTCTGTCTTTGCCGTATTAGGATCAAAATTAGGGACCCAATCTACAATAAATAAATGTTTTCCTTCCATTATAAAAGGGCCACTATTTAAGATCCACTCTTTCCCCTGTGGTGTTTGACATATTACCAGATTAAAACCATTCTCCAAGGTTTTTATTTCACACCCTTTACCCCAATTTGCATCACACCACTCCTTCACTTTTGTGAATGCTGACCAATGTCCTCCCCACCTCATAAAAAAAGCTTGAGCCTTTAAGACACTAACAGAATCATTCCATTCACTATTATCTATCAAAAGGGTAACCATTGTAGTATGGAGAATTTTTTTTAATAATATTTGGCTAGATTCTCCCTTCTCTGACTAATTCTTTGGTCACCAGAACTTCTTTTCCAGATTCCTGAAGTCCACACGTCCCTTTGAATACATTGTTCGAAACCTTTCTTCACTTGCCACTCCCTGTGCATTCATGTGGGAAAAATCTTTAAAACCCCTATTTCAGTCACGTTGGTTCACCAGAGCCTGCCAAGCCTTGTCAGATTCATACCACCTCCTAGCTTGAAAAAAATCCCTCTCCGCCTATTGAAAGGCCATCGAGCTTGCCTTCCGCCATAATGTAATCCATGATGCCTGTGAAAGCTCTGGTTAGACCGTTGCTCCGCCATTATAAAATGTCTAGATGGCTTAAATTAAACTAAAAATCTAAATTAAACTAAAAATCTAAATTAAATTAAAAATCTAAGTTAAACAAAAAATCTAAGTTAAACTAAAAATCTAAATTAAAATCTAAAATCTAATCAAATAAAAAAATCTAAATTAGATTAGAAAAATTCTATATCTAAATTAAAAAATTGAAATCTAAATCTAAATCTAAATCTAAATTAAAAGATTTAAATCTAAATTAAATTAGAAACTTTAAATCTAAAATCTAAATTAAAACTTTAAATCTAAATTAAATTAGAAACTTTCAATCTAAATTAAATTAGAAACTTAAAATCCAAAATCTAAATTAGAAACTTCAAATCTAAATTAAATTTGGAACTTTAAATCTAAATTAAACTAGAAACTTTAAATCTAAATTAAATTAGTAATATTCTAAGTCTAAACTAAACTACATTAATCTAAATTAAATTAATTCTAAACTAAATCAAGACTCTAAATTAGAAAAATCTACTCTAAATTTGATGAAAAGCTTTTCTGTAGCCAAAAAGAAATTCAAAAGACAAAATCCACAACAGTCAATGCAAGACACTGCATGCAAAATATGGGATAGTTCATGTCGAGTTCAACATCTGTATCAAGGCTAAAATTTTCAAGGTTAGGCACTAAAGCATATAAATCAAACCCCAATATATAATGAAGCACAAATAAGTGTAAAGACATAAAAGCATCGAACAATCTTACCAAAAGTCTTCACACCACCAGGCTTGGAATTTGATGGTCTATTTGACCGTTTTTTGCATTTTGAATCGTATATTACAACTTAAAAATTTATTAGACCGTATTATTTGACTTGCTATATTTTTATATAACCGTAAATATGACACTTAAAATTATTATTAAACCGTAAAAAATTATTCTATATATATATATATAAAATAATGTTTGATAAAAATATAAATTAGTTTAGAATTGGAATAATTCTTTCTAATTTCACTTTATATTAATATATATGATTTATTATAAATATATTTATTAATTCAAAATCTGTCAAAAATAGAATATTTTCAAGATTTAATATAGTTCTTTCTAATTTTTTAAAGATTTTGACGTTTTTACTAATAGTTATCATTGCTTTTTATTAATATATGATATATAATATATTATAAAAATATATATTAATTCAAAAAAATCTTTTCAAAATAGAATAATTGATTTTTAACTTTTTGAATATTTTAACAAGATTTATTTTCTACATAATTTAGAAACTTCTTGTTACAATTAACAGTTTTAATCTCAACAACACTATCACATATTAAATTTAGATGATCAAAATGATAAATGATGATGGTATTTATAGAGAGACGGATGGAAAATAGATGGTCGGGATTAGAATATTTTTAGTTCAATCAATGGTTGTAATTAATCGAGATGGGATGGGGTAAGATCAAAAGTGAAAGAGGAAGAGAAAATTAACTGATTTTTCAAAAAAATCAGTTAATTCAAAGAGGGAAATTGCATTTTGAAATAATGGAAATATTATCTCATTGTGAGAGAAAAAAGCGAGTTCACTTTTTTATTAAATAGAAATTTAATTCAAAAAGTTAGAGGAAAATAAGTTATTTAATTAAATAGAATTTAATTTATTTGTGTTAGAAAAGCTAAAAGTGAATTAATTAAATAATTTAGATTATTTAATTAATGGAAGAATTAATGACATTAGGTAATAATTAAATAATTAAGACTATTTAATTATCGAAGATGAAGAAGGGGTTTTAATAAATTGACAGGCCTAGTGGTAATTTCTAGGTGTCTACACTAGGATTCGGTCCAACCTCTCATTTTGACCCCCACTTGAGCTTCCATTTCTAGTGTTCACCATGGTGGTTCACAATTGAACTACGTCACAACACACATTTAGCATAATTGACACAAGTTTTCTATATTTAATTATTTCAACACATAATACTAAGTATTATGACATGTAATCTTAAAAAGATATTCATGTGAACATTCATAACAAGGATAAGTCATTCAAGCTCACAACTTTGAACACAAAAAAATACTTCCTTTATTTATTATTGTAATAGATTACATAGATCCTTATTTACAAAATTTCCCCCTTATTAGGCGGGTTATTCATTTTTAGACAAAGGACACTCTTCTGGGTCCTCATCAGAGTCTATTACAACCTTTTTGGGAGAGGAAGAATGTGCACGCAGGAACTCTTCTTTAGTCAGAATGGGTGCATTGGGTCCCCACCCCAAAGGCCAATCTCGTATTGTAGAAGGTTTTTTAGTTTTGATTGTGTGTTTAGACTCTTCGATCTTCTTGCCCATCTATAACTTTAGTTGAGTGAAGGCGTGTGCTAAGGTCTCATCATTAGGAATCTCAGGTTGGACTTCAAGTTTTGGGTTCTCTTTGACAACAACTTTCTTTTTGGAAGTCTTAATTGTCTTTCCCTTCTTTTTCCTAGACTTTGATCTTCCCATACTTGCATTCAATTCAAGTTTGTTAAACTCAAAATTGAATAAGGGTCAACTAAGCTTAATTTTGACTACTATGGGCTCATAGGATGATACTAAACCCTAAGCTCTAATACCAAATGTAATGTGTCATACTTAAATAACACCAAAATAAATCAATTATGACAGTATGAATATTAAATTAAAGACATAAATCAATCGGCTATTTTCTATCATAGCACAATATGTCCTAAAAAATAATTTATATTCATTTCCAAATGCCAAATTGTCAAGTTACATAGTTTGACTTAGGCCAACATCACCACTTAGTCTGACTCAAGTTTACATCATGTGATACAAAGTATAATAATCAAAAGATATGGAATTCCATGCAATTCCTCTTTAACACTCACTGCATTTGGTGGTTGAGAACATGGTTCAAATGCTTTTCCACCCAACCATGAAGCTATGCTTCCTTGGAATTCTTCCTAACTCAAAGAATACTCGACCCTTCATGGAATATTTAATAAGAGAATAAGATATGCAAGGTGGAATCTGGTGCGTGCCTAACAACTACATGTATTTCTATCTACATTTAGAACATGCAATATCAATGTTAAGAAATAGCAGAGAGTCATAACATGAAATTAGTCCATTCAACATTATGGGCTACAAGCATGGCCAAGCACATGCTACATATAGCAACTAGATGATAGATTTTAGAAAAGAAAAATCTACACCCTCTATAATTCCATTTTCGACACCCATCCCAGAAGGAAACTTTCTACAAACAAAAGAGTGTCTCTTCCTACTAAAATTTCCACTTGCATCATAAAATAAAATGTGCAATTGTCTGTCAAATCATACTTGTACTTTTAAATAAAATAGAATATTCTGCAAGCACAATCTATATTCAAGTTTACTATGTAAACTAGAATCATCAGAACACAATGCATAGTACTCTAAATTAGATTTTTAATACTTCCAAAAGGTTATGCAAGAAGAAATCAACCATTTATCTAGATCTCTATATAGATTCTCATACACACATCTTGGTGTTAATGTAGTAACATTTCAATGCCTTTATTCCTTTCTTTCTTATAAATGAAATAAAGCATACATTATTCAAGTAAAGTGAAAAAGTTGATAAAAAAATAAAAAGAAGGTATATCTCACATATGTATATTTATAAATGGAAGATGTATGCATGTACACATATATGGCCTTCTATTAAAAAACTAACTATGCGTATACGTTCTTTTGATTAAAAGAAATATCCATACCACAAGCAGTCTTATTGATAAAAAAGAAACATTAGCTTTCATCATAAAACTCATTCATGCATAGTTTGAACTATAATAAATACAACTAGGTTCAATTGAAAGCTTGAAGATTATAATTTACAGAGTAGTCTCTAGACTTCACGTTCTAAGTTTAAATATCATCCAGAATGTCACAAGATTATTTTCATTCAAATAAATTGTAATTCACACCATAATTGATTTGAGTTAAGAAAGAGTCTATACATTTATAGATTCAATATTTCTTTCAAAAAGTTATCATTCGATGTTAAAATATATGACAAGGTTGCTCTTAATTCATTCTGTTCTATTCTTTAATAAGAGCGTTCTATTTAATTTTACTACCAAGTCATAATTCATTTCAATGAAAGAACAACAAATGGTTATTTAAGTTATTTTTCCTTATGCTCTCTTATTCTGATGATGAATCACAGAGTGTGATTCGAAATGTTGATGCAAAAAATTCAGACACAATCTAATCTAGAAATTTTAACAATAATGATAAAAGTTTGTTCTACACCTTAGACCAATATATGTATCGTTTTGTTTTAAAAATAAAGTCTAGTTAAAGATAACTTATTTAGAATGATACATATCGTTTGGATTTATTCATTCTTTTCAAGGAATTATATCTAAAGAACGATACGATTACTATCATTTAGTTTTAAACATCATTTAAAACCCTTTATATCATTAAGAACAATATGCATGCTATCGTTCGGCCTTTGATGTCATTCATACATTAGCTTCTTTTAGAATGATGTGGTAACTATCATTCAACACCACTTAAGGCAAGACACTGAGAACAGTGAAAGTGGAACACTCAACACTGCTAAAATAGATTCATATTGAATGATGGTATGCAAATACATATGTGTGTGTGTATATATATATATATTTATTTATTTATTGGGTTTTATTTAGAATCATATGGAATGATTGATATTGTATTGCTCATCCTATTAGGACTTTTATTTAAAAGTCATTAACATTTGTAAATAACGACATCACCAAATGATGAAACCATACAAATCGATACATATCTGTCAACATGTTAAATTACAAAGAACAAACATTGAGATTAGAATGATGGAATCGTTCTTCTATGAGAGCCAAGTTTGAACAAGAATAAGAAATTCTTAGGAACGATCAGTATGAAAATTCATTGTTGAAAAAATAGTGGATAGGCTTGAAACTACTAAGCTTTCATATGGATCAAATGCAAGAAGTGTCTTATCAATAACCAGTTTTGGGATTAAGATATCAATTAATTACAAAGGAAAGCTTGCAAGGTAGCACACAAGGTTTACCTCCATAAGACGTTACTGAATTGGAAATTACATCAATGGTACAGTTCATGGTTTTGACCTATAATAGTCTCTAATGTATTCAATCTTGGTCGAACTAGAGATGGTTGTGAAGAGTATCGGCCTTGGTTTATTACATAGAGGGGCTCGATGGTTTTAATCCGAGCATTCTACAATGACCATCTTAGTCGACCAGTCACCCCAACATGGTATGAACCGTGGGTTCTATATGTATGCAACCCAAAGATGTTTACATATAGAGAAATAAATAAAAATGGCTCAACAGTATCAGCTTATGCGATGAGAAAAGGTGTTCGAGATTTAGGAAGAGAAGCACGATCACATCAACACATGGGTTAATGTCAAAATGACAGACACATCGACAATCATATGTAGAGATCCATTCACTGGAATATGAAAATGAAATAGTTTCAAATCTAGAACTATGAATATCAACGAAAAAGCCAATGCATTTTGGTGAAGTAGGGAAGGCAACGATAGATGTAATGAAACTTGCCAAAAGTAACCGATCCTACGTCTAGTTTTGCTCACAATCGACCGAGGTAGAGTGTGAAGAATATTTGTGAGATCCTCGATTCTGCTTTTTATTTTTTTCCCTCCCAAGTCGACCTCCTTTTTCTTGCTTTTTGGACGAAATTCTCTCTCTTCTCTTTCGTGTTATCTCCCCTTCTGCTTTTGCATGATTTTCTCCTTTTCTTGAATCTACGTTTTCCCTAAAATTGGAAGGTTCCATTATGTTAGTTGTCCCCACTTCTTGCAATGAGATTCTCTCCTCTTTTTAGGGGTTGCATGGGCAACCCTCTATCTGCTCAAATCCATTTTTTTTTTAAATTTGAAAATAAACAAAACATTTATTATTTGCATTTGGCGGTTTCTCAAACATTTTTCTATTGGATTAATAACTTTCAAATAACAAATAAATATTTCCTCACTTCTTATTATTTATTCTTTTACAAGAAATTCACTCTCAAATTCTTTTAAAAGGATTTAACTCAAATCGTTCTCCTAACGACTCATGAGCAAATAAATATAATGTATTCCGCCCCCTGAGGGTAGGTGAGTCGGTTTGGGCCGTGGGTTTGCTCCTCGTTGGTTTTGGGTTCAACTCTCCTAACCTCATTTTACCCGGTACGTGTGGTGGGGCTTACTGCATGTACCCTCAGAGGACTAGTCTCGCCTCTACTCGCCCCCTCCCGAACCCCAACTTGGCAGTTTGTAAGCCCAAGGTAAGGCGAGGGGGGTCGCTAGGTAGGGTCGCGGGGATACCTCTGAGTTAACAAAAAAAATAAAATATATATATAATGTATTCCAAACATTATCACTTTCTTTTCTTTTGAAATGTAAATAGCATCAAATAATCAAGGTAAAGAAAATGATCTATAATTTTTTTTTCCATAAGCTTACCTATTTAGTAATCGTCACATTTCACATGAAAATGATATCTACCTAATTGCAAAAATTCAAATGCAAATGTTATCATTTTTCAATGGTGTGTGCATGTTTCAGATTCCAACAAGATTACTGATCATCATCTGGCTAAATACTCCTACCTCAACCATGTTCTCGTTCTTCAACTTGTTCCTGCACTTACACACACTTGCACTTGCAAATTTTTCATTAATAACATTCAACCGATGCTTAAAACGAAATGATTCATTAAATCATAAAGTTTACATAGATATCATATTTCAAATGTCATTGAAATCTTAAATTCCATCACAAACCAAAACTTATAAATTTCATTTTCCAATTATTTCAATTAGCAAGTAACATTATTAAATGCAAGCAAAATTTGAGACGTGACACTCAAAATGGGCACCATATATGAAAATTAATAAATCTTGCCATAGCTGCCCATGATTCTAAATTAACTCCACCTATTCTTGGCTCTTATGCATCATAAGATATTTTCATAACTTGTCATAGTATCCCACAAATAAGGAGTGCTCCATTTTTTCTAAATATATCCAACTTATGATGACTTACAATTCATACATTAAAGTATCAACACATCACATTAGATTCCATATAAATTTTAAATGTTTCATTTGAGGTGAAGCACAACTATTAATTAAATATAATATAAATTACAAGAAAATGTTGAATAATAAAATAATTAAATCAAGTACTTGCAAAGGTTGAGACGCCTTAATTCCCAATAGGGATGACATGAGGAACAAAGAAAATAATACAAAAGGAATATATCGAGGATAAAATACTGCTATTGCATGAAGAGGTTGGGGGTTGTTGATTGAGAAATTTCTAACACAATGACTAAATAAAATCATAAAGGTTGTATGATAATGATGAATTACAACAATAATATTGTGAGATTTGTGGAAAACTAAATGAAAGTGGTACCTTCCTCCACAAGAAATTTGGAAAAAATAAAAGAAGTTGTTGCTAGTGCTTAAATAAAAATATATAAAAAAATCTACATTTTCTTAGATAGAAGACCCTAAATATCAAAAGTTCACCTATTAATAGATTCAAATCCATGATTGGTGAAGGAGAGCCACAGTTCAACAATATTGAATGCATTCTAAGATTAGATATATAAGAGTTCAAACACCCAAAATAGTGGCAAGATGTACACAAAAAAATTCGTTCACATAATTTGATTTATATAATTGTCTATCTTACCAATAATGGATCAAGATTTCAAAATGACATAAGAAATTCTAAAATCTTGTGTGTGATTCAAATCAATAGTGGCGATTTTTTCACTTAAGGGGCAAAACATAAGTTTTAAAGGGCAATGAAGCATAAAGGCATGCATGTAAGAAAGGGTTAACGTGTCTTATGAGCTAGTTAGACACTAGCACTAGTTAGGATTAGTAGAGAGGAAATCATTTTCATGCCACATGGGTCATGTGTTAGGTTGTCATATCATCATTGAACTTGCCATGTTCACATATCTATTTTTAGGCATTTACAAGGATACAATTACACTTGTGATTTGGTCCACCTTTAGTGTGATTCTATCTTGAGTGACATGATTCCCTTTACAATAAAGACTAATCTTTTGTGCTAGAAAACATTCACTTTGGTAATATTTGTGTTAAGGAGGGAGGGTGGCCCACTAAAGAGCACTATTGGAAAAGTATTGTGTTGAAGTATGAAACCTCCATAATCATGCTTTAGGCCTCTAGGTGGACTTAGTATTAACAAAAAAAAGAGATAAGTGATGACAATGAATGTCAATGAGTTGATTGCTGACTATGTTGAGATTTCATGCAAGTAGATGTGTGATGCCAACTATGTTCGATATTAGTTGTGATTGATATAACAATTATGAAGATGATAATGAATGCCACATTGCTAATTGCGATTATGTTGAAGTCAAAAAATCAATTGACAATTAATTATTGTGAGAGGAGATCCTCTTGTAGTGATCTTTTGATTCCTTTGCAATAGATCTCAATTTAATGTGAAAGTGTCTTACAATAATGCCTTTAAATACTCAACTCTAGATTTACAATTTGAACTATTTTAATATGTATATTAACAAGTAATAATGAATATGTTGCGATTATTAACCTTGAAAAATAAAGATTTAAATCTAAAAAATTATTAATGTGATTATATCTATATTTTAGAAACTAAATCAAAAAAAAAAATTATACTTCAAAATTTAGTATATCAAAATATTCATTTCAAGATCAAATCAACAGATATATTATAAAAATGTCCATACAAAATAATATAAATCATAAAAATAAAAATACACTTTATTGAATAACAAAATTCTACCGACAATTTAAAATTCTACTAGGTACTCGAAGATCATTTCATTGACCATGGAAACCGCGGAATCTCTTATTTCAAATAAGAAAAGAAATGAAAGCGTGTTAAGGGAAAGAAGATGCATTAGGGTCATGCCTAGTACTAAGTAATCATGTTGGGGTGACTTCCAGGTTTAAGGTATACCAAGTCAAGACGCCATTCCCCTTTCATGAGTTTCGTTGGAAGCAAGACCACTAAATCAGAACCCGTTCCGAGTTATTTGAGTCATCATTAACAAAATCATGAATAATACAACACCGTCGCTAAAATCAAGATGGTTGGCAACTTGGAATAAGCAATCGGTCCCATGTATGGCTTTAAATTTATTTTTCTAGGTTTTATGAGGTAAATTATTTTCATAAATTTTAATTTTATTTTAAAAAGAATTTATTTATTTTGATATAACATTTGTTAAAGTTTTTATAAATGAAGCAACAAGTAAAATGGGCTTGACTTTGGGAAATTTTTATGGTTCGACGTACTTGAGTCAAAGTAGTATTGGAATGGGTGATCCCCTCTTGCGATGCTTCACCTTTATGTACATCACCTAAATGCAATGACTTATAAATAGACTATTCATTTTCATGACAGTTAGATTCATGTGAACCACTACTCATAAAAGATGAATCAACAAATAGACTATTCATTTTTATGGCAGTTTGATTCATGTGAATGTCTACTCATAAAGATAAACCAACAAATTTGACTTAAAAACCACCTAATTAAATCTTACTATTAATATCATACCATATAATTACAAAAAAAAAACTCTTAAAAAAATCTAAAAAATATAAACCAGAAATTAAAAAAACCCTCTATAAAATCATAACACCTCCCTAAAAACCACACCCTAAATTCCCTCTAAAGTCTGGATATCATTGTGTAGAAGTAAAAGCGTGGGAGGTCAAATACGGCAATAGAAGCTTCAGATAAATTCAACAAATAGCATAATTAAAGCATACTAAATTCTTGCGTGTGGATGAATTGCCGTGAGAAAGGGGTTTGGGTTGGATATTGCACACAGCGTTTGGGCCACATAATTGGCAGAATTGGTGTGAACCGAATTCTAAAACCAATATCGCCCACTAGTTTACAGCAATTATGAGGATTTTGTCTGGTTCCCTTTCTCTGTCTTGCGTTAAAATAGTTTGTTCCAGTTTGGACAGCTATTTATAGTGGACGATACAGTGGTCCTATTTTGGAGGAGTATCATCAGTGCAAATACAGTAAAAATAAGATGAGTATTCCTAATTTGGCGCTGATGATTATGTTCTCATTTATGATACTGCCATCCTCCACTCTTGCTCAATCAGAATTCAGCCGGAAGAGTTTCCCTTCAGGATTTGTGTTTGGCACGGCCTCTTCAGCATTCCAGGTAAATAACACTCCTGGGATTCGAACTCGTGTATGTTGATTGTTAAGGTCTGTTATTTTGAAAGGTTGTTGAAGTTTGTGAGTTTGCAGTATGAGGGAGCAGTGAAAGAAGATGGGAGAGGACCGAGTGTATGGGACATTTATTCTCATCGATTTGGTAAGTAATTTATATTATTTTTATCAAAGATCATAGTTTTTTTCAGTCTAGAGTTTCTGGATTTAATGATGTAAGTATTTTTTTATTACTATCAATGTTTTGATCATGAAGTATTGGAATGACGATGGTCAAAAAGAAAAGAAAAATATTGGATCATGATTATCTTCATTCTGATGATAGGTCATAGAATATGATCTAAAATATTGATAGAAAAATATTTACTCTACCAAATTGAAAAACTTGAAATTAATTAAATGCATGAAATTTCCACAGTCCATGATAAATTAGTTTTGTTAGTTTCTGGATTTGACCATGTAAACATTTTTTTCAGTTCTAACAATGGATCATGAAGTATGATTCAAAACATTGATGAAAAAATATTTAAATGATCAAATCCAGAAACTAACAAACTAATTCAATTTTAGTTTGTAGTTTTGACTGTGTATTTTTTCTTTGACATTTCTACTTTCTTCCTCATGATACATCATAAGATTTAATCTGAAACGTCAAAAATAAAAATCCACACAAACAAACCAGAAACTACAAATTATAAAATTATGAATTGTGATAATCATATATCAACAAACTAATTCAAATTAACTTTTTTTTATTTCATATTTTTACATTCTAATAAATAATAGTGTATTGAACAATTTGTTATCATGAGAAATTAGTTCGCTCAAAGTATGAGCCCTTAAAGATTGACTGTTGAATTATTGACGCTCGTGTCCTTTGACAAATTTGACACCAGTGCTCTGAAATATTTTATGGCAGGAAGGGTGGTTGATTCCAGCAATGCGGATGTTGCAGTGGACCAATATCATCGATATAAAGTAAGAAAATTACGTTCTTCATACGCCGTAGAAACTCATCTGAATAGCCTCTCAACAATTTAGTCAATGCACCGTGCGAGACCCGCTCCAATAGTAAAAGTTCGGTGCATTGTAATATGCCAGTTGTGTAGAAACTCATTTTAACAGTCCCTCTCTTAATAATTTAGTCAATGTCTTGGTTGTTATATGTCAGATCTTTTTAATCGGTGCATTGATTATAATGTGTCAGTTGTTAGAAATTCATTTGAAATGTTCAAATAAAATTAACCAATGCATATGGAGATCTGTTTCAACATCAAATATATTGGTTGTTATATGTGAAATCGGTTTCAACAGTAAATGTACTGGTTGTTACATACGGGATCTGTTTCAACAGTAAATAATGGATGCATTAATGACGATGTGTCAATTGTGTAGAAACCCATTTGAAATTTCCCTCTTGAAACAATTTGATTAATGCATTGATTGATACATGGAAGAACAGTAAACAATGGATGCGTTGTTTACAATATGTTAGGTGTTAAAGAAAAATATATAATTGATAAGAGTGTAGAAACCCATTTGAATGGACCTTTTCTAAATAATTTAGTCAATACCTTCTCTCCAACAGTAAATAATGGGTGCATTCACTGAAATAATTCATTCCAACTGTTAATAGTGGGTGCATTGATTAAAATAAATCAGTCATTTGCATGCCTGTTTTAATGGTAAACAACTAATATATTGATTACAACATGTGATTTTTTATATTCTTCCTCTGAATAAGAAATATAGTATAAAAAAGTGAATAATTTTGCAGGAGGATGCTCAGCTCATGGTCGACATGGGGATGGACGCCTACAGATTTTCTATATCTTGGTCGCGCATATTTCCCAGTAAGCTAAGCGCACATATTAGTATTTTATTTTATCAATATATTTTGGAAATAATAGTGATCAGTCGAGAGACGGTCTGGCAGATGGCAGTGGAGAAATCAATCAAGCAGGAGTGGATCATTACATTAAGCTCATAGATGCACTTTTGGAGAAAGGTATTTCTAACTTAAATTCATTGGACCTTGTTACATATATATTGCTACAAGCTTGAAAGCAGGAAATGATCTAAGTTTTATGTTTCTGGATTAGGAATCGAGCCATATGTGACGCTTTATCACTGGGATCTTCCCCAAGCACTGGAAGATGCCTACAATGGCTGGCTTGACTCCAAAATTGTGTAACTTTCCATTACTTCCAACCTTTTAAATTTTTTTATATCGTTACAAAACCTGAATCTTAGATTGAAACCTCTTAGATCCTCTATAATCCTTAAAACTATTCCACACTCAATGTAAAAATAACCTTAACCTTTAGGTTCATTTAAACTAATTAATCGAAGGTCTCTAGGACAAGTACTAGACATTCATGGAATGCTATCTTTGATTGTGCAGGACGGATTATGTGAAATTTGCAGAAACATGCTTTGAGAAATTCGGTGACAAAGTAAAGAATTGGATGACATTCAACGAGCCCCACACCTTCGCCATTCAGGGATACGATGTGGGTCTGCAAGCACCGGGAAGATGCTCCATTCTCCTCCGTAGCTTTTGCACTGCAGGAAATTCTGCTACCGAGCCTTACATTGTCGGCCACCATGTTCTTCTTTCTCATGCCAAAACTGTGGAAATATACAGAAGCAAGTATAAGGTGCGCGTATTAACAGCACTAAAATTTAATAATTCTATTAGATATATATGATTAATTAATTAAAAATTTGCAGGCAAAGCAAGGTGGAAGAATTGGGATTGCTTTCGATGTGATGTGGTATGAGCCCGCTTCCAATTCTTCAGAGGACATAGCCGCAACACAGAGAGCCCAGGATTTCCAGTTTGGCTGGTAACTCTAAATGGATAACAACTATGAGAAAATAATATAAAATAAAAAGTTGTATGATTGTTGATATACTCAATGAATATATACAGGTTTATGGACCCAATCTTTTTTGGCTCATATCCGACATCTATGAGAGAAAGGGTAGGAGATCGGCTGCCAAAATTCTCTGCTGAAGAATCAAATCTGGTAAAAGGATCGTTGGATTTTGTGGGTATCAACCATTATACACCGTATTATGCCAGTAGCAACAAAACAAATATCATTGGAGTCCTCCTCAATGATTCTGTCGCAGATTCTGGAGCTGTCACCCTCCGTTAGTTCTTTTCATAACCATACTTCTTCTTTTGCTCTTCCTTTTTATAATTTTATGCATATGTTAAAGCAGGTTTTAAAATCTTATTTAGATAAAGACAAAAAATAACTATTATAAAAGATGATCTTATTAAACAATGACCTTATTAAGATATCATGATATTAGTCGAACAAAAAATATCTAAATTAAAATAGTTTTGTGAAAAGAAATTTGAATTTTAAAATACCAAAGATTTCGTCAGTTCTATTTGAATTACTTTCCTTAACCTCTCTAATAAAACAAAAGATAGAATATCTATTTCTCCATCATCTGTCAGAGACAACAGGTCGAATGATTATCTCCATCAGCTCAGAGAGAGACAACGGGTGGGATAAGCATGTTTCCACCGGCTAGGAGAGACACAATGGGTGGGGTAAGTATATCTCCACCGCCTTAGGGAGAGACGAGGTGGATTAATCAAGTGGCCCAGATTCTCTCGTTGAATAATGAGAAAAGCGAACATGCTAAAATAATCAAAATCCACTAAATTTTGGAAAGCATGAGCTGTAAAAGTAGTGGGGTTGGTGGATTCGAGCATAATCTCATGTCAATCAGCCTTCACGGGAGATCACAATGACTTTTTATTTCACAAGAAAGTTGTTTATTTCAATGAGAACACAGAACTAATGGAGACAGGCTTGACTTCATTCTTTTTGGCTGTTATGCACTGGTTATTCATTCTGACAAAATCTAACTTTGTTTTTATGCTACTGCAGCATTCAGAGGAGCAACAGCCATTGGTGACAGGGTGGGTATTGCTTTATTCAATTAAAAACATTTCCACCATGATATGTTCGTTGTCAAATTTTCTTAAAAAAATTGTCCAGATCGCTGATAATTATTATCTCAGGCATCTTCGATATGGCTATACATTGTCCCTACGGGATTGAGAAGTCTCATGAATTACATCAAACAACGTTATGGCAATCCCCCTGTCATCATCACTGAAAACGGTCAGTCATACTATTTGTCATACAATTTTTTCTCGTCTCTCCCAACATATTAATTTTTTCTGGATTAGATTGTGTGAAAGTTTTTGCATCAACATTTCAAATCACATGATCCATTATCAATATTTCTAAATTTAACTGATCAATATATATATATTTTTTCAATTCGTGTCTCCTGATACTTTGCAGGAATGGACGACCCAAATAACATTCTTATACCTTTGCCTGTGGCCTTGAAAGATACAAAGAGGATAGGCTATCACCGAGACTATCTTTCAAACCTTTCTGCTGCCATCAAGTAAAACTCAAACCTTGATAAAATATATGTTTATAAGCTCCTTATTGCAATTTGGCTGAAGTTCATTTCTCCACCAATCTTGACTGTGGATTTTCTTAATAAAAAATCTCAGGCAGGATGGATGTGATGTGCGTGGATATTTTGCATGGTCACTGCTGGACAATTGGGAGTGGGGAGCAGGTTACACATCCAGATTTGGGCTCTACTTTGTTGACTACAATGATAATCTCAAGAGATATCCCAAGGCTTCTGTCAACTGGTTCAAAAACTTCTTAACATCATAAAACATTTTCTTCCTCCACTCTATTCATTGTAAACGTTAACAGGTGGATTTCATACGAGGAAACAGGCTTATATTTTGTTTGGAATCAAGATTGAGATTAATTTAATTGAGCACTTAATTTTTATGCGGGTTGTTTAAACTCTTGTACAAAGGAATTAGCTTTTAGGTAAGTGCATGAATGGTCTTATTTGGCACTTCCTCCAAGTTTAGGTATAATTTTTTTAATGGGTTATTAAATTGTATGCAATTAAATTAATGATTTATTTCTTTATTTTTGACTGCTAAGTGTTTTGTTTTAATGTAAAGATGAATGTGCTTTATTAAAAAATATTATTTTTATTTTTTATTTAATCAAAACTTTTGGATTTTATTGGTATACAAATTTATATTGAAAATAAAGAGGGTGGAATAGTTCTTATAATTTTACTATTCTTATATGAAGAATATATATTTTCTAACTTGTACATATTTGCTAAGATTTGTATGAGAGTTTATATATGTTTAATTTGTCATTTTAGGAAGCACAAGTTTCAATAATAATTATTGGTGAGGTGGTTGTATTGATTTTTGTTATAGTTTGATGAAAAGATTGTTAAGATGCTTTGGATGGGTAGGGGAGAGGAACTGGTAGTTGAGCATCCTAACTTGAGCTTCTCAAAATCTTACATGAAAATTTCAAATCACTCCCAATTTTTTGCAATGGCGACTGCTTATAACTAAGGTTTCAAATATGATGCCACATCAGCATGTTTTTTGTTGAGGTGTCTAAAAAGGCCCAAAAAAAGAGAGACCGATAGTTGTGCACTAAGTCATGTTTTATTGGTGAACTGATGTGGCATCACATGATTTGTTGCTTTTTAGATCTAGGGTAGTCATCATCAACACTAACAACTTTAAAGTCACAACTATTGGTCCAATATTGTTAAAAATATTGGACACCCCTCTTGTAACAAAAAAAAGAATAGGGTTTCAAAAACTATAGGTGAGGCAATTGTATTTACTTTTATTACGGTTTGATGGAAAATTTTGTCAAGATGCTTTGAGGTGCTTTATGCTATTAATATTGGTGGTCATTTTTTTTTATAGTATTTTTGTATAGGTTTTTTGGGCCTTAACAATGTATATATATTCAAGATTGTAGAATAGAAAAACAATATAGCTCAAATATTTCATATTTTTTATGCTCAATTTATGAAATCTTTTACTCTAAAATTTGGGTATTCAAGAGTCATTTGATTAGATGACACATCATAAATATCATTAGTCTATAAGTGTTTTGTGTGTTTCATCTCTTAGCCAAATGAATTTTATACTTACTTTATGATCATTAAATTGCTAAAAAAATTCTATTGTTACTTAATATGGTTGTGTTTAAGGTATATTGATATTGTTTCATTTGTACATTAAAAATATTATGAATAATTTGGCTATGTTTCAGAATTGGTTTGGTGGTTGATATTAATTGTTTTATATAGATAGTTAGTGTAATTATTGGTGTGTATTTTCTATCTAAAAGGCATAGGCAAGGGATAAATTGAGAGTTTGAGAATATTAAACATGAAATTTAAGTTAAATTTGTAGAGAAAAATATAGTTGGCATAGGTGTGATTCATTGATGGATTATTTTAAATTATAGAAATAAGCCCATTTTTTAGTGAGTAATACAAATTTCAAGGAAGAGCTATAATTTTTGGCTAAGTGGTTGTGTATTTTAAGTGCATTGTGAAGTGAGGTGATTCCATCCCACCAATACCTAGGCCTCAAATAACACCCTTGTATTACGTATGTGGACCTCATGTATTGCATGGTAGATTGAGGAATCCCCTAGTTGAGCTTTGTTCAAAAATAGAATAGGAACCTATCATTTGTTTGTCTAGATGATGTACTTGTAAGTTGGTAACATTGAAAAAATACTCACCATGTACCTTAGAGATGGGATAATGGGCTATGGGTACGATCCTAATCCTCCATAACTAGTGCTTTAAAACATTGGGCTAACACTATTTATAAACAAAATGTTGAAAATTAAGATGTCTCAATCATTTTATTTCCTAGAATTATATTTATTTAATATATAATTAATTAATGCCTATGTTCTATTTTCTTTCTCATCCTATTTTCTCATCTAGTGAGAGTTGTCATCATGTTGGAAAGGGACATGGAAGGTGACAAGGTTGCATTTTTTCCCACATGGGAAAGTAGGCATCCTACTTTATGGTAGATATTCTTTGCCATGTATCAACATCTTAAAATATGTGTAAGTCATTATTATTGTATGATGGATTACCACATGACAAGTTGGAAAAATGTTGCAAAGCATCTTGCATGGGGAATATGGGCACCCAAGTTGAGTTATGATAGGTTGTAAGAGAATCAAATATTATTAGTTAGTTAAATGTAAGATTATCGTATAGTTGTAATTGTAGTTAGTTATAGATTCTATGACAGTTGTAAGAAGTTTAAGAGCATCTGTCACACGTATTTTTATAAAAAATGGAATACCCAAGTTTGGAGGGTTGTAAGAGGTGAAAGATAATCTTATACAAGTCTCATTTGCAGGCAAAGAGGTGTTGGAAATTGTGCCATGTGTATTTGGATGCCCACCTTTTGTGTCTTCCTCTAGAAGCTTCCTTCATACTTGTAATTCTCTATATATTGAATAAATGGAGAGTAGATTTTATGATTCATTTTGCAAAACTATTGTTATGTTGTCGGAATTACTCTAGAAATAAATACTATAAGCTCCTAGAAGAAAATTGTTATGCAAATTTCATTGGAGTACTTCTCAATGATTCTCTTGCCGCTAGTTCTTTTCATAACCATAGTTCTTCTTTTCTCTTTCTTTTTATAATTTCATGCATATCTTAAGCAAGGTTTCTAAAAAAAATAGGTATATAAATTAGTGTAGATATCTTGAATATATCTATTTAAAAATTAGATATTAATTTAGAGTTATTTTATTTATAATATATATAAAGACATAAATTTTATTCTTTTATTATATTTATTATTAAATATTAATATTTTGACGTGCAAATAATTGTCAAACTTAAAACAACATATAATAATTATTATAAACACATTTACAACATTACCTTTTATCTCTTGTTATAATTATAAAATATCTATACATGCTCATAAATTATAATATTCAAATTAATTGAAAAAAAGCCAAAACTAAAATTTAAAAAAGAGTATATGATGTGCTAACATCTCTGATTTAAATAAAGAAAAAAAAAATGACCATTATAAGAGATAATCTTATTAAACAGTGACCCTATCAGTTGAAAAAAGAAGAAGTCTAAATTAAATTCATTTTCTGAAAAACATTTAAAATATCAAAGATTTTGTGAGTTCTATTTGACTTAACTCTAAGGAACAACAGATAGAATATCTATTTCTCCATCATCTGAGAGACAGCAGGTCGAATAATTATCTCCATCAGCTCAGAGAGAGACAACGGGTGAGATAAGTATGTCTCCACCGGCTGGGAGAGAGACATTGGGTGGGGTAAGTATATCTCCTACTTTGATTTTTTCGTTGCTGCAGCATTCAGAGGAGCAACAGCCATTGGTGACAGGGTGATTGTTTCTTTATTCAATTAAAAACATTTTAGTATGATATGTTCATTGCGATTTATTTTTCAAATTATTTACATCGTTATAATTATTTTCAGGCATCTTCGACATGGTTATATATTGTTCTTATGGGATTGAGGAGCCTCGTGAATTACTGTTAAAAATGGTAGAATTCATACAAATAATTAGATCAAATTATTTGCACAGAAAAATAAAAGCATAATAATATATTGATTTGTTTTAGTGAATTTACAATGTTTATTGCAAATGTTTATAAAGCATTGCATTCTCATGAATAACTATCTAAATTTCCTTACAGAAATAACTCCTTAAAACTAACAATTAATAATTAACCGATTTATTAAATGTAAAATTTATTTTCCTAACAACCCCCCTTTAAAGTTTACATAATAGAAAAACAAAAACATCAAGAATAATAGCCCGAATGGGTAGTAGAGTTGGCTTGGGCAGTGGGTTTGCTCCCCATTGGTCTTGGGTTCGACTTTGCTCCTGGGTTTAAGAGGTGGGACTTCTTGCGGGCAGGGGATCTCACTCACAAGGGACTAGTCTCGCCCTAGCTCACCTCAGGTACCCAAGGTAAGGGTTGTTGGGCTGCTGGGATGGGTCACAGGGACACCTTGTAGTTTTAAAAAAAAAACATCAAGAATAATGAAAGAGTGTAAACCTTAAATTCCTAACTTATCCTCCCCCCATTAAAGTTTACATTACAAAAAAAAAAACCAAAATATTGTATCAACATCAACCTAAACTTCTTAGTCTAGGCAAATGGTTTGATTAGCCAACTTTGCATCAACATCAACCCAAACTCCTTTGTCTAGAAAAATGTCTTGAGCATCAATCCAAACTCCTCATGTCTAGATAAATGTTTCGATTATCCAACTTTGTGTCAACATCAATCCAAACTCCTCATGACTGAATAAATGTTTTGATTGTCCAACATTTACCTATGAATCGAGACACACTACTATTCACAAGAAAATCACCAACCAACTGTGAATCGAGACTCACTCCATTATCCACAGTAACACTCCTCCATTTGTAGATCGAGACTTACTCAATTATCCAGAAATACACATCTGCAAAACTATGGGTCGAGACACACTCAATTATCCATAAATCGTTTGTGGATTCAATTATCCACAAACCAACAACACAACTCGCCAAGTTTGTGGATTCAATTATCCACAGACCAACAAATCACTGCATGCCCCATCTTGCTCCTAAAAAGACTGCAAAAGAAACAAATGCTTCTCATATAAGAATCATTCCTAAATGAGAAACTAGCTTAGGATGAAAGATGTCCCCTACCTCCATTTCCTCTGACCTTCAATTTTTATAACTTTTAACTCTCAGCTACGATTTCTACACAATCCTTTAGTCTTTGCTTCTTATTTAGGGAATTTGTTGGTACTTCCTTTATGCTGTCATCAACTATAATCCCTTTGTATTTAGCCATATGAACTCCTAAAGCATCTCTTATATGTTTTGATAGGTAAGGCTTATCTTTATGATTAAATTCCTTATAAGGACCCACTTCTCAATGCAGCCATGATTAGGCCGAACTATCTTCCATTCTGGATAAATTGCCATGAAAACATTGATGAATTCCTTGTCTAAAAAACGAACACAATCCTCATATTCGTAGGTCGGCATGTGCAACATATCATTTGGAATTTTAACTTCACTACTTGTGGGTACTAAATCCTTCATTGTCTTGACATCTGCATCGAAGAGGTTCACTTTCTTGATCCCATTGTCCCAGAGAAGTTGTACAACTGTGTCTGTGGAAAGAGGGTGTGTGGATAGCGTGACCCAGTTCATTCCCAACCCTTGCACAAAAGCAACATTCCAAAATAAAAAATAAAAATGCCAATCACTCCTCTGCATGTAGCATAGGATTCACATTTATTTCCCTTGGCATAATTTTTATCATAAAACAAACCTCTCTCTATGGCGTGGCTTGTCTTCTTGTACCCAATACCAAAATAAACTTAATGCATTTTTGCAAAAAAACTCTGCATTACTCGAAACAACTGAAACCATTCATTATGCACTTTAAAGCCTCCTGGAAAAAGAGTACAAAGACAATGAAAGAAATGCAATCCAATAAACATAAAACTTCAAAATAAAAGAGGATTCTCGATATAGCTCTACCAGTTCCTCATGACTGCGCAGATGTCCGATGGCAACCAGATCCATGCGCTCACTTATAGATTTCCTTCATTGGCCATCGTTGAACAGGCAAACAGGTTAACACTGCTTGAGTCTGCATAGTTATCACCATATTTCACAGGCAGAGAATATGTGAGCGTTCTGATACCGTGTTAAAAATGGTAGAACTCACACAAATAATTAGATCAAATTATTTGCACAGAAAAATAAAAGCATAATAATTATATTGATTTGTTCTAGTGAATTTATAATGTTTATTGCAAATGTTTATAAAGTATTGCATTTCTCTAAATAACCATTCAAATTTTCTTACGGGAATAACTCCGATCTATTAAATGTAAACTTTATTTTCCTAACAATTACATCAAACAATGTTAAGGCAATCTTCTTGTTATCATCATTGAAAACGATCGGTCATATTATTTTTTGTCACTGTTATTTTTGGAGTAGATTGTGTGAGAGTTTTTACATAACATTTCGGATCACACTCTATGACCCATCATCAAAATAATAGAAAATTCTCTAAATTCAACTAATTAATATTATTTTCTTTTTCACTTCATGTTCTGAAGGAATGGACGACCCAAATAACATTCTTTTACCTTTGCCTATGACCTTGAAAGATACAAAGAGGATAGGTTATCACCGAGTCTATCTTTCAAACCTTTCTGCTACCATCAAGTAAAACTCAAACCTATGTTTATAAACTCCTTGTTGCAATTTGGCTGTGGTTCATTTCTCCATCAATCTTGACTGTGGATTTTCTTATAAAAATTCTCAGGCATGATGTATGTGATGTGCGTGGATATTTTGAATGGTCACTGCTGGGCAATTGGGAGTGGGAGCAGGTTACACATCCAGATTAGGCCTCTACTTTGTGGACTACAACGATAATCTGAGGAGATATCCAAGGCTTCCGTCAACTGGTTCGAAGACTTCTTAACATCATAGAACATTTTCTTCCTCCACTCTATTCATTGTAAATGTTAACAGGTGGATTTCATATGAGGAACCAGGCTTATATTTTGTTTGCAATCAAGGTTGAAATTAATTTAATTGAACACTTAATTTATATGCGGGAATTAGCCTTTAGCTAAGTGCATGAATGATCTTGTCAGCACGAAATTCAAAGTTTAGATATGATTTTTTTATGGGTTATTAAATTGTGTGCTTTTAAATTAATTATTTTTTATTTATTTTTCGTTGTTAAATGTTTTATTTTAATGTAAGGATGCATGTTTTATTTTTTAAAAATATATTAAAAAGATTATTGCTTTTATTTTTATTGAATCATTTTTTTTGGATTTTATTGGTATGTGAATATATATTGAAAAAAAATTGGAATAGTGCTTGTGCTTTTTATTAGAAACTAGAAAGATCTAGGAGATAGAAAACAAGCACATGAACAATGTAATATTGTATTAGCTTAGTATTAACAATGAGCTCAAACCCTCATTATATAGGATGAGGATGATCAAACTCATGCCACAAGAATAGGCAATCACATGCCATGGATTGAAGAGCAGACTCCTCATCCTGCAGTGGTGGCGAGTTGCACATGCCATGGATTAAGGACATAACTCTTCATCTTGTAGTGGTGGCAAGTTGCTCTCCTCTTTGCAAGGGAGAGGTGTTGAGAGGGATTGGACACCTCTCAAGACAACTCAACATCCTTGACACCTCATGGGAAATGAGTCACTTGGTTCAACTCCAACACCTAACTAGGCTTAAGTTAGCCTAACTAGAGTAGAATACACTAACACCCCCCCTTAAGCATAACTTAGGTGGGTATAGAATAAATGGGTCCTAGGTACTAGCCAGATGAGGCACCCATGAACAAAATTTTCTCATAAGGTGGAGTAAAAGAGAAAACCCATGTGGGGAAAAAATCCTCTCCAAAAAGAGAAACAAAATGCATGAAAAATAAAACAAGTGAAGAAGGATGACTTATATCATGACTCCCCTAGGACAACTTATGTCACATGTACGTACAATAAGTTTCCCCACAATAGGAGATACAAAGAGAGACTTGGAAACCCCCCATAAGACATGTTGTAGTGCACATAGATGCTCGATGAAGTATGCCGAAGAGAATCCATGAACATTGAACCACATTTATCCATTTAGGAAGAAGGCGAACTATAGAAGTGTGCAAATAATCTTCCCATTCCTGATAGGAACATACAAAAACAAGTATAAAGGTCTCTAAATTATGCACAAGATCCAAAGATGTAGATGATGCCCATAATGTCTTTGTAGAATGCTTAATGATCTCCAAGCCAAATTTGATGTGTGATGAAGATTCGAGAATAGGGACCACATGGATCATAGATGTATGGTGATAACTAGAACCATAAGAATTTGATGTTGTCACTATAGAAGTTGAAGTAGGCAAGGCATGAGCAAGAATATCTGAAGAAGAAAAGGTTGATGCAACTTCAATGAAGTTAACATTGGAAAGAAGATGAATGTCCTCAATAGTGTCATCCAAATCAACAAAATGTGATTCTATGAAAAGACACAAAATTCCGAGTAGATATACATCCTAAAGTGGTGGATCTGGAAAAATGATAGCAGTAGGTTGTTTTGTAGTCTTACAAAGCAATGAAAAGATAGTGTGAGAGAAATGAGGATAAAATTTATCCCCATGTTGAGTGCTCCCACAATATGTACATTTGACTATGCAACATGTAGACATGATCTAAATGTGCAAAAGATCAAATGCAAAAAGTCCCCCTGAAACTGTTGAAAGAGAGACCCCCCCAGATTTTGGGACTTTATAAATTAGTCCATTTTACAAAATAAATTTGACCAATGCATGGATAATGAAAAACCATTCACTTTTACAAAAAATGGTACTCAATTTCGAGCTACCGAGCAAAAGTTATTAAATAGTTAATTCCTTGCAAAAATGGCCTAATTTAATTAACTACACTTGAAAAGCAAAAAATAAACCTATCCGAAAGGTGAATATGCCCTTCCAACTACTTGTTGGAATTGGGGTGAAGTGTAGATTACAAATGGTTTTATTGTGAGGGGGTATTGGCCTCCTACCGACCCGGGCCTCACCCTTCATCTTCAATGGATGAATACAAGTAATCATTGCCTTAATTGGTGAGAAAGCCTTCAAATCACAATTTCAATGCTAAGGAGAGACTTCAATTATAGAAATATTCCATGGAAGAAAGCACAAAAAACTAATCGACTGTTAGTGATGGAGAGGCATGGGAATCATGCATAGAATATCCATAGGTTTGCAAAAAAAATTTGGATTGCGTGACAAAGATTCCTAGCTACATGTGAATGGGGGTGATCTAAGTTAAAATGCACCCTTTATATTTCCATGTGGCCTGCTCCAAACAGTGGTTGTGCCTCCAAATGGTGGTTGCATGTGCTTAAAGGTCTCTATTCAACCCTCACCACATGAAGACGAAGTCCTTCCATCAAATCTTCCAAATTTGCTACATGAGCTCTCTTGTAACAACATGAAAATGTGCTTGAAGAGGGCATAAGAATAGGGTGAAAAGAGGGCATGTGAACAAGCAACAAATGATGGGTCTCTTAGTGGTTTCTAAACACCTATGACTAGCTTCCAAAAGAAGTTTGCTTGCATAATGCAAATTGTTCCATTATTTTGCCTGCCTTGTTGCACGTCATCCTGCAAATTTAGCCAGAATTCATCAATTCAAGTCATTGAATGGTCGCGTGAGCTCTCAAGACTAACAATAGAAATGTGGAACCTCAAACTCTTCATGCAAATTGATAACACCCAGTAATGGAGATCTAACTAAATACAACAAATTGGTTCACTGATTGACCTGAAACTATCTCCTCCTAAGCTTTGATACCATATTAGAAACTAGAAAGATCTAGGAGATAGAAAACAAGCACATGAATAATGTAATATTGTAACAACCCTCTACTTTGTTATGTTTTCTTTGACAACTCAGATACTTTGTTAGACCATATTTTATATATGTTATGGATATTCTATCGTTGACAGTGGAGCGATGATTGACTATATTGATGTGATGATACATTATATGCATGGTGATTATGTTTGACATGCTTTATGTTTGCATAGATGTTTAGTTGAGATGATATTGCTATATATGCTCATTGTAGTTTAAATGATATTTTATCTCGTCAATTGATGTGACATTGTATTGGTGAAGAGAACGGTATTACATCACTCGCTTGCGAGTGCCCTATGATTTCCATGACTCTCTCTTCACGGTGTGTATGATTTATTATCTGGATACATGTACGACATATGCTTTGTTTGCAAGTTTGTAGGTACAAGACAACGGCTTCGCCTAGATTCACAGGTCTAAGCGTGTCCACTACCCAACAGTAATGTTGAATGGGAGATAGTAACGGGTTAACCTAGTCAAACCTTTACCCTAGTACAGTGTGTCGTCAATCCATGTATTAGTCGTATTCTTTATCCATGCTTGTTTTGTTATTTTATTTATCATGCAAATTTTAATTGTGAGGATTAAATTATATGTTATGATTACGTATTTAATTAATTTGTATTATTGATGTGGAGACTTTATAATAGATTAATTAATTAATTTAATTTATGTTATAAAGTAATTTTAGTTATTAGATTAAATGTGAATTAAAATAAATAAGTTATTTAAATGTGGTTTGAAATAAATAAAATAATTTTAATTTCAAATGCATGTTATTGGGAAAAGATCTTGGAAATATCTTGGTTATTGAAGAGAAGATATTTGTTGTGTTAACTGGAAGTTAGAAGGTTTTGTTTTCTAATTGTTTTAAAATTGATTTCTAGAGAGATTGATTGAAAATTTGGAAAAAAAAGGAAGTTGTTTTCACGGGAAAAAAAGAGAGGATTTGGAAATGGTAGAATTGTTTTGAGGTATGAGGAAATTGTTAATCTTAGAGGCTCTCTGATAATTTTAGGAATCTAGTTTTGTTGTATTCTTGGTTTTGGATTATTTATGTTCTCTAGGAAGTGGCAATTCTTCTAGAGGAAGCTTTGGGAATTAAAGATTAAAGGGAAGCTCGACATCAAACTTCGAATCGACAGATCTTCTGGAACAGGTTCTTTATTTGCTTTGTTAATTTTAATTTGAAAGAGATAGTTAAATTATTATTGTATTGCAAATTGGAAAATTTTAGAAGAGGATTTCTTTTATTTTAGAAGCTTTTGTTTTTTAAAGAAATTCTCGTGATCGTTAGAGCCTCTATAGAAAATAATTTAGATCCTTTGTTTAAATTGAGTATTTGAAATAGATTTATACAAAAGGAAATTATAGTGGAATTATAGAACCTCTGTTGAATTTAAATCAAAACTTAGAAAACCTCTTTCTGGAAAATTGAATTTAATCTTCTCTGTAGAAAATGATAAATTACTGTGAAAGATTTAGATCTCTATAGGGAATGATTTTTTTTAACACAATAGAAAATTCAAAAAAGGAAATTCAAGATTTAGAAAACCTCTATAAATTTGTCTACTTATTTACCTGTAGAAAATTTAATTTTAAAATTTGCCTATGAGCAATGGTTATTGTTTTGATTATATATATAAACATTTATATTAGAATAATATATGCTTATAATTTTAGAATTTCCTGTAGAAAATTAATTTAAAAAAAATGGATTTGGCTGAATCACCGTACAACAAATTGGGAAAGGCTGTGATAAAAAAAAATGATTTTTTTATTGTTTTGATGGCTAGGGATATACCCACTGACCCGGCACCTGAGGGGAGTGCTTGTTGTGAAATGCTCCCCACATGCGTTATTAGAGCATTGATCCCACGAACAATACCAACTCACGTGGGGCTCCATGCATACCAACACAACGAAACCTCGTCTTTTCCATTGAACCTACAATTTCATTTATTATTTGTATATATAATTTATATATATATTATATATAATATATGTTATATATAATATATATTATATGTATATATATATTATATATATATTGTATGGTAGTAAATGCAATTTATTGTTATATATTAAATAATATATTTATTATATATATACATAATTATATATATAAATATATTTATTTAAAATTGATGTTATTATAAAAGATGTTTTTTAGAAGGCAAGTAGATGATTTTTTATTGAATATTGGAAAAGAATAATTGAGTTTATAATTTGAATAATATGTATATATTTTATATGTATATATAATTAATTTAATTATATATATACATATTAAATATATTTATTAGTTGTTGTTATTACAATAGATGCATGCAAGCACGATTAGTTAAATTGAAATGGTTAATTATGTTAATTGATATGAGTAGTTGTGAAACTGAGAGTTAAACATTTAGTTTTATTTGGTTGTTGATTTATTAGTTAGAATTATGCTTAAATGATGTATTTTAAATGAGATATTGATCTATTGGATTAAGGAAATCTGAATGGTAGTGTTCTAATTACATTAGTTGTTTATTTTAATTGCATGTTTTTTTGTAATTGTGAATTGGGGGGATATTTGTTGTTGAGGAAATGTAAGCCTTCCAGAGTTGGTTAAATTGTGAAAGGGTTGTATCTTTTGTTCACCCTTTGAGATTTCCTTGGGTAGTGCACGTATTTGGCATTCAGTATTGGAAATTTGTAGGGATGTGTTATCTCTTGTGTTATGGGGGTTATTTGTTAACAATTTTAGTGCACTTTCTACCCTTGGGTGTGGAAAAAGTTATTATGTTGTCTATAGGGGAGTGGCTTTCAACAGGGGTCGGGACACAAAGTGGTCCTAGGATAAGTCATGTGAGAGTCAGTTTAATTAGTGAAAATTAAATAACCTAGATTAGGGGAATGGGTAGCTTAATACATTAACTTGATAATATAGCCTCGCTCATTGGCTCAAGGGCTTGTGTTAGACTTGAGATGAGTCGGGAAGGCCTAGAATGGAAAGATCATTATCTTATTTTCTTGAAAGATAATCGATTTCGCACTGGTGTGCATGTGGGGCCAGAGTTCGTGAAAGGTTACCAGGATAACCCAGGATGGGGGTCGAGACTTAGGAAGATCTCCTTTGGATAACCAATGCAACCTTTGTGATGACACTCCTCCTATGACAATAGTCAGTTTGTATGGTATAGTGGTTGTTGTAGTGACCCTCTAGTTACGACACTCTATTTTAGTTTGATTCAGTTTGTTAGATAGATGCTTTAGTTGATTGTGATACTATGTTGTTCATTTTTGGATATGACTCCAACATTATGTTGTTTTTACACTCTGTGGATTATACATTAGACATCTCGATTATCTGGTTGTGTTTGTGTGATGATATTGTGATGGACATTTACGTGATATGGATTATGTTTTTTATGAGTTTTTATGTGGTTATCATGTTGAAATGGTTGTTTATGATATATGATGCTCGTTAGTTTCTGTGAAGAAGACAGTGCAACATTACTCATTCGTGAGTACCCTGCTACATTGCGATTCTTCTTCATGGTGTGTTTTCTGATATAATTTTATATGTTTAACAATCATGTTTCATGTAGATACAGGTACAGGGTATCGGCTCCACCTGCTTGTCAGGTTTGAGTGTACCCTAATCCATTGAAATCATGTTGATCCGAAGGTAGTGACAGGTCCTTATTGAACCATCGTTCTTTATTGAATGAGTACCTATTTGTTACCCTTCCTTGTTGTCTAGTTCGTTTCTGTTGTGTTGTTCTTGTTTGTATTATTTTGTTTGGGAATTCATTATTTTAAGTTAAATGATTAATTGTTTAAATATTAGTTTAAATGTTTATATTTATTGTTTAATTTATTAATTTAAATTAAATTTAAGTTATTTACTTTAAAAGTGAAAGTTAATTTTGTAAAAGTATTTAATTAAATATAAATTGTTGATTTACTTGTGCAAACAAGATTTATGTGGAAATAGATATTTTAAGAGAAGATATTTTTAACATGTTATGAATTTTGGATTTGGAGTTGAAAATGTGATCTGATGTTAAGAGAGCAAGTTAGAACTGATTGATCAATTATGAATGCATAATTGACTATCAGTTAAGTTTCATGATTGAGAGTTAATTAAATGCATTAAAATCTTTTGAGGGTTGCAATTTCATTCACTACAATATTTTGGAAGAATTTTCACAGCAACAGTTTTTAGAATATATTTTGCGCGACAGTTGTTCTGGAAAAACTTTTATCTCAATTTTTTTTTACAAGCACAATATTTGGGTTGGATTGTTTTGGATTTCTTCGTCCAAATCTGGTGATTCTAAGCAGGATTGACAAAAGCTTTAGAATTTTTTTTCAGTTTAGCTATCAAGCTTTATCAAGTTTTCTTCTTTGGATTTTCTCCTTTGGGTTTTCTTGCAAATTCTTGAGTAAATTTTGTGGAAAATAATTTCTTTACCAAACCTACACATGCAACAAGGAAACAATTAGGAAAAGTTTTCAAATCTTAAAAAAATAAATAAAGTGGAACAAGGATAAGGAAAACTCTGAGAAATAGGGAAATATTCAAAAATTTATCATAAGATTTATATATTTTGATATTTTCATTAAAATATTTATTATGGATGTTCTCTTCTTTAGCATTGACCTCTATCCTTTTCCTATTCTAAATAATTCATTTATAGTGAGTTTGATTTATTGCGACTGTTAGTCATTGAAGGATGCATTGACCTAGTATTCAGTTTTCTCCCTTTTCTTCTCACATGAGATCTACTTCTCGCCAAATATCCTCAATATTTTAAATCCTTATCAAGTATATTCGTGTAGTCAAAGCCGTGCGAGTTTGATGTTAAAGGATGTAATGTTTAGAAGAGAACGTATCTTTTTTTTTTTTTACTATTTAGTTTTCTCGAAAAATTCGGTGTTAAGCTTTCATTTTGACAGTAATCTGGGTGCTATGCCATGCTATGGAGATTAAATTTTGATTTGCCTAATTTCCTGTTTGTATCTACTTTCTTTCTATCATACAACTTTGGCCCAACCCATAGTCTTGTAGCATTCTAATCTCCTGTAAGCAGCTTGCGTCGATGGTCATGAGAGTTTGAAGTCCTATAAATCTATTTAGTATGATCAACGTTATTCTCTTTAGTCAGCCTATTAACATCATACAGATTTCAATACCATATTCTTATACTTTATAATGTTCAGCTAATTCTCAAATTGTTGAAAATTGATTCCCTTTATACACTAAATTTTTGGTCTCTTTTGATGGTTACAAATTAATTTAGATCTAATTAAAGTTTCAATCTGAAGAATTCAATCGATTCTATGTTTAATGGCGCTGCCCCTACCCTATATTCCTAAATCTACCAATCTTTTTATGCGTCTTTGATAGTTGTAGTTTCTCCTGAGTCTTCAATACGTTTGACATAATGGAAAACTGAAGATTTATCTCTTTCATCACCATACTACAAATCAAAATAAGTATATTTGTTAATTTTATACGGCTGATAACTTTAGTCAGTAAATACTATTGGTGCATGTAGCATAGCACGAATTTTGTTTTTGTTAGCTGGTAGTTTAATTTCCAAACCATGCACCCTAATATTCCCTGCATTGGGAATTATCTAGTAAGATTGCATGTACAAACATTTGAAATTTTCTGTTTTCTTTTTGTTTAAGAAATTCAATTGATATCTTAAAGTTGATTATAATAGCATGGCGTAACTATAGATAAGGAGATTACATGAATGCTATAGAATTATTTGGTTTATGTATGGAATAATTATACGTTTAAACAGTGGTATTGTGCAAATTGATTTGATTGTAACTCTATATATATATACATTTAAGTTGACTTGCTCAATTATGATGATTCAGTAAATATTAAGAATTTACAATATTCTTCTAAAAGAATGAACATAGATGTATTTGTTTATGTTGGAATTAAAATAGTGAGACATTTAATGGTAAAGTGAATTACCTTTAATGATTCTTGTCTTGAAAGTGTTGATAACAGTTTATGTGGAACATTAGTTTATGGTTTATAATTCTTGATCAAAATTTAATGATGTATGTTCTTTTACTTCCAAAGGCTAGTGGGTTGATTTAAGATATGAGCTTTTAATGTTTGTTTATTGATATTTTTGATACCATGATCTTTTTGGGACTTAGCCATGCAAGAGTAATTTGACACCATAGAGGTGTTTGAATTGATGAATGATTGGGCCACAAATGAGATATGTTCTAGTATGATTTTGTTTCATATGCATGTTTGCTGCCCTTGGTATTTTGATGTTGTGTCATGACTTTGGGAAGAGTGGCTTGTGATAGGGGCCGAAACCCTAATTGGTTGTTAGGGTTACCTATCGTAGGTTTTGTAATCTAGTGGAAACCTAACTAATGTAGTAGGGGTTGGGTATCGAATTAAACATTAATTTAGATAAAAGTATTCTTTGCCTATTTTTTTAATGCTCGTTAAGATTGAGGAAAGGTTGAGAAGGCCTGGAATGGCTAGTCACCTATCTTGTCTTCTTGAAAGATGGAACGACTCCATAGTAGTTTGCATAGGGACCGGGAATTAGTAGAGACTACCAGGGTAAATCTTGGAGAGGGCTGATAGTATAGGAAGATTCACCAGGGTAACCTATCCCAAACTGTGTGATGATACTCTTTACCTATTGCATGATTGTGGTCTTTTGTGGAGAGTTATCTCTAGTTGCGTTTTTCCTTTGGGAGTTTGTACAATATGTTTTGACATCGTTATGTCATTATATGAATGTAAGCCAAGTAAATGTATTGATTACGTCTCCTTGTTTGTATGTTGTGGACTGTCATTTATCTCCTATACGGAGGGGTGGAACTTAGGGCTTCTCATGTGGTTGGGAGGAAAGCATGCTATACCATCATTGGATATTCTTATAGATAATACTATACTTGTAGGCGGTTCTTGATACTTCATTGTTCCTTGTGATTGAATGTGAGAACTTGTTTGAAGACATGAATGTTGGATATGAAGTGTGGTCAATTTACTCTCTTTGTATACTACCTCATGTGTATGAGTGTACTCTTGTAGTAACATTACAATGTATGGAAATTTATTAAAATCACATGTAATAATTAGATATATTTGTAACTTGATTGTATAAAGTTTTGAAAACTAGATCATTCATGAATTTAAATTATACTTATGTTTATGTTATGAAGTGATGTTCTTATTTATAATGTTTAGAAATAGCGTCGTCTTGGAGATTATTGGAACTGGGTTATGTAATAAAATTACTTTTAAAAAATTATTAGGTTAATTTTTTTTACACTTTTTTAATGGAATCCTCGGTGGGGCATTCTGAGTTGTTCTTGATTTAGTGATTCTGGAAGCAATGTAACCTTATGTTTTGTGTACTGGTACAGTGTTGTTTTGTATATTGCATGTGTCTAGAGGTAGTAGGTTTGTCTTGGTTACCTTTTACTATCTCCTAGCACGAGGGTTGGGCCTATGGGTACCACATGGCTGGGTGGTGTGCACCTTACACTGTTGGGCTTTCTCTTCATGTTCGTGATGGCAGGATCTTCTAGTTTGAGGAGCTCGTATGTTTCTATGGTTTGTACTTCTCTTATATTCATTGTAATAGTGGGACACTATGTATTGTATTCCTCATTTGTAATCGAGGAGAAAACTTGTGTTGTAATTGTAACATTATGTATGATCTATTCATTATGGGACTAAATGGTATATATGGTTTTATATGGTGTTGTATCTGTGGAAATATGTTCATTAAATTTCAATGTTTATATTTATTATGCAATGGATTAATGCTTTGATGTATGTTGTTTATCATGAGTTAATTTCATATGCTATGGTTAGATTAATTTTGTAAGTTTTGGAATTTCACATGTAGATGTGTTGCATGGCCTAGAGTATGTATGTGTTTAGAGTAGATTACTTTACTTATTATTGTTACTCTTTTTAAGAAAAAAATTAGTTGTGCTTCCATAGTGTTGCATCATCCTCTAGGTTGCAGGGCAGGGTTTTACAAATATTGTATTAGCTTAGTATTAACAATGAGCTCAAACCCTCATTATAAAGGATGGGGATGAGAAAACTCATACCACAAGAATAGGCAATCACATGCCATGGATTGAGGAGAGGACTCCTCATCCTGCAGTGGTGGCCAGTTGCTCTCCTCTATGCAAGGGAGAGGTGTTGAGAGGGATTGGATACCTCTCAATACAACTCAACATCCTTGACACCTCATGGGAAATGAGTCACTTGGGCCAACTCCAACACCTAACTAGGCTTAAGTTATCCTAACTAGAGTAGAATACACTAACACTTTTAATATTCTTATATGAAGAATATAAGTTTTCCAACAAACATTGTTTTGTACATTTATGCTATGATTTTCATGAGTGTTTATATGGGTTAATTTGTCATTTAGTAAATTTAGGGTTTTAACAATTGATGGTGAGGTAGTTGTATTGATTTTTATTCTAGGTTGATGAAAAGGTTTGTTAAGATATTTTGGGGTGTTTTACTCTGTTATTCTTGGTGGTTTCTCTTTGGTAGTATTGTTGTATAGTTGTTTGGACATTAATGATGAGATCGTAGAATCATAAAAATAGTTCATATTTCAAATATTTCAATTTTTTTTATGTTTAAGTTATGAAACATTTTGTTTTTAAATTTGGGGATTCCAAAGAATCATTTAATTAGACATCACACCATAAAGATCATTAGTCTTTGAATAGTTTATGCCTCCCATCTTTTAGTTAGACCTCAATTCAATGTTACATTTATTTTATAGATCAATAAATTGTTAAAATAAAATTTAATCCTTTATTCATTAATATACTTGTGTTTAAGATATAATGATATTGTTTAATTTGTATTAAAAATTATGATTGTTTTAGAATTGGTTTGGGAGCATTATTATGTTGATATTAAATGTTTTATATAGATAGTTGTTGTAATTATTGGTGTGCATTTTATAGGTAGAAGGCATAAACAAGAGATAAATTGAAAGTTTAAGAATAGCAAAGAAATTTAAGTGAAATTTGTTGAGGAAAATTTAGGTTGCATATATGTGTGATTTATTGATGGTTTATTTTATATTGGTGATGGATTCTTCTAGATTATGAAATAAGTGATTTAAAAGTCTATTGATTAAAAAATATTTACTAGTCCATTTTTATAAAAGAAATGACCAACAAAAATATAGTTTTTCAATTTGGCTGGCATAAAAGTGACTTATATGATTTGAATTTTGAGCTAATGAATTGTAGAACTCTTGATTTATTTGACACTTCCAAAAATTAGTTATATTTTTGGGTTATTGAATTGTGTAATTTTAAATTAATGTTTATTTATTTATTTATTTTTGGCTGGTAATGTTTTATTTTAATGCAAAGAATGCATCTTATTTAAAAATATCATTAAAAATAATTATTTTTTATTTTATTGAATAATTTTTTGGGTATTTTATTGATATATGAATGTATATTGAAAATAAAGGAGATGGAATAGTTCTTGTACTTTTACTATTCTCATATGAATAAATATACATTTCTAACAAATATTGTTTATACACTTTTTCTATGATTTTTTGAGTGTTTAGATATGGTTAATTTATCATTTTAGTAAGTGTTACCACAGTTTTTTTCAACCCCTAAGAACCATGTCCACCCATAGAAATTTTTGCTTGGTTTAATCGTCGTTCTTCTTAAGGTTTTCTAAACCATGTCAAGTTCTGCTAAGGTTGTCATAACCCTATTTTTACCCAACTTTTAAAAGGTTATGTCAAGAGCCTATTTTCTTGGTCAGTCTTTTTGTAGGTTCTAAGAACTTTATCAGAACCTAAAATGGTTCTCACAACCTTGGTAAATACCGATAAAGGAAGACGAAGTTAAATTGTAAGGATTTACTAACATAGTTTGAGAACTTTTAAAGGTTTTGAAACCTTCATTGGTTCTCATTAGGGTTTCAATAACCTATTCTATTTTTGATGACAAGAAGTTTCTTTTAAGCAACAACATTTTATTGGTTTTAGAGCTCCTTTTTAGAGATCGTTCGAGCTTTCAGAATTTTTGAAGATTATGATTTAAAGAAAGATGGTTAAAGTGAAGATGGAAATTTTTTCTAAACCTTTTCAAATTTTGACAAGGTAATCAAAACCTCATCAGGACCCAACATTGGTTCCACAACTTGCTCATAAAATTGTCATTTTGTGTTCGAAGATCTCTACTTGGCTAAAAAAAGGTGGTACAAAAAATGGAAATAATATATTACATAAAGAACATTAATAAGAAAAACCAAAGATTTTCAAATAATCAAATTCACCACATCACAAGAAGTAGTTAAAGCATAAAAATGTATATATATATTATATTAACTAGGAGATGCAAGTATAAAATTTGCATGCATAGAGAGTGAAAATTAGGATGCAATTTCCCTCCACAACTTCCCAAGTCCTCTCAATTTGGATGGGATAAAATAGATTTTCATAAAATTCTACATAGTACGCAAAGATTTCCATCACATTCCTCTTGATCCCCTCTCACAAGAGTGTAATAGCTTGTTTGATTTCTTCTTTCTTGAGGGTAGTAGCAATGCAGATGGCATCTCCAACCAAGCCTTCCTGTGGATTCTCACTCAAACATCCTAAGGCATGTTCGACACTGGTTATATATGCCAACCTCATTAGCCTCTTGATGGCTCTAGTTCCCCATTTAAATTTGCTAGAAGTCTAGACTATGTTGTAGATGAATTGCTCTAAGAGTGCAAAATTATGAACGCAAACTTGCGCTAGGAAATTCTCTCCTAATCCTATTGTTCACTCCTTCAACGTCATTCATTATGATGAAAATATCTCTTAGTTGGTTAGCTACTAGCCTCAATATAGAGCTACATTGCACATATTCAATGGTGAGGAAGTCTCCTTTTGAAGTCGCATCACTCGAGATGCTAGACATTTTGAAAGTAAGATTGAAATATGAAGGGAGAAATGAAACCCCTTCAAATGTAAAGAGGTAGAAGCTAGCTATTGTATCCAAAAGATAAGCCATGAGAATATTTTCTCATCAGAAACTAGCTAGCAAGGATGTTTCCGAAACATTTTTAATTAAGACAGAACAACAAATGATGTGATGAAATTGCTATATTTCTTGTAGGATAAAATTTGGTATTGGTGGAAAATATTTTATTAAATACTCTCCCATGCATGAAGTTATAGAAAATATATAATTAAATACAAATATTAGGAGTTACAAGTCTTCAGATGTATGAAGAGCCATAAGGCTTATATATATGTAGCGTTGATATATTAGTTCACCCATCTTAAATTGGTATATTTGTAATGATGATGTTTCCAAGTGGATCATAAAGACTTAGGGAGCTCGTTAGAAAAGAATTTGGGGTTAGGTTTATAAAATTCTTATTTTAAAGACGAGTCATGAAAACTGAAACCGTCCCAAGAAAGAGGATCTGTAAATATGTAATTTGAAGATATTTGAAGGGTCTAAATATTTTATTCTTGTCACATGGGGATGTAAGAGGAGAATTGATAAGGAATTTCATCGATAACTCACTTATTTTTGAGAATATTTATTATCTGTGAACATTGGAGATTTAAATGTAATGCTAGTAGTTATACATAAGTATTTGAGCTTAGATAAATGTGTGAATATTATTTCCTTTATGTATGCAATACTTCATTGATTTACATTTATTTTCTTTTGGAATTAAGTGAGGTTTAAGTCTAAATGATTGTTTATCTATTGTTTATACTCCAATCTTTGTGTTGAAGTATTAGTAATATTTGTTTCAAGTCTTGTCACATTGGTATTATGACTATGAATCAATGTTAGTCATGCCTTTTCTGCTTTTTGGTTAAAATCATACCCCTAAAAAATAAATTACACTGTAAGAGGGAGTTGTACCTTGTTAAAATCCAGAGGAAGATCACCAATGAAATGGTGATCTCTCCAACTATTCATTGGTAATCTATCTTCCCTTTGGGAAATATAGAGTCATATTAAGTTAGTTTTCAAGAAGAACAATCTATCAACTAACAAATTTTTGGTGACTCTATTGGGGATATGAAAGAGGAATTTGAAATGGTTGCCTTATTATGAATTTTTTTCTATCGAGCAAGTAACCCAAGAAAACCATCTGCACAAAATACCTTCACAAATAGGAGAGAAGCACACACTATTTCATCAAGAAGGAGTGAATAAAAATGAGATGAATAAATTACATATGGTATAGGCTTTTAAAGCTGTGAAAAAGGTGATGGGTAAACAACTACCTGATATGGGAAATAAAGCCACTATGGTAATTATCCCTAAATTAAACTTAATACACTAACACCTGCTTGAAGTACAAACTTAGGGAGTATGATTATGCAAAAATGAAGATGTAATATGGGTCCTGACTACACAACCATGTTAGGTACCCATTTACAACTACAAAAAGAAATCTCTCACAAGTGGAGAAAAGGAGAAAAACCCTATGGGAAAAAAACCCTCTCCAAAAGAGAAAAGAAAACAAAAATGATACATGGATGGAGGACTCAATCACACCCCCCAAGGAATACATACATCATGCATATACAATCAATATCCCCCCATAAGAGGGAAATAGAGAGACTATGTAGCCCCCCCAACAATGTGTAATCACTTGCAAAAATGGTAAGTACTTGAAGAAAAAATATAATCCAATGTTGACAAACAACTTGTCTCCCTTTCGGAAGAAACAAAACCAAATACAAATGTAGGTATGCTTCCCATTCTAGATAGGAATTGGAAGAAGAAAGCATAAAGATGTATGATGATGTCTTTTTAATTTTCTCATGTGTTTCCAAGACCTTGAAAAATGATGCCACAAACCAATCAGGAATATGCCCAATCACAATAGAAGGTGACAAACAAGGTACCACTGGAAACTGATACTGAACAATCTCCAAAGATAGGAATGGTTTGACAATAGTTGTGCAATAAATTTCATCAAAGAGGAGAGATAACCCCTCAAATATGTCCTCCAAATTTGAAATGTGAGACTCCACAAACAAGGAACCAATATCCGACAAATAGGAATCCCAATTAGGAAGACAATCATAGTCTTGTTGCTCAGGAATGATAGGATCCTCAATCAATGACTTTGGACAATGAATCACTGAAGATTAAGGTACATAAATTGTCCCTAATGGAGAAGAAGGATCATCTAAAGAACCCTTGTCAGACTCATCTGAAGACTCAAAGTATTCCAAAAATTTAAACTCCTACATAGTAGCATGATCATAGAGTATCATGTCTGAAAAATGAAGAGGCACATGACAATCTAAAATAGGATCATCTAGGAATAGCTGAGTATCAGGATCTCTATGTATTTCCCAAATTTTAGTCCAAAGAATATGAGGACACTCAAAATGATCAATAGCATTCAAAGTGGAATAATCAATATGCATTGCAATAACTCCTAGGACATGATCCCTTTTGTAATTCCATGCAAATTTCTTACTATCAGTACCAAGAAGGGGAACAAGATTATATAAATGTGGCAACAAATGAAGCCATATGAGATGTTTTATGATACCATCTCTCCATTGTTTATAATTTCCCCTTTTCAACATAATCACAATAGGATGAAATTAAAACCCCATAATCAACTATGACAAATCTCCAAGAATACAAAGACATTAACCTTCAACAAAAATTAGAAACTCCCAAATACTCCAAATGAATCCTTCTCAAAATACTTCAGGAAGCAATAATGTGAAAAAAAAGATGAGAATCTAAAACTATTTGAGCATAAAATTAAACACCTTACAAGTTCTCGCACCAAATCACCAACCCAGATCTCAAATCAACTCACAAAGCAATTTCAAAGAGCACAACAACACCAATCACCACACAAAAGATAGCCTCTTCATAGCCTATGAGACTTTCTCACATCAAATTTAAAGGAAGTAAGAGGCTATTTAAATAGCAAAAATGGTACCCACACTGCCAATGTGGGATTAATTTTCCCAAAAAAACTTCAAAGCCTCTTCAAAATAGGCCACCTTTTTTGACGCTGCACTTGGAAACCCTAAATATTTTACAAAAACTTTAGAGTTGATAAAGTTTTCACTAAGTGTTGCACATGAAATTGCATGATCAATGCTTGCCAGGCCTGTCAACATTTTAGATAGGCATGATTCTCCTTTTGATCCACAATCTTCATTGAAATATTTGCAAACATTGGGGCTAGGGCATTAATATGTTAGGACTTCCTTTCAAACAATCCCACAACCCTCATAGGTGCCTCTAAACTACTTTAAAACCCCATGACCAATAGCATATTATCATGCCCAGGTATGAGTGTTCACAACTAGACTATAAGAGTTGTGACCCTACAAATTACTTCCATGAACTCTCTCAAATGGCTAGCAGATATCTGAATGAATATGCAGATTAATATTGGCTCTATGCCTTCAATAATCCACACCCAACAATAAAGACTTTTTTTTGCAAAAATGGGCCTGTGGAAAATGATAGCCTTAAAAAAATGTAATGCAAAAAAATCACGTCTTTTGTGCAGCAAAATCACGTCTCCAACAAAATTGGGCAAAAGGAAAAACACGAGCTGGCAATGATGGAATGACCTTGAATCATACTCTTCTATCTAGATTTGAATATCATGGACAAAGACAATGCAAAACCTCTGCTGATTTCACTATGAATATGCTAATTTTAAAAGGGAGTGCCCGGTCAATGCAGTAAATAAACTGTCAGTTAAAAAATGAACCAAATTTGACAATTTTGTATGCCCATTTGAAGAGGATGTATGTTGCCTAAAGCACAAAAAAACAACTTCTCAATGTTTTGAATCGTCCCTCCTCCACAAAAAATTAGGATTCACATGGGCTCAAATAGATATCACGCTCCACAAATCAAAAAAATTGACCTCCAAACAAGGAAAATTGTGCTCCAATATGCTTGAAATGCCTCCTTTGGAAAAAGTCATGGGTTGTGGATGAAAATCAAACTTTAGTGAATGTGTGGTGAGATCATGGCAAAGATGAAATGACCTGATGTTTGAATGGACAGTGGGAGAAAAGAATGATGGGTGGGGAAAATAAGCACGGGTAAATCGTGGCCTTCAATGTAGATGAAAAAGTGCCTCTGGTCAGCAACAAATCACGCCTCCCATCACCTAGTATTCTCACCTCCCAAAAATCATGGCCACAAAGATTAAAAAACACCCCTTTTAATGAATCGCCCAACCCTTTGCAGGTTCAGTGCCACAAATCATCACAGATAAAATCAACGCTAGCAACAAACTTGCACAATTGTTTCAGGCTTCAAAACAAAAAATAAACAAAATTGATAAAGATGAGCATTCTTCTGAATGTATTCAGAAAATAATGATCTCAAAATTCTCTGATGAAAACTCTCAGGGAAGGATTACAAAATGGTTTGCTCTGATACCATGTTAGAGAAAATAACCCAGGAAAACCATCTATAGAAAATACCTTCACATATAGGAGAGAAGCACATGCTATTTCATCAAAGAGTGAATAAAAATAAGATGAATAAATTACATATGGTATAGGCTTTTAAAGTTGTGAAAAAGGTGACGGGTAAACAACTACCCAATACGGGAAATAAAACCAATCTATCAACTAGCAAATTTTTGGTGACTCTACTAGGGATACGAAAGAGGAATTTGAAATGGTTACATTATTATGAAAAGACATGGTTCTACCATATAATAACATCTTTCCTATGGTGCAACTAGATCTTGATTGGGTCCATATAGAACAAGAAGATATCATTTCTCAATTCAATACTTTAGCCTAGAGACATAGGAGGAATAATGCAAAATGTACACGAGATTAAATCTTTTTTGGAAGAAGAATTGGTCCAACAACCAATAGTGGTGTTTGAACGAGTAATAGAAATATTTCCTAGGGTGATAGCTGCAATAAATCCACAAAGAAACCAAAACCCTTAGAAAAATAAAAGCCAAATACAAAATCATAATTGGCCACAAGATCAAAATCCACAATTGAGAAATTAATCTATGTAGGGATTTATAACTCCTTGGTTTCAGAAATAGACTTGAGGAGAAAGTGGTAAAAATTAACTTCTCTTAGATAGAGGTTGGAAACTTTGTATTTTGAAATTTACCCTTAAAAATATCTTTGGTAAGAAGAATTCTAGTTTACATGGTGGATTTAACTTCACCTCAACCATGGGGAACTCATTGTGGACTTCTAGCTTTACCATAGTACACAACCCTGCCTACAAGATCAAGACAATATTTTCCAAAGTTTGCTAGAGAAAATACACAAGACCCAGATAACCATGTATTCAAGAATTCACTATTGCATGTGGGAGATGAAGATGTATTCATTAGTTTATTCGTCAAATCTCTCATTAAAGAGGTAACATGTTGGTTTCAACATTTGGAAGACAGGTGTACTACAAATTGGAATATATTGAGAGATAAGTTTCTGACAAGATTCAAACCTACAATCAATGTGGGTGCTCTTGTATGCTACTTTTTCATAATTAAGAAAGGGGAACATGAATGTATAAGAGATTTTGTAGACCAATTTGACCAATTTTTAGAATGAATACCTCATGATGATCAACCTAGTCAACAAAACCTATTGTCCATCTTTGTTGTGGCATTGCATCTCGAAATTCAATTCTACATGAAGTGAAATAAGGTATGTGATCTTTAAGTTGCAAAAAAAGAAGCCATTAAAATAGATGTTTTGTTATTTTCTAGATGGTGTGATCAAGTTAGAGAAAATTCAAATAAAGTATCTATGAATGGAACTATTGTGAGAAAATAAGAGGGGTAGGTCTTCTATCTTGCATAGCTGAATGTTCCAATCTTACAGTTTTGGGTCAAGAACAATTTAAGGATAATAAAACACATAACCTAGAAGTTAGGTCTCATAAGGTCGATATATACAACCTAAATTATGAAGAGGACATAGATGATTCTGACAGTTCAAGTGATGAGGAAGATTGTGTTGGACACCATCTACTTCCTTTACCGCAACATGAAAAAATGTTAGACAATTGGTGGCACTTGTGGAATTTGAAGATTTCAAATTTCAAGGTATTGATGAATTGGTAAAGAAGATTATAGTAGCAGCAAGTGCTCAAGAGAAACTAGAAAAAGTTGGAATAAAAATCATGTAAATAGGTTGAGCAGATCTAATGCACTGTTCTTGCCAATGAGTTCGTATGGAACTTTCAAAGTTAGAGATAATCCTCTATTTGAACTCTATGAATTTGAATTGGATGACTTGGTTATATTTATTTCTCCTTCTTATAATGACATGATGTTTGGTGGTGTTAGCTTTAAAAATAAGGATAGCTACAAAAATGAGGGAGAAATTAAACAATGGAGTGAAGATAAAATGAATTTTTATTGAGATGTTGAAGGTACTCACACTAGAAATAGCCTTCCCCATATTCCAAGTCAGGTTTTAGAAGAAATTGTTGCATCTTTGTTGCATGTTGTAGAAGAAATTGGTGAATGTGAAGACCCAAAGTTTTCATGAATAAGGAATGAAAAATAGTTGAGACAACCTTTGTAGAACTTACAAATGCTATATCAGTTAGTAGTAAGTTTACTTTTGTTAGTAACAATAGTGATGATTGTGACTTTCAATCACTTATGACACATATTGATTTAGGTCAAGAATTATATCAAGTACATTCATTATTTATTCCAATTATGGAGGAAATCATTCAAGATGTTGTGTCATTTGAAATAACGATGGAGATGTGGTCAGTAACATGCAACATTATATCCAAGAAGTCATAGAAATATATGATAAAAAATGGTTGTTTGGTGATGAAGTTCTACACAGAGTTCTCTTATACTTAGCAAGTCTCTTTTGGGTTTGTATGCTACTCCTACGCCTAAATATTCTACACAAGTATTCATTCCTTTGAATCATAGAAGATCCTACTTTTCCTAGTTAGTCAATGGTTTCATTTGAGCATTATCAGGCATCATTTTGAGGTAAGGGTTTCTCGCCCTATATATACTTAGGAAATTTTGTTGTGTTGTTAGTCTAGATTCCTTTCTATTTTGTCTTGTTTTTGGCTAGTTCTTGATCCTTTCCTTTAATGATTCTAACTCTATAACCTAATAGATTTTAAGCACTAGTCTATAGTTGAGTTTTTGGGTCCCTTACTTTGTCCTTTATAGTTTGTGTCCCTAGTTAGAGCCAATTGTTACCATAGTTTTTGTCAACCCCTAAGAACCATGTCCACCCATATAAATTTTTGCTTGGTTTTAAAAGTCGTTCTTCTTAAGGTTTTCTAAACCATGTCGAGTTTGGATAAGGTTGCCATAACCCTATTTTTACTTGGCTTTTAAAAGGTTATGTCAAGAGCCTATTTTCTTGGTTGATCTTTTTGTATGTTCTTAGAACCTCGTCGAAATCTAAAATGGTTCTCACGACCTTGGTAAATTATGATAAAGGAAGATATAGTTAAATTATAAGTAAACTAACATAGTTTTGGATCTTTTAAAGGTTTTGAAACCTTTGTTGGTTCTTGAGAGGTTTCGATAACGCATTCTATTTCCAATGGCAAGAAGTTTCTTTTAAGAAAAAAAATTATTGGTTTTGGAGCTCCTTTTCAAAGATCATCCAGGCTTTCAAAATTTCTAAAGATTATGCCTTAAAGAAAGATTGTTAAAGCGAATATGGAAAAGGTTTTCTAAACCTTGTCAGATTCTGACGGTGTTATCAAAACCTCGTCAGGACTCGACATTGGTTCCACAACTTTCTCTTAAAACCACCATTTTGTGTTCAAAGATAGATCTACTTGGCTACAAGGAAGTGGTACAAAAAATTGTTCAAAATAATATATTACATAAAGAACATTAAGCAAAAATAGAGATTATCAAATAATCAAGATTCATCACATCATAGGAAGTAGTTAAAACATAAAAATATATATATTATATCAACTAGGAGATGTAGGTACAAAATTTTCATGCATAGCTAGAGTGAAAATTAGGATGCAGATTCCCTCCACAACTTCTTAAATTCTCTTAATATGCATGGGAGATTTTTTTTATTTATAAAATTCTACATAGTACGCAAAGGTTTTCATTACATTCCTCTCGAGCCCTTCACGTAAGAGAGTAATAGCTTGTTTGATTTCTTCCTTCCTGAGGGTAGTAGCAAGCTTTATTTGATCCGTGATGAAATTTATCCAATAATTAATAACTAACATGCAAGAATTCACTTTGAACTTAACACATTTTCCTAGACCTTTTAGTCATGGGGAAAATTTTGAATTCCTTAAGTATATCACAATAAATCTTATGGTCATCATAAGCTTGTTCAGAATATAAATAGCCAACAAGTTGGAGATAAACATTGCTAACCACACGTTCCTAAAAAATTGATGTGATATGTGGTACTTACGACAAAACAACCCATAAAAACTAAGGAGATCCCAACCATTCATAGTCATAATTGCTAAAAACCCCTCAACACCCCATTTTCTCCTCACCACATCATTCAACTTATTCCACATCATCAAAGGCCCTGATGTGTAGAGCCACCTATACCCACAAAGAACCACATAGTTGGTCACCATTTAAACGATTATATTTTTCTACTCATCAAGGATTAATCCTTGTATATTCACCAATAGAGCCCCATGTCTTTGCTAGCATTTGCAAAGACTCCATGAGGAACCCAAATTGACCAAGGAATCCACCACTTGATTTCCCTCACGATAGGTGTGAGTCATTAGCTTCCTTTCCATTTTTAAAATTAAAAAAATGATGTCTAAAAGGATATCCTTGGTTCTCCATCCTTGAAAATGAAAATATTTAACAAAGTCAATCACCATCATAGAGTCCCCTTCTATGTGTAGTTTTTTTATTCCCAATGTGATAGCCAACTCAGCACCCTTAAGCAACACCCATGCCTCTGTTGTCATAGAAGACTGTATGCATATACCTCTAGCAAACCCAACAAAAAAGTTTCCCTTGTAGTCCCTGATAGTGCCACCAATGTTAACCATTCCTATAATATGCCAAAAGTTCAATGAAGTAAATTTTCCTAAGTTTTCATTGTGCGAGTAAAATAAACTATGTAATAGACCATTGCAGTAAAAAAAAATTCTTTCTTTATTGAGAATATATGAACAAAGATGTTATAACAACATTCAATAAGGATTTCCATTCCATTACAATAATTCACAAAGTACAATATTCCAAGAAAGTACACAACTACATACATATCTCCTTTGAGCTTCATAGCATAAGATATAGATGGTCTAGGAATCCACCTTTCAAAACCTTGGTATTTTGTCGCCTGTTGAGGAGGAGAAGCATCACTCACGCACTTTTCTGCCAACCATAGAATCATATGTGGTCTCCTACACATCTATCAATGATAGATGGCCATACCCTTCGATGAAGGTATTGGTTGGGTAACCCCGTGACATACTACTCTGAGCTTAGTGTTGTGCCCTACATGAATATGATTTATAACCTACGCTAGGTACCCCTCATGCATTTGAATGGACACGGTGAATTGACAGTGGAGCCTCGAGAAATCACACTACTTTGGCCAAAGTGTTCTCACTCATTATAATTGAGCGATGGTCTAGCATTCACTTACACTGTAGCAAGCTTGCTTTCACTCAACGCCATTATATCTATGCTTAGGAAATCCCTCTCCACGGGAAAGCTACTCCCCAGGATAACCTATCTCTTTAACACAACCTAAGAAAACACAACTCATAAAGCAAAACTGTACTAGTTCCCTCCCTTCACTAGACAATAATCCCAGGAGTAACCTACTATCCATCTAGCATAATTAAATATCTAGTTATGAGTATCCCTTAAGCAGTCTATGTTTGATCATATCTAGTATAATAACAATACCTATGACAAACAATCTCTCCTACCCATGTTTAATCATATTGAGTATAATAACAATACCTATGACAAACAATCTCTCCTAGCATGGAGTAATTACAAACATTACACAAAATAGAGTATATAGTTTCCACTTTTCTTTCAAAGCAAACATTATTTTTCCCTATATGCAAATAGCTATAAAAGACTAGTTTAAATAGTCAAGAAGCAAATCATTCGACACTAATACAAACAAGGGAAGAATATCCCCATGCCTGTGATAAGCTTTCCATTCAACTGGCTGCAAACACAACACTTTCCTAAACAACAACTAGCCTGGTATTGATCCTCCAACAAAGACTCAACAATCCACTATCTCATAAGTTGGAAAATACTTCTCTCAAAGTAATAATAAATCTCTCTAATGCTCAAAGCTCTCACTCACTGTAATTGGCATAATATTGCAGATAGAAATGTAATTAGAATGCAGAAACTTGCTCAAGGAATGCATCCCAAACAAGTGCACTAGCTCCACCATTTATACATCAATCTAAGGACCTCTTAGCTTACAGTTTAGGCATGAGTTCTAACAAAAATTGCATGCATAGCAACACATAAATCATAGCTAAAAGGTGGCGAACATGTAAACACTTACTTAGCTAAAAATAATTGTAGATTGACCTTGTTGATAGACAACAATTAGAGACCAATTCAAATCTCCACATGATAGAATTTGGTTTGAATTTCAAAATGGAAATCTACATGTATAAGGATTCCAAGGTGGCACCAAAGCTTCATACTCACATACAGAGTTGGCGCGATTTCCTTTGCATTTGAAATAGTCAACATGAAATTTGCAACACCAAGCTTACATCGACATAGTCTAGGTATGAGTCAACTCACATAATAAATCAGTTTGAAAAAGTCATCGACTTGTTTACACACCTCTACAAATGTTGGTTTATGCAAAATAACATGGCACTTACAGTTTACCAAGTCCACGACTGTCCATAAAAGGAATCGACTTATTCTATCATTATACGACTTAATGGTTGCTTATTGTTTATAGATTACAAACTCTTTATGTGTAGACAACAAGAGTACAATGCGGCTAAAGAATACAGTCATGATTATTTCCTAATTCAGCCTTGATTTGGTTTAATAAATCGGCCTCTAAGTCATTTATGATAATCGACTTCAAAGCCATATATAGCATTTTAAATATATATATATATATACATAACATATATGTACATATACATACATATATATACCTATATATTGATACTCACATTTATATATATGTATATGTATATATATGTTAGTATATATATCCATATTTATCCTATATGTCAATAAAGCATGTCTATATAATTGATATACAAATGAATATTATCAAGATACCAATCACATTGTTATATTAATATATTGATTGCATATATATATATATGTATATAAATATTCCTCTATGTACATGTGTACGTATGTATACATGTATCGATACATTCATATGGGCATGTCCATTTTCCATCATATGTGATTATTGATACATATATTCGTATGGATATATGTATATACTTTATATATATATATATATACACACACACACATTCGAGTCTTGTAATGTCAAAATCATACACAATTACTATGGTATTGATAAGAGCCTATGAGTGATATATCTATGTGTATACATATGCATGACATTAGATCCATCAAATAGTTCCATGCACATAATCAACTTGTGCATGAGTGTGCATAGGTATGTCTACCTATGTACCCTCATGTATGCATTCCTTTGTACGTATGGTATATCATGGCCATGCATGTGTGTGCGCATACATATTCCTCATATGTTCTACATATCAATACAATCATGTAGTACTAAGAAAGAACTCACAATATCAAATAGATAAACATCAACCAATAATGCACTCAAAAGTAAACAAGACTCTTACTAATGCAGACATATTAACTAAGGATGACTTACCAACTTCCCACTTAATAAATCGACTCAATTATTCTACTATGGTGTGTGTAAGCTCAGATAGGTTACGTTACTGGTTACCCAACCAAGACATTCTCCCGAGTGATACTTCCCCTCCACCCGGAGGAATTGAACATATACTTGCAACCACTAACACATGTACACGATAGTTAGTTGTTCACAAAATATGCAATATACATAATACATCTCCAAAGTTAGAATATCAATTCAATATTCATCCAATCACATAAATGCATTCCTTCATATAATATTAAATGAGATAACATTCATTCATAAAGTAGTGATAACAAAGTGCAAGTACTATTTATTCATCCATTGAATGCACATTTCATTCACATTTTACCCTACATAGTAATAGTAAATAGTAATTACACAATTGGGGTGTAACAATTCCTGGGCTCCCTTTAGTCACTCTGTCAAAATTCAATTTGAACCAACCCATGCCCGGGGGGTTCCAAACTGTGTTCCTTCTAGCCAAAGACTTAGATTTATCAAAGGAGTTGATCTCTAGGTTTTGATTCCAAAATTTTTCCATCTTGATCTCCCATTTAGTAGGGGGTTTTTTCAGGGGTTTCCAAGTGTATAGAGAAACATTCTCAGAAATAAGTCTGAACCCAATGCCAAAAAATTCCTTCGGGCTTTTCTCAGTATCTCTAAAGATTCGATTGTTCCTCCCTTTCCATAAGCACCAACAAATGATGGGGCGGTTTGAATCCAAATCTCCATGGGGAGAGGATGTTGGAAGGGGCTAGACCATCCTTCAATAAAGGATATTAAGTCCCCATTCAAGGTCCACTGGGTCTCCAACTTAACAAAGACTAAACTCCAAACTTTGGCAACAAACAAACAATGTAGTAACAGGCGATCAACTGAATCTTCATTAATTTTGCATAGCATGCATCTATTTGGGATATGGAATCCCCTTTTCCTTAAATTACCTGGGTTAGAATTCTATTGTGACATGCCATCCACCAGAAGAAATTTATTTTTGGTGTCAAGTGTTTGTTCTAGACCTGTTTCCAAAGTTTGCTTTGAGTACCCTTGTCTAACAACAAACCATAATTTATAAAAGTAAAATCAAGTTGTTTCTATCAAAAAAATAGAATTTTTACAAGGAATGAGAATTACCATATTTGAGAATCTATTTACTACTATGAACACACAATCATTACCCCTTTTGGTAGTGGTATAACTAGATAGAAATTCCATGGAAAAAATTTCTCAAGGCATTGTTAGAAATCATTAGATACATGTGGGTAAAAGTACAAACTTTTGTTACACTTTTATAAAGGAATTGACCAACAAAAACATAAAATTTCAACTTCAGTCGAATAAAAGTGGTCTTTATGTTTTGAATTTCAAAATGATGTAAACTAATGAAATACATAACTCTTGATGAAGTTTATACTTATATTTTTTCAAAGTTTTTAAAAATTGTTTTGATCTTTTTTTTTTATAAATTTAAGAGTAGATTTTGAATTGCTGAAAATTTAGGAAAAAGTGATGTCAAGTCGACGTCACAAAAAAAGAGAACAATTTTATTTTTCCCTATTTTTTTTTCAAATAGATAACTTCAATATCTAGTGTATGTAATATTTTTTTTAAAAAATTGATGTATATTTTCCTTGTAATAATGTTTTAAGTCAAACTTACTAGAATTTGGTAATTTTCACTTGACGTCAAACTTTTCCTTTTTTTTTATCATTTTCAAAAAACAAATTATACCCTTTTAAGGAGGATTCTATCCTCTAATGCACCATATATTTTTTAAAATATTGTAGAATGTTTTATTATTTTTTAATTTCTAATCATCCTCATTTTTTACTGTAACAACTTTTATTATTTTTAAAAAACATATTAAAACTAATCAAAATATCAAAAAAATTATATATTTAGATTCTTGACTCTAAGCTCTACAAAAGGATATTTTTAGTTTTTTCAAAAAAAACATTCTAACTGAAGAAATATCATGTTCAACTAGAAAGTTTTAGAAATTTCTAAAAAAATGAGGTGGCTACCAACAAGGATGCCACATAGATGGTTTCGACCAAAATATTTCCAATCGAAAGGCTTATGGTTGAAAATGTTTCAGCTAACACTTTACATGTAAATTGAGGTGCATTTAAAAACTACAAAGGCAAAATTTGAAAATTATAGTTTCAAGTGAAAGTGTTGCCCAAAACTGTATGTGCCACATATAGGCCATGTAGTTTCGGGTGAAACAATTTCGATCGAAACTAGTTAGTTGGTCGAAAGTGTGACATAGGTTTTTTCTTTTACCCATGTACATATCTTTCTACTTATTTATTAGCTTGGTTATGACACATGTTGTACAATATTGAATGTATTTGGCGACATTTGATTGAAGGAGTTCCCATAGAAGTACTTTTACAATTTCATGAGTGTAACATACCAACCCTTGAATGAAGTAAAAATTTCTAAGTTTTCACCTTTCGAGTAAATTAACTAAGTAATAAGCCATTGCAATAAAAAAAAATCTTTTCTTTATTGATAATTTTCAAACAAGACACATGACATAATACAACATGGATTCCATTTCATTTCAATAATTCCATAAGTTACAACAATACAAGAAAGCATACATTTACATACATGGCTCAATGAGCTTTTGAAACAAATAGCTATAAGACGGTCCAGGATCCTTCCTTTCAAATCTTGGTTCTTTTGTCGCCGGCTGTGGAGGAGAAGCATCACTCAAGTGCTTTTCTAGGCCAACCAAAGACTCTTAATGTGGTCCCCCACACATCTATCATTCGATAGATGACCCTTCCCTTCAATGAAGAGATTGGTAGAGTAACCGATAACGACAACCAACTAAGCATAGTGTTGTGTCCTAAATAACTAGAACTTGTAATCTTACAATCTTGAACTAGCATGTAATACTGGATCACGGTGAACTGATAGTGGAGTCTCGACATTCAGACTTTTAAGTGAAGTCTTTGGACATTCCCACTACTTTTGGCCAAAGTGTTCTCATTCAGTACTTTGAATGAAGGTCATCTATCACATACACTACTCAGGATAGATTTGACTTAAGGCTATCTTAAGCTATGCATAGGTATTTCCTTCAATGGATAGTCTATCATCCCAAAGATAACCTATCACCATATTAATCTACTTGGAATAAACCTACTTAATAAGTAAGTACACAAGCTAGGTATTTCCTTCAATGGATATTCTATCATCCCAGAGATAACCTACATACTTGGAATAAACCTACTTAACAAGTAAGTACACAAGCTCCCTCCCATACTAGATTATCTATTCTAGGAGTAAAGACAAGCTTTCCTAGTTAAATCAATAGCTTAGCTAAGTGTATCACATGTGCCTCTCATGTTCAATCATACCTAGTATATAATACCTATGATAAACACCCATCTCCTATTATGGAGTACTTAAAAACACATCATGAAAACAACATAAAAGCTTCAATTTCCTTTTCAAGAAATTCTAATTTCTCTAATGCACAAACTAGAAAAGACAACTTAAACATACATGCACTTGACACATCATTCAAAAGTAAAATAACAAAGAATAAGAGATCCCCATACCTGTTATTGCTTATCCAAAAAAATGGTAGCAATGCAAATTTTTCCAACAACAACAAGCTTGATAAACAACTTCTCAAGAATGTCACAAAGAAACTCTATCTCTCAAGTTGATAGCTTACTCCTCTCAACAACAACTTCCCCACAAACTAAATATAACTCTCTCCCTTTTTCTATCACAATATAAAGCAGAGTATGGATGGAAATAATGCGGTATAAAGACTAGTAGGAAGAATGCAAAAGATGTGTAATCTTGTGAAAGAATGTGTCCCTTCAAATGAAATGACTAAACTATTTATAGAGCAGCTTGGTAGCCTCATAGCCTACAGTTTAGGCATGTTAATGGACAACAAGCTCCATGCAAAGCAACACATGAAACACAATAGAAAGGTGGCGACCTCCTAAGCTCATACTTAGCAAAATCACCTATAGGTTGACTTGCAAAACTGACAGCAATCAAAGACTTATTCAATTTGCATATGCTCAATTCAAATTATCTTATGAAATAGACATCTACAACAATTGGGTTTCTAGAGGTGGTTCCAACTTCATCCACACTCCTTATTTCTTGTCGTGGTTTCCTTTCCTTCAGAAACAACCAACTACTAATTCATAACACCAAGCATTATTGCCTTGCATAAGAGATGATTCGACTAAGATGATAAATATGTTTGACAAAGTCTCCAATAGATGTAAATATAACAAAGTGACTATGTTTACTAAGTCAAAGTTGATCTTAACATAGGCGTCGACTAAGTCCATCGACATAAGATGACAACTCAAAATGCAATATAAGTGTTTCATATCACGTGGTTGAAAGAGTGAGAATCGGCTTCATAAAACAACCATAAGTTATTTCTATCAGCCTCTAATAACATAGTCTTAAATGACTATAATCGACCTCCAATATCATATTCATTATCGACTATAATCAACCTTTATAAATTGACTTCATGGTAAGTGATAGTCGATTTCTATTAATATATATATATTTAAATACCATCATGTATTTATATATATGTATATATGTATATATATATGTATGAAAGTATATGCCTCTATGTACATGTATATGTAGGTATATCTATATCGATGCATCTGTATGAGCATGTCCATCTGCCAACATACGTGTATATCAATACACAAATACATATGGATGCGTGTATATACTATATGTAGACACTCAAAATATCCTAATTGATATCATACACTTAATTCTGATTAACTAACTTTGATTCTTTCTTGATCATTTCTTTACGAACCAATTAATTGAATAATCTTTATTTAATTAATTCATCAAAACTCCTCCTTTAATTAAATAAATCAACTTTATTTAATTAAATCATACTGTTCTCTCTTTGATTAAATAAATCAACTTTAATTAATTAAATCCTAATGTTCTCTCTTTGATTAAATAAATCAACCTTATTTAATTAAATCCTAATGTGCTCTCTTTAATTAAATAAATCTAATTTATTTAATTAAATCCTAATGTTCTCTCTTTGATTAAATAAATCAACTTTATTTAATTAAATCCTAATGGTCTTCATTTAATTGAATAAATCAAATTTATTTAATTAAATTACTAATCTTCCAATATCCTCTCATTTGATTTAAATAAATTCAAGCATTTAAATTAAATGTCACAATCAACTAAGTTCATCTAAGTTAATCAATCCCAGATTAATTAGCTCCTAACACTAATCCTCCATTCCTCTAGCCTTTGCAAGTTGCACATGTAAATCAATTTATTTGATTTACTAATTCCCCCTATTTTCATTCAAATATGGCATATTCTTTGAATATTCCACTTATTTGAATTCTCCCTCCCAAAGGACTTTTGTCCTCCAACTTGGCATTAAAGGCTCTTACATGTCCTCTCCTTGAGCCAACTTGGCATTAATTCCTCTTACATCCCTCCTTACACAAGTCACTTCTTCAAATTCAGATTCCACCTACATGCATTTAACATGCACATTGTTCAAAATGTGCTCCACTCTCCTTAATTAGCATGTTGACAAGTGGTACAATTCCATTGGTCCCTTCTTTAATCCCACATTCATCCTATTCTTCATTCTTCAACTCTTCTTCATTATAAGTAGAGGCCTTCTCTATTGATTTGAGGACACAACTTTATGCAAATACATTATAGGAATTTGAGTCCACAATCATCCAAATTTTGATGCAAGGTTATTATCCACAAGATTATGCAAGTTCATTCACATCTTCATCCAAGTCATCATAGAATTCATCATCCATAGCTAGGTTATTGGCATTTGTCATCAAGGATCAATCAATCATCATCAAGCTTATCAAGGAATTGGGAAAGGGCTTCTTTCCACACCAAAGAAGCACCAATTCCCCTATGGGATGCTGGTTTGAGCATTTGAATGAGATTTCATTAGCTTTTATTTTATATTTTATGTTGTTTTCTTGTTTTTATGCTTGAATGAATTTCATAGGGAATGTTTGGTTTAAACTTATTTGAGGACTAATATTTGTTTGTTTGTCCATGTTTGAACAGGTCTAGGCTAAAGCATTCACACTAATATATATATATATATATATATATGTTCACATTAGATTCACATATATCCATTCACAATTACCATCATATTGATAATTGTTTACGTGTGGTACATCTATGCATGTGCATATGCATGTCGTTAGATCCCATTGACATGTATGTGCATATATATACACATACTCCATGTACATCCTACTTGTCAATATAATCGTAGTAGTACAAGAAAGATCTCAAAAGCTCAATAGATAAACATCACCCAATAATGCATGCAGTAGTAAACAAGACTCTCCAATGTAGACATATCAACTAAGGATGACTTACCAACTACCCACAAACTGACTCAACTCAATCATTCTAATGTGGTGTGTGTATGCTTAGATAGTTTACTTTTACCAATTACCCGACCAAGATATTCTATTGAGTGATACTTCCCCTCCACTTGGAGGAATGGAACATATAGTTGCATCCACTAACACATGCACACGACAATCAATTGTTCACAACATATGCAGTATACATAAAACATCTCCAAAGTTAGAATAATAATTCAATAATCATTCATTCACATATATGCAGTATTTCCCCATGAAATAACATCAATTGAGATAACATCAAATGAGATAACATTCACATTGATAATAAGGTATGTGCACCATTTATTCATCTCCAGAATTCACATTACATTCATATTTACCCTATGTAGTAATAGTAAATAGTAACTACACAATTGGGGTGTAACAATGAGGGTCTTGTAAAATTCAAAGTGTCATGAAATATTGCTAAAATGAGCCTCTTGTATAATTTTTTGATTCTTAAAAGTGTGAACACATGTGGGATGTGGTGCATATACTCATCCCATCTCTAGCCAAAATTTAGGATGTCATCAAGATAAACAACACTAAAAGAATTGGTGAATAAATTGTAGTTTATAATCCACATGAATGTATTTGGAGATGTATGGTTGGATATAAGGAGGTAGAATTATTCAAAGTTGTGTCCATAAAAAAATAAATTTCCTTCAAAATTTGGTTCAATAATTTAATGCCTTGATTAGATATGGTGGCAAATGGTACTCCAAAGCATTAAATCATACATTATTAAAGTATAATTGAGCTATTTCCAAAGATGAAATATAATTTTTGCAAGGTTTAACAATTATCACCTTGAATAATATATATACCAATATGTACACAATCATTATTCCTTTTAGTGATGGGATAACCAAACATAATGTCCATGTAAATGGGTTTCCAAGGATTTGCTAGAACTAAAAAATGCTTGTACATACCTAAAGTATTTTGTTTATTGGTTTGCATATTAAACAATTGGTGTAAGATTGATTACACTTAGAAACAATGATTGGAGGTGTGATCAATTGAATTACTTTTGTAGTATCACTAGGTCTCCTTGACTCTAAAGTTTCCTACAACTCTATTGAAATGAGAATCCTATATGAGTTTTTGTTGGCACAAAGTGTGAAACACATGTTAGATGTGGTGTAGACGTTCATCTCACATTTGTTGATGATTAAGATTCCATCAAGGTATAAAATAAAAAATGTGTTAGTGAATGACTTAATAATGTTTTTCTCATTCACATGAATGATATTGAAGTATAGGTCAGCTTGAATAGAATAACTAGTCATTCAAACAAACCTTTCTTGGCTTTGAATTTTATGTTTCATATGGCTATAGGTTTAACAAGGATTTAATGATCACTAGAATTTAAATTGGTTTTGGCGAAGAGCTTGGTTCCAAAGAGCTAGTCCAAGAGATATTCTAACTAAGCATGATGGCAGATGTTATATACTATGATCTTGTTAAGTGATCAATAATTTATGCATAATTGTGATGCACCATCATTATTTGGAGTGAGCACAATTGGGCTATTGCAAGGCGAATATTTGGGCCTAACTTGTCCCTTATCCATGAGTTCTTGGATATTCCACTTGATCTCTTCATACTCGAGGAATTATATTTACTACAAGATATATTAAGTAAAAGTATCCCAAATCAATTCAACTACATTTTTACTTCACAATGTTGAGGCACCAAATTTAGTGTCCAAAAGAGATCATAATACTTCTTCAACATGTCATTTAGTTTTTTTTTACCATGATAGGGGAGTTACCATATTAGTTTGAGCTACAAAGATATTCTTATTCTTAGGTCTGACCATAAGAAGGGTAAAATTGTTATTGGAGCTAGCAATCTTCTTCCATTACTCGATGCTAATGAGATATAACTTAGGAACTCCTAGTATGTGGTATCTATACTCACCAATATGTATGATATCATTCCTAAGAATTTATCCATAGGTTACATGTTGATGAAACATATATGGGTTCCCAAACAAAACACCACATAGGTCTCTAATGGTGAGACATCATAAAGGACTATATTTTAAAATGGCTTGATTTTGTACACAAAGCAACATTGTTGAGTGATATGTTTCTTTGAACCCAAATTAAAGAATCCAATGGTGTAGAGTGAGGCATTAGTGTCAAATAAACTTTAGGAGAAACTGGATTCTTCTAAATTTTGTTATCAACTATGGATTATGCTAGTTGTCTCTTAACTCAGTCTTGAGAATGGAAAATATTCTTTGTTTACTTTGGGTAAATTTTTGAGGAAGATGAAATGTAGTTGTACTAACTACTACATCAGGCCCTACATCCATGATATACTAATCTTTCTTAGTTACCACAGTGGTAGTACCAATGGAATCTAGTTGCACAACATTGTATTCTTCAACAAGTGACTGCTTGTGTTATAAATTGAGATCACTTGTCTTGGATTGTCTTGGTCTTGTTCATTGTTTAGAACTCTATTGAGTTCCATCCTTAGCATTCTTTGTCTACATTTAATCATGAGACTTGGAATCTTCTTTCTTAGTGTTCTTCTTAGCTTTGGCCTCAAAATCACAATCAATTATACAAGCTTCTCAAAGGGTGGATTTCAATAGGAAATCCTTGTTTTATTTTATGTAATGTCTCAAGCCCCTATACTTCAAAATTATATTCTTCACAATCTCTTTAATGAACAATTTATAAATTAGAGTATGGAATATATCTTTGTATTATTGAATAGATTGATCCCATATTTAGCACAATTGTGCAAACTTAATGTACTATTCTTTATAGTTCTCAACTAGGTTAATAGGTCTCTTTCAAGTCTTTAATGAAGCACTATAACTGTATAGAGATTTAGACATGAGATACTTATCATGGGATGTAAAATAATTTTTCTACCACTTATTAACAAGGAAACAATATTTCAAAAGTGAAAATAAATCATTTATTTTTTTAATAAGTGATAACTGAGAAGTATGAGTACAAAATATTAATCTCATTATCTAGAGCATCTACATCTATGTTGTCTTCAAAATAGGGAAGTCTAGATTGGATTTACCTTGTATGGTGTGGAATTGTTGAAGGGTTTATGGGAGGTAATCATGTCTAGTAGTATATGCAGGATGTTGCATGTGTTCA